>CM051236.1:461189112-461683089 GCA_027917425.1 Gastrophryne carolinensis
TCAAACTAAAATAAACAGAATCTGTCTTTATTCTCTGGGCATGGCTTCAGATGAAAGCAAGTCCAAAAGTATTAATCATGGAAAACATCTTCAAGGGAAAAAGGAAATTAGATTTGAAACACTGGAATCTTTCCGAAATGTTGTTCAAGATACTTACTTTGTCTTCCTCAATATTTTCCTGTGTATAACATGTGAATTGCTCTTTGTGCTGCTTATATTTTATTGCCTTTTTCAATTGTTTCTTCTACTGAAGTTTTTTTTAGCAAATGTAAAGGAATTTCTGAGAGATTATTTTTTTTTAGGTATTTAATATTTCTTGTAAAATGTCTCGGTGTTTACAATCAGATAAGCACTGCTTTTCTTTGCTTGAACACCACAATGTAGAAAGGTCAGGCATGTCAGTGAACTCCTGTCAGACATAATATTTAAACATATCCAACCATTTTTTGGGAAAGCCAAGAGGAATTTTAAAGGTTGGATCTTGCTTTAAAGGGACCATTCAGGCAAGGCATTAATAATGCATCAAGGAATTCACCTGAAGCCTGTCCCTGTGCCTGTCATGCCTTCTCCTCTGTTACCTGCACCACACAGTAGATGCTGTAGCAGGTCTCCAAAGCTTGCTGCTGCTCTTGATTCATTCCTCGATTACCATAATCAAAACAGAAGAAACTAAGGCCCTTATTTATGAAGGAATAGCGACAGATAGTGCCTGGTGAACGACCGGTAATGACGGGCACCGCCACGAGAACGCCGGCTTCGCACCACAATCACACATTTATCAAGCCAATCCTGCTTAGCGACTGAGATAGCGCCATATAGCGACTCATTCATCATTATTCCAGCCTCAGCCCACAGCGCCAGCGTCCGACCTTGAACAGCAACAGGTATGACCTCTCGCTACCTGGCGCTCTCCAATGCATTTCAATGGAACAATCTTTAAATATTCATAATTAATTGTTATGATTTTTTTTTTTTTTTTTGAAATGTGAAAAATTCTGTGACCACTTTTTAGATCATTTTTTTAAGGTAAAAAAAAAAATTGTACAGAATTGATATTACAGGTCTGATATTAATGTATTCATATTACAAAATTATTTAAAAACTTGTTTTTTTTGGTTTTCAAAAATATGGTGGTTTGGGGGTTAAAAAACTAATTTTAACCCATCGCCTCCAGCGCTCTGGGGTTTAAACATGCATTTTACAGCGCAATAATTTTTTGAGCGTGATTTGTTAATGAATATGGTGGGAGCCGGTCGCTAGGGCCAGTTGCTGTCATGCGCTCCCATACATCACGGAACCTGTCAAATAGCGACTCCTCACCCAATATTCAACATTACGGCAAACCGAGTCGCTATCAACTACCGAACAACGGCCAAGCACAGCGACTACTAGCGGGCGCTCTGAAAATGCCGCTACAGTCGCTCAACTGTCGCTACCTGCCGCTGTTAGCCTCTGATGACGCGCCCTCAGATGACAGCTGAGAGCGGCGCCGGCCTCCACGCTCCGGACCTGCAGGTAAGTGTTTGCTTTTTTTTTAAATGCCGGCATGGTGGGAGCGGGCCGGCCGGTTCCGCTGACAGCGGAGCCGGCCGGCCCGCTCCCACCATGCCGGCAAAAATGCTTTTTTTTTTTTTTTTTTAAATGCCGGCATGGTGGGAGCGGGCCGCCGGCCGGCTCCCACCATGCCGGCTTTTTTTTTTTTTTTCGGGTTCGTGCCGAATCGAATATTTCCTGAAATTCGGAGCGAATTCCGGTTCGTCCGAACCGGTTCGCTCATCTCTAGAAGCCACCAAAGTAATCGTGGAGGCTGATTTGTTACTAACGACAGGTATCGACAGATGAGCTAAGAGATGCTGTAAGTGGGTATTGGGTGCTGTAACAGAGCGCCTCAGTCGCTGTAGTAACCTGGCCGGCATTGATGAATGTGATGTATGTTGGGCGCTTTAACACCAGTACAGCGCTGCAGCGAGCGAAAGATAGCGCCAGTCGCTGTGTGATTAAAGTCTGTTTATGAACACATATACAGCACTAACAAAGCGAAAACACATGGAATGACATTGTTTTAACACTGTGACATTAACACTTTAGTGCCAGTGACCTGTAATGCCAATTCTGCATAAAAATATACAAAATCAAAAAAGTTTCTAAAAATGTTTGTTTGCAGCCAGGAGAGATCTCACAATGATTTGAGAAAAAAAAAAGTCAAACATGCTGTTTAAACACAAGCAAATGAACAGGAGAGAGCGACACTGAGTGAAAGGTAATACCTGGCGCTCTGGAAGCTAGAGCGCCGGCGCTATACGCTGAGCCGCCTGTAATAATACATCGGACGCTACATGGTGCTGTTAGAGTCGCTTGCTAGATTCTCTTTCATAAATGTGGTTTTGTGTACAGCGCCTGGCATTCACCAGACACTGCCTGCCGCTACAAGGCGCTACCTGGCGCTATCCCTTCTTAAATAACCCCATAGTTTATTTTATTAATTGGATGAATGAGACAGGCAAAGATGTGTTTTACTGTGATTCTGCTTCTTGTGATTGGTTAGGGATATGAGAGACTTTTTTTAACATTTCAAGAGGCAGAGAGTAGCATCATACAACAACTGTTCACCCTGGAAAACAGTTGATAGTGATGGCAAAACTAATTTAGACAGGGCCCTGAGTGATGGCTCTACTGTACTCTACAACTGGGCTGTACCTTCTTTATAATACATCTATAGATAATGGGCTGGTGAAATAGTTGGTCAAATGATTGAAATTGGAGTACCCTTCCCTCATTAAGCTACAGGTATTTCATAATTCAATCCCCCCTGAAAGGGAACATTTAACAGTTCTTAAAAAGAGATGCACCGGCTCAACATGTAATACCCCAGAGGCAGATACGTCCCACTTATAGCAGGATTACCCCTCAATCAAACCCTTTTGGCAAGTGGTCATTAAATATTCCCTTCGCTTTTTCATTAAAAATGTGCCCTACAGTCCTGAATAATTCAGTATCAGCGTAGCTGGATCCCAAAAGGGCAAGGGACATAGATTGACAACACTGAACGATCAGCTGCAGTGAAGCTACTTAGCAACAATAGATTCATCCCAACCCACATTCAGATGAACTGAAATGCCTGGTCCAAATAGAATCTTTGGAGGTCATGTTATCAAGGAGGGAGAAAGAAAGGATGTTTCTTGGAAAGTGGGAATGTTATACCCATACTCCCCCCATCAAAACATTAAACATTTAAACATACTGTAAATTGGTTCAAATATTTTGGCAAACCCAGTGGTGTCTGGAGAAAATGGCAACTGAAGATTACCCTTATACCCTATATCTTGATTAGGAGGTGGGCACCTTAAAAGAGTGGTGAGGCATGGGGCAAAGGGTACCTGGGGGAGCAAACAGGGCCTATAAATATTTGTTAACAGAACACACACTTTATTAAATAAAAATTAATGCATGAACACTGTAAATAGTTCAAATCCAGTTTTTGGATTACATGTGGGCACCTTATCGAGTCTGATTAATATTGTTTTATATTATTAAAATAATGCTAAAAATAAAATGCATATTATTATAATAATCAGTATATATATTTCAATATAATTTATATAATTTCTTGTATTTCAATACAAAACAATATATTTCTATATAATTTATATAATTTATTTTCTTTCAATACAATACAATATAAAGTGCTCTGCTTGTGCATTATTTGAAGTGCCATAGAGCTGGGGCTCACAACTTTATTTAATCGAGTACCGATTTCTAATTATTTTTGCTAATTATCTCAAGTACCACTTGGGTGGTCCCGATGATGTGTCAGTCAGCTAAAAATCTGTAACTAACACATAACAGCCATGTAAACTGCATGAAACACACACAAATGTACATAAATAGTTTTGATCAACTTTTGCAGCAGTTACCTACAGAGCAAATCAGATGTAGGTGACAGCAAGTCTGGTTGGCCTAGCCCATTACCACCTGATAGACAGCCGTGTATCATCAGTGTTACGAGTACCAGTGTTTTGGAACTCTTGCCCAAGAGGAAACCTAGCTTCATACTAATCTATTGTTTGTAGTTTTTCTGTTAACAAAACTAATGCTATCATTCATGTTTGTACTTCTTATCTGTTTCAATATTTTCATCACCATTCACAATGCTTAAGGGATCCCCGAAAATAAAAAAAAATAAAAAAATGCAATGCATGTGATGCAAGTTATTAATAATTTTACTACATCAAGGTCATTGTCAGATCTACATACCATAACACATTTTTGTTGATTATATAGCAGTATCACTATATAGAGCAGACAGTCTAAAGATGCTTGACTTGAAAGTGAAAGATCACAAGAATGAATCTTTTATAAATGGCTGCCACTTATATAATTGGCTCCCTTTTATAATAGACAAGAGCTTTGTGGTTAATAATAAATAAATAATAATAATAATACTGTCACGGACCGGGTGGAGCGGACTCGGGTGCTGATCCGCTTTAACTGTGGGACCGATGGCGGGTACCGTGTCAGGGGAGCGGAGTCTAAGGGGCCACCGGTATTCACCAGAGCCCACCGCAAGGCAGGTTGGTCTTGTGCGGCGAGTGACCCCCAGGTCGCTACCCCCCAACAGCGGCCCAGTCCCACAGTCAGCCGAGGTTCAGCGAGGTACACAAGTGGCAGGCAAAAGGCGTAGTAAGTACAGGCAGAGGTCAGGGCTGGCAGCACAGGTAAAGGTGAGTAGCCGAGGTCGAGGCAGGCAGCAAAGGTTCAGAGTCGGGGACAGGCAGAGGTCGGTACACGGGTGAGAAATCCAAGAATGTCTGACTTTCAACAAGCATGGAGAGACCAAGATCCGGCACTGAAGGAAGTACCTCTTTAAATAAGAGAAGTAGATGCAGGCTTGGATGACCAGGCACCAATCAGTGCTGTACAGGCCCTTTAAATCTCAGGAATCCAGTGCGCTCGCCCTCTAGTGGACGGAGACGTGCGCACCCCTGAGCATGCGAGAAGGAAGCATGGGGGGAAGGGAGACAGCTGGGAACAGCCATGAGGGAAGTGCTGCAAAATGGATGACGGCTGGATGCAGCCATGGAGGTAAGGGAAGTGCTGCTAGATGGGCGTGCAGCGCTCGCCCTAACAAATACACTCATCAACAGTGGTTCCTCTCCACAAATACAGGCAACCCTCGGAGCACTGTGTCTGCCAGCCCCTACCCCCCTTTCTGTTGATTTTGAGTTTGTATAGATAGAACTTTTGTTTGTTTGTGTTTGATCCTTCCACCAAGAGTGGGAGGTCTTTTATTTAGTAGCACTACCAAAGGTGTTACCCCCACAACTGTTTTTATATATTTGAGTTTTGATTGGTGTTGGTGTCTTTTATGTTTTTTCCTACCTTACATTTTTTATAATATTTTATATCTTTTTTCCATTGCTTTTTGTTATCTTCATTTTCCCCTCATTTACTTACCTTGAATTGTGTCCTTTGCGTGAGCAAATCTAGTTAACCATGTACAAATTAACTTTTTTAGACACGCTTATATTTTCCTCTTTAATTCACTTTAGTCTGAGGTTTTCTTTGGCAGTAATTCCTGTAATCTAAACCAACCTGTTAAGAGGCAAATTAATTTTATAGAAAGTCATAATATATCACCAAACGCCATTTTCTCCTTTTTTTTTAGCATATGTGTCTTTTCCATCACCTAATAACTGTCTTCAAATAGAGTCAGGACACATTTACATGAAGGCTTACTGTGAAAGTTTTGTCTATGTTTGAGTTCACTGTAGTTCCATGTCTATCTCCATTAATCCGGTAAAGCAGAATTGAGGGGTGGGGGGGACTTTTCCAGTTACCATAAGTTTGGCTTTATTCCACACACAGGAATTATTTATTATATTGTGTTAGTTCACACTTTAATAAAGTAGACAATAACAGTACCAAAATTCCCCTGTCAAGTTATCATATTAGCGACTTCCACAGAACATTTAGAGGTGAAACCAAAGAAGTCAAAGGTTTCTGCTACAATTTTTATATATTTTATATATATGTACAAGTATATCAGGATGATCTTCTGACCAATCATAGAGATCAATTAATTTATCATTGGCATTGTACAACTGCCCGACAGCTGTAGGCAGGTGTTAGTAACTAATTTTGGATAGACCCCAGGGTGCACTTGGTGGGTCTATTCTTCTGGTCATGTTGTGCGGTTCCTGAATCAACCAGCAGGACTCTCTCTGCAACTCACCATCATGTCACATTAACTACGCTGCTGGAGGGGCTTTAAAACCACAGTCATGTGATAGTCAAGTATGTGGGGATAAAATGTGGCATTATTTTGGCTTAGGGGTCTATTCATGACGGTCTAGCGCCAGCTAGTGACTCATAGGCCCTTATTTATGATGGAATAGCGACAGGTAGCGACTGGTGAGCGGCCGGTAATGACGGGCCCCACCACGAGAACGCCGCCTCCCCACCACAATCACACTTTTATCAAGCCAATCCTGCTTAGCGACTGAGATAGCGCCATATAGCCACTCATTCATCATTATTCCAGCCTCAGCCCACATCGCCAGCGTCCGACCTTGAACAGCGACAGGTATGACCTCTCGCTACCTGGCGCTCTCCAATGCATTTCAATGGAACAATCTTTAAATATTCATAATTAATTGTTATTAATTGTTTTTTTTTTTGGTTTTTTTTTTTTAAATGTGAAAAATTCTGTGACCACTTCTGCCATTTTAGGTAATTTTTTATGGTAAAAAAAATTGAAAAAAAAATTGTACAGAATTGATATTACAGGTCTGATATTAATGTATTCATATTACAAAATTATTTAAAAAGCTTGTTTTTTTTTGGTTTCCAAAAATATGGTTGTTTGGGGGTTAAAAAACTACTTTTAAACCATCGCTGCCAGCGCTCTGGGGTTTAAACATGCATTTTACCGCGTGAGAATTTTTTGAGAGTGATTTTTTAATGAATATGGTGGGAGCCGGTCGCTAGGGCCAGTCGCTATCATGCGCTCCCATACAGCACGGAACCTGTCAAATAGCGACTCCTCACCCAATATTCAACATTACGGCAAACCGACTGAGTCGCTATCAACTACCGAACAACGGCCAAGCACAGCAACTACTAGCGGGCGCTCTGAAAATGCCGCTACAGACGCTCATCTGTCGCTACCTGGCGTTAGTGATGAATCAGCCTGTAAGTTAAATATAATTGAGTTAAAATTTGTGCCTCAGTAAGGGAAAAGATCCGACCTCATACTAATACTACACATAGGTATTGTATGATTAAGGCCTGATAAAGGCCGAAACGCGTCACCTGGTCCCTGCAGCAGGACATCTCTTTTGGCACTGGGTCCGCTTTTTGGAATAGCACTACTATGGATGCACTATTATGGTTATGGAATACTTTTAAATTGAAAAATTAAAGGTTTTTTTTATCAGAGGAGAATCTGGATATCCCACTGAATTTTACTACACGTAGGTATATCAGCCCCATTAGTGCAATGCAAGTTTGTAGGTGCGGATTGAGTCCGGCATCTACCTCGCTTGTATGGGCAGGCAAGAGGGTTGGATCCAGTGAGGGTGGCCAGTCACTAGGGAGACCACTCCCTTCTTCTAACAATGTCCAACCTGCTCCTTGAGCCCAGAATTTACAGCCCTCACACAGCGCATCTTCATTACTTTTATTAACAATTAATTTTTTAATTAACAATTAATTTTTTTATTAATTCTTTTATTACTTACCTCGCCCATCCCGCTGTTCTCCCGTTCTCCCGCTGCTTCAGGTGTTGTGCACAGCTGTCTTGCCCAGAGCCACATCCCCAGCTATATGCATGCTCCTGCCCACCCATCCATTGATTTAAAGTGGACCAAAACCCAGGATTTTAACTATCCTATTTTGTGTAACAGTATCATGTGATAGTTTTGGCACCAACATAGCAAGAAATCCAAAATGAATGCAACACTTTGCTTATATATCCAGCAACAGTATTATCTAATATATGTAAATGTTTGACAACATAAGCAAATTTTGAAGCAGACCTAAAGTTAAGTCCTTTGTATAGTCCCCTCCACTAACACGTTTTTAATATTGATAAATCTGACATGTTCATATTACTATTTTTTTTATTATTACAGGAAGTGCCTCAATGGGTCTATGACAACCACAGCATAGACTGACCCAGCAGTGCCCGGCAGTGTTAGCATGGCTGTAGAGACTCTGAAACTGCATCAAGTGGCATTCTTGTGGAGGCTGATTTATTACTAACGCCAGGTATCGGCAGATGAGCGTCTGCATAGCGGCACTTAGAGCGACCGCTAGTAGACACTGTAAGCGGGTATTGGGCGCTGTAACAGAGCGCCTCGGTCGCGGTAGTAACCTGGCCGGCATTGATGAATGTGATGCATGTTGGGTGCTCAAACACCAGTACAGCGCTGCAGGGAGCGAGAGATAGCGCCAGCTCAGTGCGACCGACTCTCGACGCTCCACACCATCAAAAAAGGGCACACACACAGCATCAGCGCTCTAAATCTGGTCGCTATAGCATAGAGTGCCAGATGCTGTGTGATTAAAGTCTTTGTTTTTGAACACATATCCACCAGTAACAAAGCGAAAACACATGGAATGACATTGTTTTAACACTGTGACATTAACACTTTAGTGCCAGACCTGTAATGACAATTCTGAATAAAAATATAGTCATATAAGTCAAAAAGTTTCTAAAAGTGTTTGTTTGCAGCCAGGAGAGGTCACACAATGATTTGAGCAAAAAATATAAAAATGTCAAACTCGCTGTTTAAATACAAGCCAATGAACAGCCATTGAAATGTATGGGAGAGCGACACTGAGCGAAAAGGTAATACCTGGCGCTCTGGAAGCTGTAATAATACACCTGTAATAATACATCGGACGCTACATGGCGCTGTTAGAGTCGCTCACCAGATTCGCTTTCATAAATGTGGTTTTGCGTACAGCGCCCGGCATTCACCAGACACTGCCTGCCCCTACGAGGCATTACCTGGCGCTATTCGTTCTAAAAAAAAACTCCCATAGTCAGCTCTCCTGCTTTCTATCTAACGTCTACACAGCTTATAAGGGTTATCCAAAATTATTTGGGATATTCCTGGAAAGGGCGAGTTTGGAGAGACCATCAGAGCTTTTTTTTTCAATTTAAACTGGAACAGCACCCATTTTTCACTAAATGGGTGTTGTACCGGGTGCAGGGAGAAATCCTGATTGTGGATGCCCCCCTGCACATTGACGGTGCAGAATAGCAGAAATCTTATCTTTCTCCTTGGTCCCCTGGAGAAATTACAGGACAGGCAGCCAGCTGAGTTTCCAGCTGCGTGTCAGCAGCCATGTGACCGGCAAAGTACTGGATTTCTCCGGGGGGGGGGGGGGGGGGGGGGCGAGGAGAAAGGTAAGGTTTCCTTCTGCACTATTAATGCGCAAAGGTGGCATCTGCAATCAGGATACCTCCCTGCGCCTGATACAACACTCCTTTCATAAAAAATGGGTGTTGTTCTGCTTTAAGAATCACAATTCTGAACCCGTAATATCACAGCAATCTTTATAAGTCATATATAGTGAGTGCATATCTGCAAGGGGGGAATAAATTATTATATTGTATCAAGTAGGCTCCTTCCCCCAAACACTAGATATGAGCCTTTTTTTATCTCCCTATAGAAAGAACACAGTGCTGGACCCGAAACGTTGGGGTTTTCTTCTGCCTCATCTGCTTGTAAAAACGTGTTCTTTTTCTACTGTATTACATACTGTTCACTGTTTAATGTATAATTTATATGTAAACTTTAGCCGGCTATATTGGATGGGGACAGGGGTGTACACGGGTATGCACCACCCAGTTTTATCCATTCTCTGTTAATACTAATACAAGCAACCGTGCTTGTAGCAGCCTTTGGATAGTTCACGCCATTCAAATTTCCTTGTCATACTGACATCAGCGCGGCAAAGGAAATTAAAATGAAGCGAGTGCTCCTGATTGGCTGAGCTGCTTGGGCACCAGCAATCTTAAAACACATGTCCACAAGTAGCTGTGTGAGAAATAGAAAATATACTCAAGCATAGCACACCCAGCATGCTCTTTCTGGGCACTTGAAATATCACAAAGGTGAGATTATTTGCATGGCTCTGCCTACTACTAAAGAGGTTATTTAAGAATGGCTAGCGCCAGGTAGCGCCTTGTAGCGGCAGACAGCGTCTGTGGCAAAACCACAGTTATGAAAGCGAATCTGGTGAGCGCCTCTAACAGCGCCATGTAGCGTCACATGTATTATTACAGGCGGCTCAGCGTATAGCGCCGGTGCTCTAGCTTCCAGAGCGCCAGGTATTACCTTTCGCTCACTGTCTCTCTCCCACATTTCAATGGCCGTTCATTTGCTTGTGTTTAAACAGCGTTTAACGATTTATTTTTTTGTTTTTTTCCCTCAAATCATTGTGTGACCTCTCCTGGCTGCAAACAAACACTTTTAGAAACTTTTTATATTTTTATGTAGAATTGTCATTACAGGTCTGGCACTAAAGTGTTATTGTCACAGTGTTAAAACGATGTCATTCCATGTGTTTTCGCTTTGTTACTGGTGGATATGTGTTCAAAACAGACTTTAATAAACACAGCGTCTGGCGCTCTATGTTATAGCGACCAGATTTAGAGCGCTGGCCCTGTGTGTGTCCTTTTTTGATAAGTATGGTGTGGAGTGCCGAGAGTCAATTGCACTGAGCAGGCGCTACCTTTCCCTCACTGCAGCACTGTACTGGTGTTAGAGCGCCCAACATACATCACATTCATCAATGCCGGCCAGGTTACTACAGCGACTGAGGCGCTCTGTTGCTGCGCCCTATACCCGCTTACAGTATCTACTAGCGCTCGCTCTAAGCAACGCTATGTAGATGCTCATCTGCCGATATCGCGTTACTAATGAATCAGCCTCCATGAATCATAGGTAAGTCCTGTTATTCTTGGCCTGTCAATGGCATGTAAATGCCTTCTGTTTTGAGAAAGCACTTTTTACTTTATAAAGCTAAATTTAAAAACACACCTCCAGGTATCTATTAAATCAACAGCAGAATTATCACCTCCAACCTTCCCAACAATATAATATAAAGGACATTCTAAGGCTATAGAATGAAATATTCATGAAAGTGTAGACGGCCAGCTCAATCCCACTGCAGCTTCCACAGATGCACTGAGGCTCAGGACTCACCAGCAAGGTCCATATACATGAAACATTTCCATTGTCCAGCACTCAAGTGTTCCTTAAAATGTCTCCGTTTATTGGTCAAGTTAAAAGTTACATGGTTTCCATTCCAAGAATAGTAACATATTACGCGTTTCAGGCAACATCCTGTGCCCTTCCTCATAATATGACCTTCCTCATATGAGCACAGGATGTTGCCTGAAACGCGTAATATGTGAACTTACTTTTAACTTGACCAATAAACTGAGAAATTGCTGGACAATGGAAATTTTTCATATAGAATGAAACAGATTTATGAACCCCAGTTACAGTAATTTATCATAAAATGTGCAGAGAATGCATTTTCAGCTTCTAATTACTCCAAGAGGTTGATGAAGATGTCACATTGAAAGTGTAGATCAAGAGACATTTATACATGTCGCAAAAGTAAGTTAAAGGGATTGACTGCCCAAATTACAAAAACAAAAGGATAGTTTTTCCCCCTTAGCTGATTGGTCCTGCTCAGGAAATCATCAGCTTTTTTTGGTGGGTGGGGTTAAAAACTCTTTCACTCTTATAATCTCCCTTCACTTTTGTAAATTCAGCAACAACTACAAAAACAGTACATCTATCTTTTAACTAGTACACCGTCAATGCTCATGTAACTCAGGCTGCAGCTGTAAGGCTATACAGTAGATAGTTTGGGGAGATAGCATTCTCTGATGAGGCAGGGTCAGCAACACTCTTTGACACAAAGGCCCTTATTTATGAAGGAATAGCGACAGGTAGCGACTGGTGAGCGGCCGGTAATGACGGGCCCCGCCACGAGAACGCCGGCTCCCCACCACAATCACACATTTATCAAGCCAATCCTGCTTAGCGACTGAGATAGCGCCATATAGCCACTCATTCATCATTATTCCAGCCTCAGCCCACAGCGCCAGCGTCCGACCTTGAACAGCGACAGGTATGACCTCTCGCTACCTGGCGCGCTCCAATGCATTTCAATGGAACAATCTTTAAATATTAATAATTAATTGTTATTAATTTTTTTTTTTTTTTAAATGTGAAATTCTGTGACCACTTCTGCCATTTTAGATTTTTTTAAGGAAAAAAATAAAAATTATACATAATTGATATTACAGGTCTGATATTAATGTATTCATATTACTAAATTATTTAAAACACTTGTTTTTTTGGTTTCCAAAAATATGGTTGTTTGGGGGTTAAAAAACTACTTTTAACCCATCGCTGCCAGCGCTCTGGGGTTTAAACAAGCATTTCACAGTGCAAGAATTTTTTGAGTGTTATTTGTTAATGAATATGGTGGGAGCCGGTCGCTATGGCCAGTCGTTATCATGCGCTCCCATACAGCGTGGAACCTGTCAAATAGCGACTCCTCACCTAATATTCAACATTACTGCACACCGACTGAGTCGCTGTCAACAACCGAACAACGGCCAAGCACAGCGACTACTAGCGGGCGCTCTGAAAATGCCGCTACAGTCACTCAACTGTCGCTACCTGCCGCTGTTAATGAATCGGCCTCAAAGACATTTTCAGGTGTGGCACAAGGACATGATCAGAGGTGGTGGGGTTGGCAACATGTTTTGGCAACAGACTTTGATATAAGGGCCTCAATTCAATAAAGGTAGAAAAAAATTCTCATGGTAGTAAAAAAGTCAGTTCATGAGAAAAAAGCCTGAGAATGTCACTGTTACTGAACCACTAGAAAAAAAGACAATGAAAGTCAATGGCAGCTTTTACTACAGTGTAGAAAGAAGTAAACAGTTCTCTACTTTTCTTAGGAGTAAAAAGTGCCATTGACTTTAATTGTTTTCTTATCTGGTGATTCAGCAACAGTGACATTCTCAAGCTTTTTTCTTATGAATTGAATCTTTTACTACCATTTTTCTACCTTTATTGAATTGAGGCCTAGGTGTGTAGCGGCGGCAGCAGCATTGGAACCTTGCTACAGAAAAGTGGCCACTGGCTGTGAGTCTGTGTTCTGGTTTGGGAATCCAACATTTACGGTACCAGTTTGGCCATCTCTACTTATCTGCATAACACAAGAAGAGGCTGTTTTTAAGGGAAGGGCGAGCAGGGCGATGACCCTGGGCACCGGGAGGCCGATTCATTAACAGCGGCAGGTAGCGACAGTTGAGCGACTGTAGCGGCATTTTCAGAGCGCCCGCTAGTAGTCGCTGTGCTTGGCCGTTGTTCGGTAGTTGATAGCCACTCAGTCGGTTTGCCGTAATGTTGAATATTGGGTGAGGAGTCGCTATTTGACAGGTTCCGCGCTGTATGGGAGCGCATGATAGCAACTGGTCAGAGCGACCGGCTTCCACCATATTCATTAACAAATCACGCTCAAAAAATTCTCGCGCTGTAAATTGCATGTTTAAACCCCAGAGCGCTGGCGGCGATGGGTTAAAAGTCGTTTTTTAACCCCCAAACAACCATATTTTTGGAAACCAAAAAAAACACGTTTTTTAAATAATTTTGTATTATGAATACATTAATATCAGACCTGTAATATCAATTCTGTACTTTTTTTTTTATTATTTTTTACCTTAAAAAAATTATTAAAAATGGCAGAAGTTGTCACAGAATTTTTCACATTAAAAAAAAAAAAAATAAATAATAACAATTAATTATGAATATTTAAAGATTGTTCCATTGAAATGCATTGGAGAGCGCCAGGTAGCGAGAGGTCATACCTGTCGCTGTTCAAGATCGGACACTGGCGCAGTGGGCTGAGGCTGGAATAATGATGAATGAGTCGCTATATGGCGCTATCTCAGTCGCTAAGCAGGATTGCCTTGATAAATGTGTGATTGTGGTGGGGAGCCGGCGTTCTTGTGGCGGGGCCCGTCATTACCGGCCGCTCACCAGTCACTACCTGTCGCTATCCCTTGTTAAATAAGGGCCCAAGGCCATTGGGGACTTTATCTCAACCATCCTGATTTCTGCAGCTTCTAAGGAAGAGGCACAGCATGATACATATGGGACAGCAGCAGCTCCATATGATGGGTGAGGAGGGGGCAGAATTTTTTCTTTCCCACGTGTAACTTTGCTTAGTAACTGCCCTGCAGAAGAATTATTATTTTACTTATGATGTTTGCCAAAGCGAACATGCAAACATATCTCCCACCTCCTCCACAGAGAAAGGCTATTATCTGCTAGTAGGTAATACCAAAAAATCATGAAAATATAAATACTTGTTCTGATTATTAAAAGTAAATAATTGCAAATTGTAATAGAATATAAGAGAATGTTTTTCTATTAGGTTGTTAAAATTAGACTTTTAGGTTTTACAGCTGGAAGTAATGGTCGTAACAAAAAATGAAATATTTAGGTGTTACAGTGCAGGCTGAAGTCTCTTAAAGGTAACCTTTAGATTTTAAATAACAGGCAGAGGGCCAATAGATTTCATTGTCAGTTCACAGAGTGGGGGGCAGGAGGCATCTTGGAAAATGTTCTTTAACCCTTTAAATGGCAAGCATGTAAAATATGCGGGGCTGCTTCTCTGACCAGAGGTGTCAGCCCATAGATTCCATGTGGCTGGCATTTTCCACACTTTTCTGCCAAATAAAAAAAGCTCACCTCTATCTAGTATCCAGGGCAGGGGGTCTCCTATTCCTTCAGGCAGCCTACGATCCCCCCTCCCTCCCCTGCGGCCTTTAGTGAGGCAGGAAACATCAACTCTCTGCCTGTTTTTTTTTACATAAACTTTAAATCTACAGTACAGAAGACACTCTTATGGTGGGCCTATTAACAAAAAAACGCTTTCTCAAACTACATTCATTCTAACAATGTAATATAAGAATTGTTTATTTACATTATATTACATTATTAAAGTGGACCAACACGCAGGGGAGATCGGCCCGGGAATCTATAAGATTCCCGGGCCGATCAGATCCCTCCCCGCGGGGCATCCGAAATCGGGATGTCCCGCGGGGGAAGAAACCCCCCAGGAAGCCCAGAAACCTTACCTTAACCCTGTTCCAACGGCGCATGCGCGGGCTGCGGCCGCGTCTCACGCTTCCCTCTAGCAGGGTGCGCACCTGCGCCGGCCATTTGGGAATGGCCAGCGCAGGCGCGCTTCCTGTTAGAGGGAAGCGTGAGACGCGGCCTCTAGCGCTCAGAGCCGCTGTGGTTGGTCGCCGCTTGTACGTGCATACCACAGCGGCTCTGAGCACTCACGTGTAGGAGCGTGGTAAGGTGAGTGTTTACGGGCGTTCTGGGGGGTTTCACACAGCGGGGCACCCCCAGATCGGGGTGGCCCACCGAAGTGGACCAAAACCCAGGATAGTCAAAATCCTGGGTGTTGGTCCACTTTAAATTGCCAGAGATGCCCAAATTGGAACAAATGAGACTAATTTATTTCACATTTTATGTGGTTCAGATCCCTGTGTATGTAGGGTGGGTTTCTGTCTAGGAAGCTTTGGCATCCCCCACTCATTGTGATGTAATTACTATAATAGTGGTTATACTCTGGGGGGGTTGGTATTATGATGGTTTAATCCGTGGATGTCCCTACAGTTGTCATAAGGAACTGGTGAAATCTTTATTAAATGATAACCAAGTCATTCAGCCAGAGAGATACCCTTTGACACAAAGGGGGAAAGGGGAAACATATATAAACTGTATAAATTAAGATATGATATATGTTGCATGTAAATAAGACAGTAGAGTAAGATCGACACCAAAGGGGGGAGTCTTCTTTAGCTTACTCACATCTCACTGGGCAGCAGTGTTTCCTGTTGTTTCAATTTCTCCAGAAAAGGGCAGACAGTTTCTTTGAGATGGTAAATAAGCAGAATATGGAAACTGGGGAAAGGGCTTTGGAGGATATGCATAGTGGTGCTGCGGAAAAGACTGTGAAGTAGGAACAGCCCTCGCATCAATATATTCTAGGGTTGCACTGGTGTGACAGCTTATTTGACATACTCCTCCGGAATTTAAGACCCGGAAGTCATGTTTGGCTGCACTAAGGTTTTTTTTCCTGAAACTTGGGGCAAGAGTCGGTCGGTGTAGCTCTGGGACTTTCCGTTTGCTTTCCTTATTTGCTGGGGTTGCTACTGCCCTCTGTGCACCACACCTGAGGATTACTTTTCACATTAAGGTGAGTTGTGTACTTTTCCAAATTGTTCACAATGTCACTAATATAATGTGTTCTCTGCTTCTCAGATCAGATTTTTGCAGTTGGACAGTGAGAAAATGCCCCCCATTGCACCACCGCAACAAGAGGCGGAGACAGACCACTGCAGAGGGACCCACCCAACCATCCACAGGACCAATACTTCTATTAATCTATTGCCTATTAGAGATGAGCCTCTTTGGGTTGGCCCTGCATCTAATTAGACAGATCACTCTTCCTTGGTCCATCCCCTAATTGTTAGCGTCCCTTTCACTGGAGCCTTCTGTTGTCATGGCCACCTCTGGCGATCATGTAACATCACATGTGTGGGGTATTGTGGGATGGCACTAAGGTGAGTATGGCCATACGACTAAGGATTTTTTTCTCACCTGCTGCCATCCTTTCAAGATTTGGGATTTGCCTTTTAACTGTTAATAAATGTTATGTTTTTCTTTTTCACTCCTGGTACAGCGCTGCTGGACTTTTCCTTTTCTTTCTTCATTTGTGGGGTTTGCAACTGCCCTTCGTGCTCTACACCCAAGGTTTACTTTTGACATCGATTTCATTTCTAAATTGTTCACAGTCAGGGTCATGCTAAAGATCGGGTGAAACATGTTTAGCTTTCGTGCGTGAGCTTTGTTAAAGTGAAAAATGGCCCAATGATAAAAATCCATATAAATGTGCTGCCATGAGCCAATAAACCACAAGCTTGGCGGGAGTTTTCATTCATTTGGGTGTATAAGTGTCCCCTCTTCTCATTAGCCGACATGTTTATTTGGATTTTGCAATAGTGCTCCTTTAATTGAACACAAACAACTACTATTAAAGTGGACCAACACCCTGGGGGGATCGGCCCGGGAATCTATAAGATTCCCGGGCCGATCAGATCCCTCCCCACGGGGCATCCAAAATCGGGATGTCCCGCGGGGTGAAACCCCCCAGGACGCCCACAAACCTTACCTTATCCCCGTTCCAACGGCGCATGTGCGGGCCGCGGCTGCATCTCGCGCTTCCCTCTAGCAGGGCGCGCACCCGCCCCGGCCATTTGTGATTGGCCGGCGCGGGCGCGCTCCCTGTTAGAAGGAAGCGCGAGATGCGGCCTCCAGCGCGCTCAGAGCCGCTGTGGTTGTCCGTCGCTTGTCCGTACATACCACAGCGGCTCTGAGCGCTCTGATTGGATGAGCGCTCGCGTAGGAGCGGGGTGAGGGGAGTTATTTAGGGCGATTGGGGGGGTTTCACGCAGCAGGGCACCCCCGATCGGGGTGCCCCGCGGAAGTGGACCAAAACCCAGAATAGTGAAAATCCTGGGTGTTGGTCCACTTTAAACATTTCTGTTCTAATATTTCCCCCAAAATCCCCTACCCCTCTGATGGAGCATTTTACAGTTGTTTCACCAGATCTTCAGCATGACCCCAAAAGTCAGTAATATAACCATTCTGGCAGGGTTATAAAACATGATAAAGCAACACCCTGCTCCTTCATATCAGATGTTCCCAGATCAGATCATTGTCAGCCCCATTTGCCTTGTATTTATTGTATTCCTCTTAACATTGAAAAGATAAAGACCACAATTCTGACTACAAATGAGTCTTTCATATTTTTTGTTTTCTTGCCATTACAGTAACCACTTGAAAAAAAAGTCAAAATCCTATATGCAGAAAGGTACATAAATGTCAACGATTGAACAAAATCAAGTTGAAAAAAAGTGATGAAAAAAGGCATGAGAATGTTTCCAATATAAACAGCTCCAAGAAAATCCCTATTTATTTTATGTTCCTCTGAGCCGTGATATGCTTGGCTTCTGTTCCCATCGAGGCAATTTTCATGTATTTTTGAAATGATGTCAGACCTAATTTTTATAATTTTTGTGTTCATTCCAAGCCAATAGAGATTTATCAGTTGCTTGGAATACTTTGTTTGGATAATCTTGACATTTAAATTGCCTGTGTCAATATCCAGTAAAAGTACAATTGTGATATAAAACTGTCAATGAACGGCTATTGGCGCTGGAGAAAAATCTCTCCAAAGTCATTTGAAAAGACAATATAAAAAGCAAAGCCTTGCATTTAGAAGCTAGTTCTAGACTCGTTTGGCATTTGTTTTTGGTATGTAAGCAGGGAATTAGACTTTCAAGTTAGGTAGAAGACATGTGATTAACCCACCCAGAATGCTTTGTAAACATGCAAAGATTCCACATATGGGATCACTCAGTTATTAAAAGTAAGTCTAGTGCGCAGAACCACAACCACCACAGACATCTTCTCCAGCTCCGCACAATGCAATAGGCAGCCAAAGGAAAACAAAGGCCACGTCTATTTGATGTCTAAACCTACAACAGATGTACAGTATAGAACTGCGACCAATGATCACATTGCAATGGAAATGTTCAGGTATTGCCTTGTTATATATCGTGCTACAATCCTATTGTCACGTACAATGATTGGCCAAACATACCTTGGTTTTAATGTTCTTCAGTTGAATTTGGCCCACAATTTGGGATTTAAAGTGGATCAAAACCCACTGAACTTGTGAAATACATTTGACCAAAGCCCCTGCCAATACTTCTTTCTTATGGTGTAGAACTAGAGATAGTTTCGCTTTTCAAATTGTCCTGAAATACTTACAGGCCGATTCATTACTAGTGGCAGGTATCGGCAGATGAGCGTCTGTACAGCGGCGCTAAGATCGACCACTAGTGGTCGCTCTGATCGGCCTTGAGTCGCTATTACAGAGCGCCTCAGTTGCTGTAGTAACCTGGCCGGCATTGATGAATTTGATGTATGTCGGTCGCTCTAACACCAGTACAGTGCTATATGGTAGCGACTGCTCAGTGTGACCGACTCACACCATATTCATCAAGAAAACAGCCTCACACAGCGCCGGCGCTCAAAATTGGGTCGCTGTAGCCCAGAGCGCCAGAAGCGGTGTGATTAAAGTCTGTTTTTGAACACATATCCACCAGTAACAAAGCGAAAACACATGGAATGACATGTTATAATATTGTGACATGAACATTTTAATGCCAGACCTGTAATGACAATTCTGCATAAAAATATTTAAAATCCAAAAAGTTTTCGAAAAATGACTTTTTCTAGGCCAGGAGAGGTCACACAATGATTTGAGAGAAAAAAAATTAAAAGAAAACCCTGTTGAAAGAGAAGAAAAGCGCGTCCATTGAAATGTATGGGAGAGAGACAGGTAGCGACAGGTAATACCTGGCGCTCTGGAAGCCACAGCGCCAGTGGTATATGCTGAGACGCCTGTGATGATGAATCGGACGCTACATGGTGCTCACCAGAATCGCTTTCACAAATGTGGTATTGCGTACAGCGCCCAGCGTTCACCAGGCGCTGCCTGCCGCTTACAAGGCACTACCTGCTGCTATCCATTGATGAATAGACCCCTTATTTTCTTGGTATCCCTCAGTGGGAGATGTCAGGCGATCATAGACGTGGCAATGACATCATTGCCAAACACAACAATGGTCGTGAATGGAAGAGGCAGGACTTCACAGCTAAAACAGGTGTCATTATCTTGGATTAGAGTGAAGAAGGAGCTGTGATAATTGGCAAAAGGTTCTCTTCATGGGGGGAGCAATTCAGGATATGCTAGTAAAAAATGTGGGTTTTGGTCCACTTTAAGTTATCCCAAATCTGAATTCCATTAAGGTTTATGGGGGGCATTAATTTAAATGGATTAAATCAGGGCCACCATTAGGAATATTTGACAGATAACCCTAATCAATACGTGTTGGCTTGGCCCTTAGTTTGAACTGGGCCTCTGGGCATGAGGCAACCAGACTCACATTAAAAGTCAGGCCGTATAAAAAACTGAAGTCCAAACCAGGGGCCCAGGCATTACATTATAGGTGTGGGGGGGGGGGCAGAGAAAATACAGGATGTATAGATTCTTAGAGTCTGCCGGTCCATAGCCTAGATGTGATGGCTGGGCCTCTAGTTTGCATTGGGCCCTAACAACAAACCAGCCTTTGTCTTGGCGCTCAGCGCAAACTGGGGGCCAACCATCACATACAGGTTCCTATTGACAGGTAGACACTCTCATTCATCCAAGTTGAAAGCAATAGTTCAGCAGCCATCAGATCTCAGGTCATGCAGCTATCAGGGCTGTCTGTCATGGGGCCCTTCTTTGCAGCAGGGCCCTTTGGGCCCCATACTGGTCTCCTGACTGTCCTGCCTTGATGGCTGCCCTTGATTGACCATTTTTACTACTTTATGTGACCAAAAGCAGCTTGGGGTCCCCATACTAGCCTCGAACACCAAGTATAGGGGCTAGTATTACCAGGGCTCAGAGGTTGGGTAGTTGGCCTTCAGCCATTGCAGAATATTCCTTTGACATAAGTACAGTGCTCTTTCAGGAGTGTGGATAATCAACAGGGATATTAGCAAACCCATGCCAACATGGACCCACTTACTAGTTTGCGAGTAGTGTTAAATGCTCCTCCCCTTTGTCACAATAAAAAATGTTATAAAACCACATAAAAGTAGAAGACTTCAAAAAACATATCAGCATGGGAGAAGGATGCTGGAGGTGAGTAACTTGTGTAAATGTAGTTTTTATTTTTAGAAATGTGTAAGTTTTTAGTAAAGAAGGGGGGGGGGTATTTATATCACACTACTTGTGAACTTGAAATATAACTCATAATGAATCCCAAGGAATCCTTTGACAGGTCAAAGAGTAGGGGTGGTAAACCATTGCCTGGTGTGCCAAGCTGGTAGCCTTGTGGGTAAGGTCTGTATTTTTTATTTTATTTTATTGGCCACTGGCCTGGCGGTGCTGTTTTTTTACTGGGAACTGAGGATGGGAAAAGTATACTCATAATTTAAATTACCAGTAAAAAAACAATTACCGGTAGAGCCAGGCCGTTGCCCAGTAAAGGAAAAAAAAAAAAAATTACCGGCCAAGTGGCAACCCTACTCTTGGGAGGACAACCAATTTTGTTTTTTAGACAGTAAGAAAAGAGAGATAGTCAAATCCAGTTATGTCCTAAACATTGGCAAAATGTAACTCAATCAACCCAATCCGAAGCTGAACACTAGTCATATTTACCACGATGCAGTCTAGCTTATGTGCGCATGCTAAAAAGAGAAAGATCATTTACTTAAAAGAGATATATTTACTTACATTAGCCACATACTAGTCGAAAATGTTTCCGTTTTGTTTGTTAGGGGCCCATACACTAGTCCTCTTCTTCGTTTTATTATTATTATTATTTATAAAGTGCCATTATCTTTCATAGCACTGTAAAAAGTAGCAATTACAGACAGGTAAGAACATACAGTACCTAGACTATTCCAAATGCAGTTTATTGAAAGTGTCTTTCTACCTCAGTCACTCACTATAAATGGAATTCAGGCTGTACCCGAGCAGTAGGCCGGGCTGACTAAAGGTTCCTGTAAGCTTCTGTTTCTGGTTTCTCTACGGCTCCTGAACTGTTCCTGATTATCCCATTAAAACTCCGATTACTCATAGACTGCTGGCTCAAATGTTGACTCTTTTATCAATTGTGACTGAACTTCACCAGCCTCTGACATAATTGTTTGAAGAACAATGATTATAATTGTGCCTTCTGCTCGAGTAGCTCTCTCGATTATCAGCATTTGCTATAGAAGAACTAAAGGGCAATGACCTAGACACTGGCTGCCATAACTAATTCCATCATTAGCAACACAGGCAGGCTACAGAGATAGATAGATAGATAGATAGATAGATAGATAGATAGATAGATAGATAGATAGACAGATAGATAGATGGATAGATAATAGATAGATAGATAGATAGATAGATAGATAGATAGATAGATAGATAGATGATAGATAGATAGATAGATAGATAGATAGATAGATAGATAGATAATAGATAGATAGATAGATAGATAGATAGATAGATAGATAGATAGATAATAGATAGATAGATAGATAGATAGATAGATAGACGATAGATAGATAGATAGATAGATAGATAGATAGTTAGACAGATAGATAGATGATAGATAGATAGATAGATAGATAGATGATAGATAGATAGATGATAGATAGATGATAGATAGATAGATAGATAGATAGATAGATAGTTAGACAGATAGATAGATGATAGATAGATAGATAGATAGATAGATAGATAGATGATAGATAGATAGATGATAGATAGATAGATAGATAGATAGATAGATGATAGATAGATGATAGATAGATAGATAGATAGATAGATAGATAGATAGATAGATACTGATGAGCTGAATTGTTGTCTAGTCAGACCAAAAGCCATTTGACGGTGTGAAGTTTTTTCATTGTTTTTTTTTTTCAGTAAAGGAGCACTATCGCAACAAATGGCCCAATGATAAAAATCCATGTAAATATGCTGGATAGAAGAAGGAGGGGTCACTTATACACTGACATCAAGGAATATCCAGCCATTTTATTTTAATGGAAAGAAAAGGACATCATGGGGTGACAGGATCTGTCACTCCTGATAGACTAAACCTGTCATCCCTGGATTGTATTCCTACAATGAGAGAATAAACCACAAGCTTGAAGGGAGTTTTATTTAGTTTGGGTGCATAAGTGTCCCCTCCTCTCATTAGCCGATGCAGGAATATGGTCATGGTCAGGGCCGGATTATGAGAGGGACACAAGGGGCGCAAGCCCCGGGGCCTCCACCACTTGCCCTGCAGAGAGGACCTCCACCAACTTTTGGGCTATGGTCTGGTCCAGGAGGCTTTTCAGTCTTTGGCCAGCAACAAAGCAATCGGTGGCCCCGTGCCTGGGCAAGCCTTTTTTTGTTTTTGAAAACCTGCAGCCAGAGATCTTCTAGCATGCCACTGCAGACCAGGTGGCAGGTAATTCATAATGGATCCCAAGGAATCCTATGACAAGTCAAAGAGTAGGGGTGGTAAGCTATTGCCTGGTGTGCCAAGCTGGTAGCCTTGTGGGTAAGGTTGCCACCTGGTCAGTATTTTTTTTTTTACTAAAGACTTAAAGGAGCCGCAGCTCTCAACCCTGTTAGCTTGCAGACCAACCTATAATCTGTCTCTAAATCTGGTGAAAACAGAGGCTCGGTCACACACATCTGCAGAAGTATGCTAAGCTGCACCACCAGCGCCAAGGTGCCTCTATGGGTGCAGTCCTAACTCTAATCTATGAGAGACCCATTTGGGACATACAATGCAAGAGATAAAATGGGAGCAGCTTACCTGAGGTTGCCCTAAACCTCATGTGAAGCCATGGGGTGGAAGGGTCAAGACCTTGCAATACAGCCTAGACCCCACACCCCATGTGCTTGCACAGATTCAAAGTCAAGAAAGGGGGAGTGGCAGCTGCTCAGACCATTTTATAACTAACCTGGGAGGTGCAAGTCAGCAGGGCAATTAGGTTACTAAAGACTTAAAGGAGCCGCAGCACTCAACCCTGTTAGCTTGCAGACCAACCTATAATCTGTCTCTAAACCTTTTTTTTTTTTACTTTACTGACCACTGGCCTGGCGGTGCTGGTATTTTTTTTTTACCGGTAATTGCGGATAGGAAAGTATACCTGCAATGAAAAATATCAGTAAAAAACAAATACTGGCACCGCCAGGTCAGTGGCCAGTAAAGTAAAAAATAAAATACCGGCCAGGGGGCAACCCTACTTGTGGGAGGGCAACCAATTTTGTTAAAAAAAGAGAGATGGTCAAACCCAGTTATGTCCTAAACATTGGCAAAAGTATGACGAAATTTAATTCTGACCAAAATCTGAAGCTGAACACTAGTCATGTATACCATGACGCATGATAGCTTATGGGCACATGCTAAAAAGAGAAAGATCATTTACTTAAAAGAAATATATTTACTTACATTAGCCACATACTAGTCAAAAATGTTTCGGCTTTGTTTTTTAGGGGCCCATACACTAGTCCTCTTCTTCGTTTTGGGTTCTTTACTGAATATATGGCTTGTCAGTGGACTTCTTTTTGTCATCTTCAGCATTCAGTGGTTTGAAAGGTGGATATTCTTCTTGTGTGCTTTTTGGAGTTACACCACTCTTTACTGGTTGTTTTTCAGTTTTTTAGACTAATAAATTATTGCTTTTTATTATATTTGTATAATGGTATGTTAATATTTATGGTCCTCAAAGGTAGGAGGCTTAGAAAAGAATTCATACTAAAATATCCACCAGGATATACATAAATCAGATATGTATTTATTTATTTATGGTCATTTACTGTTGGCCATAGAGTATACAGATCAAGGATTAACAAAATGAAGCACAATCTAGCGCTGTCTATGTGTGTTTCTAGCTATGGGCGCAGCCATCTTGGTGAGGTTGTACACCCATGATAATGACACACCCACCCTACACTCTGTACATACTCCTGGCAGCCACATACCGAATTGCAGGGGACATCACTGGATTCTGGAACCATGTAGGAAGTTTTATTTTGTTAACCCCTCGTCCTGTCTTAGGGGGTTATTCAAGGAGGTAGCGCCTGGTAGCGGCAGGTAGCGTTTGGTGAACGTGGGGCACTGAACGCAAAACCACATTTATGAAAGCAAATCTGGTGAGCGACTCTAAAAGCGCCATGTAGCGTCCGATGTATTATTACAGGTGGCTCAGTGTATAGCGCTGGCGCACTAGCTTCCAGAGCGCCGGGTATTACCTTTCGCTCACTGTCGCTCTCCCATACATTTTAATGGACATTCCTTTGCTTGTGTTTAAACAGCGTGTTTGACATTTTTTTTTTTTTTTTTGCTCAAATCATTGTGTGACCTCTCCTGGCTGCAAACAAACACTTTTAGAAACTTTTTTTACTTTTTATATTTTTATGCAGAATTGTCATTACAGGTCTGGCACTAAAGTGTTAATGTCACAGTTTTAAAACAATGTTATTCCATGTGTTTTCACTTTGTTACAAGTGGATATGTGTTCAAAAACAGACTTTAATCACACATCGTCTGGCGCTCTATGCTATAGCGACCGGATTTAGAGTGCCGACACTGTGTGTGTGTCCTTTTTGATAAGTATGGTGTTGAGCGCCGAGAGTCGGTCACACTGAGCTGGCGCTACCTTTCGCTCGCTGCAGCGCTGTACGGGTGTTAGAGCGCCCAACATACATCACATTCATCAATGCCGGTCAGGTTACTACAGCGACTGAAGCGCTCTGTTACAGTGGCCAATACCCGCTTACAGCGTCTCCTAGCGGTCGCTCTAAGCGTCGCTATACAGGCGCTCATCTGCCGAAACCTGGCATTGGTAATGAATCAGCCTCTTAGAGGCTGATTTATTAATAGCGACATGTAGCAACAGTTGAGCGACTGTAGCTGTATTTTCACAGCGCCCGCTAGTAGTCGCTGTGCTTGGCCGTTGTTCGGTTGTTGACAGCGACTCAGTCGGTGTGGCGTAATGTTGGATACAAGGTTACGAGTCGCTATTTGACAGGTTCCGCGATGTATGGGTGCGCATGATAACGACTGGTCAGAGCGACCGGCTTCCACTATATTCATCAAAAAGTCACGCTCAAAAAATTCAAGCGCTGTGAAATGCATGTTTAAACCCCAGAGCGCTGCCGGCGATGTGTTAAAAGTAGTTTTTTAACCCCCAAACCACCATATTTTTGGAAACCAAAAAAAAAAAGTATTTTAAATAATTTAGTAATATGAATACAATAATATCAGACCTGTAATATCAATTCTGTACAATTTTTTAAAAAAAAATTTTTCCCTTAAATGGCAGAAGTGGTCACAGAATTTTTCACATTTAAAAAAAAAAAAAAAACATTAATAACAATGAATTATTCATATTTAAAGATTGTTCCATTGAAATGCATTGGAGAGCGCCAGGTAGCGAGAGGTCATACCTGTCGCTGTTCAAGGTCGGACGCTGGCGCTGTGGGCTGAGGCTGGAATAATGATGAATGAGTGGCTATATGGCGCTATCTCAGTCACTAAGCAGGATTGGCTTGATAAATGTGTGATTGTGGTGGGGAGCCGGCGTTCTCGTGGCGGGGCCCGTCATTACCAGCCGCTCACCAGTCGCTACCTGACGCTATTCCTTCATAAATAAGGGCCTTAGTGTCGAAGGAGGGGGACAAGGTGGGGCCTCATGTAAAGACTGGACTTCAGCTTTACAGAGGAACATCAGAGGAGGTTTAAATCACCTCACCGATCTGCTGCCACCCCCTCCAGTATTACCTTTGGGCACCAAATACTTACCTTACCAAGCTATTCATTTACTGGTTCCCTCAGATTCTGGACGCCGCTCTGACGGGCAGAGCCACCTTGCATCCTATCAGGCACTGCGTGCCTCCCTCGATCTTGCGCCTGCGCAGTGCTTATGAATGGAATGCAATGTGGGCCCCCCTTAAATCCCGCGAGACTTCCCTGAGCGGCGCGGGACTTTGAAGAGCATGGCTAAAGCTGTGCTGTCATTTACAGACGGCTGAGCCTGCGCAGGGGCAGCGATCGGGCCCTGAAGCAGCCGGATGTCAGCAGCGGCGACATCCAAACGTTAAGTAGGAGCCATTAGGGGAATTTTGGTCCAATGTTTTCTCTTTAAGCTATTTATGAACATTTATGCAGGTTGGCCCCTTCCGCTAGTCTTACATTATCATGAACATATGTTATTTAAGACTTCATAAAACATGTTGTGATTAGAATTAGCAACATATGGAAAAGTTTCAAACAGTTATGTATTCAGCAAGTAAACAGTGTCAGGGGTGGATAAAAGATCTAACAAATAAACATGCATCCATAATCCCACCGAGCTCCGAGACAGCCATACAACTAATCCCCAGGAAAACCACTTGCTCATCGCTAAACACTGCAGAGTGAGCTCCGTTGTTTTCCGGGACTGGGAAAGCAGCTTCATTAAACACACGGATTTGATGGTGTTTAATATTTTATGCTGAACTAGTAGCCATGAAACACAGTGTTGACATTAGTGGCCTCTTGGCTAATATCAGACACTGCTCCTGCAGAAGCACCAGTTACAAACAGTTTTATGTGCTGGTAATGAGCACACGCAGATATCTTAGGCCCTTATTTAAGAAGGGATAGCGTCAAGTAGTGGCTGGTTAATGACAGGTAGCGACAGGTAGCGACTGGTGAACGCCAGACACGGCACGCAATTACACATTTATCAAGCAGAATCTGTTTAGCGACTGGGATAGCGCCATGTAGCGTCTGATTCATCATTTTCACAGCCTCAACGGACAGCGCCAGCGTTCAGCCTTGCACAGCGCCAGGTATGACCTGCCTGTCGCTCTCCCATACATTTCAATGGACGATCCTTTTCTTCTCTTTAAACGGGTATTTTTTTTTTTTTTTCAAAAAAATCTCAAATAATTCTGTGACCTCTTCTGGCATTGAAAAAGCTTTTTTTTCACAATTGTTTTCATTTTTTATATATTTCTTCAGAAATGACATTACAGGTCTGGCATTAAAGTGGACCAACACCCAGGATTTTGACTATCCTGGGTTTTGGTCCACTTCGGTGGGGCACCCCGATCGGGGGTGCCCCGCTGTCTGAAACCCCCCAGAAAGCCCCAAAAAACTCACCTCTCCCCGCTCCCACGTGACCGCGCCAGCCAATCACAGCGCTCAGAGCCGTCCAAGGCCACGCGCATACCAGCTCAGCTGGCTCTGAGCGCTGGAGGCCGCGTCTCGCGCTTCCATTCACAAACGGCCGGCGCGGGTGCGCGCCCTGCTAGAGGGAAGCGCGAGACGCGGCCGCGGCTCGCGCATGCGCCGATGGAACGGGGCTGAGGTAAGGTTTGTGGGCCTCCTTGGGGGGTTCCTCCCCGCGGGACATCCCGATTTCGGATGCCCCGCGGGGAGGGATCTGATCGGTCCGGGAATCTTATAGATTTCCGGGCCGATCCCCCCTGGGTGTTGGTCCACTTTAAAGTGTTCATGTTACAATGTTGCTACAATGTAATTTCATATGTTTTCGCTTTGTTACTAGTTGATAGATGCTGAAAAACAAACTTAAACACACCGCCTCCTGCGCTCTGGGCTTCAGAGAAGCATTTTTCAGCGCAAGAGATTTGTGAGGCTGTTTTTTTGCTGAATATGGTGTGAGTCGGTCGCTATGAACAGTCGCTAACATGCGCTCCCATACAGCGCTGTACTGGTCAAATAGCGACTCCTCACAATGTATTCAACATTACTGAACAGCGGCTGAGCACAGTGACTACTAGCGGGCGCTCTGAAAATGCCTGCTACAGACGCTCATCTGTCGCTACCTGGCGTTAGTGATGAATCAGCCTGCCAGTATAGCTTCTTGCAACACCAAAAGTTATGTTTTTGTTTTATAGAACTTCTTAGAGTAAAACTAGCAGAAATTATACTAAATTCCTTGTGTGGGCAGTGTTTGAATTCACAGTTTGAATCAGTTATGAAACCTTGAGAGTGTATGTGGTGCAGGGAATGGTCAGCCTTGCGTATGACTTGGAGAAGCTGTTTCAAACCGTGGGGAAAGCCGTCTTCTTTGTGAGCTTACAGCCCCCAATCTCAGCAGCTAGCTTCACCTTTAGCCAAGCCCCCGTTTGCCGGGATGCTTTAAACGCCTCAACGTACACTGTGCCACCAGGATCTTTGAACCAAAGATAAATGGGACGTGGTCGCGCCAGAAACGCGTTTGATTTTATCCCTGCATTTGCACTGATGGGCTGCTTTTAATGATTTTTGACAATAAATGGATGTTTTATGGGAGTGCAGACTTATCATGGTTGTGGACTAACCAGGTCGGGCACCCGATTTCCTACTATCTGCTACTGCTGGAGAGTGAGTCTTCCCATTTATATGAACCGAAGATAGGACTGGACGTAATAGGGTAGCCGAGGTAAGTACAGAATGCAGTTCTGGGAACTATGAGGGAGAAAGCAGGAAAGGTCAAAGGTCACACCAAGGGTCAAACCATGAGATGAGATAGCTTTGCGGCGGCACCAGGGATTAGATGAGTTGGTAATACAGGCTGAGGTCGGTTCAGACGGCAGCTAGGATAGTCAGGCTAGCAAGGTCAGCAACAGATGAACAACATGGGAATCTCAGGATAAGTCACACCCAGCTAAACGCTTTCATGGGCAATGACTCCTGGGAATGAGCTGAAAGGTTCCCAGCCAGTCGCCCGAGGAAGCCGCGGGAGCAGGCACGAGGTAAACGCGCCGTGACAAGCTGTATCTCCTTGGTTCTGAGCAATGTTCCGGACACAGGTTCCTTACTGAATATATGGCATGGCAGTGGGCTTCTTTTTATCCTCTTCAGTATTCAGTGTTCCACTGATTTCACATATGGGCAGGGCATTCCAAACCTGCACTTAGCAGCCTATTCGCTTGTTCATCCTTCCTCAGATTAATCAAAGTATTGCATTTTGAATTGGTTTTTGGTCTGCTGCCAAAACACTAGGCCGCAGGGTATCTCATATTGCCAATTTTCATAGTATCTGGTGCAGAGAAACAGTCCCTCACTTTATTTAGCTTCTTCTTTTTAAAGTAAACACATTTTTTATCGTACCTATTGCGCATTTCAAATACATAAAAATGTCAGGCAGACAAGTGCAAGGATGTTGAAAGAGGAGTGGCAGAGGCCAAGATTCAGCAGGCAGAGGTCGCAGCAGACTAGGAGCGAGTGGCAGCAGGAATCACGGTGAGAGACCTGATCTGCCAGTATCTGCTAGCGGTCGTGTCTCCACCAGTAACGCATCTGCTGTGGTAGATTGGTTAACGCGCTCATCAACATCATCACAATTTACATCTGAGACCCCCAGTCTAGGGTCGGTAGGTTCCTCTGACACATGCCGAGAGCAGTCCCTGTCCTCCCATTACCTCTGTTCTACACCATTCCCTCCCCAAGTGACGCATCCTATGCTTTGGGTTCAACTCCACTCTTTAGTGCGCTCTGGGCTTCAGAGAAGCATTTTTCAGCGCAAGAGATTTGTGAGGCTGTTTTTTTGCTGAATATGGTGTGAGTCGTTCGCTATGAACAGTCGCTAACATGCGCTCCCATACAGCGCTGTACTGGTCAAATAGCGACTCCTCACAATGTATTCAACATTACTGAACAGCGACTGAGTCGCTATAAAGTAGCGACTCACGGCCGAGCACTGCGACTACTAGCGGGCGCTCTGAAAATGCCTGCTACAGACGCTCATCTGTCGCTACCTGGCATTAGTGATGAATCAGCCTGCCCGTGTCACTATACAGACGCTCATCTGTCGTTACCTGCCGCTAATGATGAATCAGCCTCTTAGTGTATACTGTACTATACTATACTATACTGTATAGCATGTGTGACTAAAAGCCACAAATTTAGTTTAGAAAAAAAACAGTATAAAGCTGTAAAAACATTGAATGCCATGATATTCATGAAAGTCGAAGCCCTTTTAAGCTTTTTTCTTTTATAGGATAAATAAAGCGAGTTCCTCATCCTTGTTACCTTGACTGCTATGTCCATCGTCAAGTGATATTAGTGAAATCCTGGATCATGCAGTCGGCCATGCTTACAGCTTGCGCTATTGTAATAAACAAGGTTATCACTTCTGATTGTGGTTTGCTGGTAAACAGAAAGGCTCTGTGCCAAGATGCCTGCGTTTTATTGAGGCCACTTTTTTCTTTCTGCTCCCTTGGCATGTCTGTAGAGGTCAGGCCAGGTAACACACCGCACACAACAGGATTCTTTTAGGTAGCACATGAAATGATGGATTAAACAGGACAAAGCAGCAACATGCAGCAGCCTATGGTTCAGGTGCACAGCCCTGCAGGACAAAACAACAATACAACATCATTCAGCTGCTGGAATCCTAAAATGCATAAAAATGAGCGCTATTTGCATGAATCATTAATGCACGATGGCAGCATGCGGGGCACATGATCCCGGAAATCTTTAGTTTCATCACTAATTGCTTACAGCTCTAGAGATCGGCCCAGATGTGCTTTGAATTTTTGAACTGTTATTATTTCTCCCAATTGGAATTCCTCAAAAGCTTTTGTTCATTCTTTGTGATTTCAACCAGAACAGCCAACAAATGACAATCAGGGTCGGGTCCAATCTGGCTCCGATTTCGTTGGACCTTGTTAATCCCCCCCACCCCACCCCTCTATTCATTTGTCAATTAGCAAGAAAGAAGCTTCAGTTTTATTACAATTAGACAATTTTGCAAGTGCATTTGTGATGAGTCAGATTTTCCCAATCAACGTAATGTCTTTGTATATGACCGCAGACATTTGCAAATGGAATCGAAATAGAAGAAAGAATAATAAAGAATTCAAAGATTTGCATTAATGAGTTTTCCTCCTGCAGAGATTTTTTTTTACATCTGCAAAAACAAAAAGTACTGTCAATGTTCTTCTGACCTGGGCAAACACTTCTAACAGGTGATTCTTATTGATGGTAATATGTACTATAGGAAGATGTCAGGCTGGAATATTTTGGGCCCACCAGCTGGATTCATTTTTGGAACTCACAAAGCTATATAGAAATAATGCGATACTGCTTTTAATCATGTTGCACTACAATGAAAAAAGTGCAATGTTAATTAATTAACAAAAGTAACTTACGAAATAAGTAACAAACTCTAGGCCAGGGTGGTATAGTATGACTGGTGGTACTGGAGATCCTATCAGGTGGTACTCAACAAAGCTGCAGACTGACCCCTATCCCACTCTAATCGAATGCCATCTATAATTCACAAGTTTAATTTCCTCCATACATATAAAACTGCTCCAAAGGGTGAAAAAAAAAATATTTGCGTATTTGTTTTACTTGAATTGGTGTTTTGTGTGTTTTTACCTTGATTTTATTTGACTGAAATATTAGGTGGTAATTCATATAACACACCAGATGACCTTCTGATGCTAGATGTCCCTGGAGCATTCCTATTCAGGATGCCCCACTGTTTGATCCTCCCAAATCCCTCGCAAAGCCTTTACCTTTCCGCTGGTCTCTCGCTCTGTAGCTGTGCATGCTCCCACAGGGTAACCGGGGCTTCCAGTGTTCCCTATGACAATGTGATGTTCAAGACACCGGCTTTATGCCATGCATTGGTGTGCTATAAAGCACAGATTGGATTAGGGCATGCGTATGCACTAGAGATGAGCGAACTTCTCAAAAATTCAATCCGGGCGATTCGTCGAATTTCTCAAAGAAATTCGGGTTCGTCCGAATCGAACTTTAACGAATCGCTCATCTCTGGTGGGAGCGGGGAGGCCGGCTGCGCTGTCAGCTGTCATCAGAGAGGAAGCCGGCTTCCTCTGATGACGCGTCCTCTGATGACAGCTGACAGCGCAGCCGGTCTCCCCGCTCCCACCATGCCGGAATGTTTTTTTTTTAATTTCAGGGAAAATTCGGTCAGCACGAACCACTAAAAATTCGGGTTCGTGCTGAATTGAATTTTCCCTGAAATTCGGAGCAAATTCAGGTTCGTTAGAACCGATTCGCTCATCCCTAGTATGCACTGTAGGAACGGTGGAAAGGTCAGTGGAGTAGGCGATCTGGGGGGTTTTATACAGCGGGCATCCCAGTTTGAGATGCCCTCAGGGCAAGGACCAATCACCGGGATAGTTAAATATTAGGCCTGACAACTGGGTAAGTTACTTACTGGGTCCACACTCCTGCTCTTGTGCCCCACCTGACCCTTATGAAAAACAGGGGCCAGAGGATCTCAAGTTGAAGGTGTGTGTGACCTTAAATCTCAAGGGGTGCTACATCAATTCCAGACTGTATTTTTCTTTTCTATAGTCATTAGGGACCATGCTAATTTTTGGTGAAGCCAAAAGATATCCTTGCCTTATTGGAAAAAAGAGGAGTCTCCCCTGTAAAAATGCCCCATCACAAGTACAGGTCATTTTTGGGGGGAAAAAAGTAGAAAAAATATTTCTCTTTGCACTTGTTTGTATCTTACCCAGATGCAGAATGCATTAATTAAATAATTAATTAATTAATTAACATGACCCCCCCCCCCAGGGCTGCCATCTACTTGCTATTGTCCCTCTGACTGCTGCCGTTATAAATTGTTTTGCTTTGGGCAATTCAGCTGAACTGCACCGTGGAAAAAAAAAACACGAGAAAAATTGTTTTCTCACAAAAAAGTGAAAAAAAAATCATGGTGCTGGATCAAACCGTATGTGCACAATCAGCCTTTACTGTTCTGGGGCAGAGAAACATGAGGGATCCAATTTTATTGGGAGATATCGTAGGTAATCAAATTTAGTTTTTGATTAGATGTTCCATTGCTTTCCAGAACTTTTCTCCTTTAAGACATATACTTTATCATATCACCTAAAAGCAGATGGAGTATCAGGGAACAACCTAAGCGGCTTTTCAGGGTATAGTAGCACCTAAAAAAAAACACTTTGGTGTTTATTCATGAAGGTCTAGCGGCAGGTAGTGCGTCATAGCGGCAGGCAGCGTCTGGTGAACGCTGGGCGCTGTACGCAATACAACTCTAACAGCGCCATGTAGCGTCCGGTTCATCATTACAGGTGGCTCAGCGTATAGCGCCAGAGCTCTAGCTTCCAGAGCGCCAGGTATTACCTGCCGCTACCTGTCGCTCTCCCATACATTTCAGTGGACGTTCCTTTTCTTCTGTTTAAACAGGGTTTTTTTTTTTCTCAAATAATTGTGTGATCTCTCCTGGCCTAGAAAGAGTCATTTTTGAAAACTTTTTCAATTTTTTTGTATTTTATGCAGAGTTGTCATTACAGATCTAAAGTGTTATTGTCGCAATGTTACAACAATGTCATTCCATGTGTTTTCGCTTAGTTACAGGTGGATATATGTTCAGAAACAGACTTTAGTCACACAGTGTCTGGCGCTCTATCCTATAGCGACCAGATTTAGAGCGCCGACGCTGGAGCGCCGAGAGTCGGTCACACTGAGCTGGTGCTACCTTTCGCTCCCTGCAGCGCTGTACTGGTGTTAGAGCGGCCAACATACATCACATTCATCAATACCGGTCAGGTTACCGAGATGCTCTGTTACAGCGCCCGATACCTGCTTACAGTGTCTACTAGCGGTCGCTCTAAGCGCCGCTATATAGACGCTCATCTGCTAGTACCTGGCCTTAGTAATGAAGAAGCCTCCACATATGCAGTTTATTTCCAAAATACTTTTTTTTACCTTCACCCACTTTTTGCCTCACAGCTTTTTACCCAAGAATCTGTCCCATAGGTTGATATCTCTGGGTTAGGTGGACTTAACTCTTTATATGCCAAGAACATTGATCCTATGTGCTCTCTTCTGCCAAGCAATCTACACATCTGCCGCCCATCACCACCGGTATGTGGCAGCAGCGATTGGACGGCATGGGGCATTACCAGGAGGTAAGTAATAAAAAAATGAATAAAGGGCTTTTAAAAGTGTCGGTGTTTGTTTTTTTTCACTCTTTGTGAACTGGAAGGGGTCCATGAAACCACTATACCAGTTCACAGAGCAGGAGCGACTGGCAAGTCACCTGTCAGCAATTACTACACGCCCCATTACCGGCATCTCCAAAGCCCATTGGAATAATATGCGGACTGGTAGCCTTTAGGGTTGGCCTCCGTGCCCCGTTCTACCAGCCCCCTCAGCTGTTGCCAGGGCTGGTTTTCCTGGATAGTGGGGACCCAATGCCATTTTTTTCAATTCTTCGGGGTTTGATCCTTGATAGTTTGCATAGTATTTGTATTTCACTGAAGAATGTGATAAAGCAGCCGTTTCAGTTTGGGATGTCTCCGATGAAAAAAGCAATATATAGTAATCTTGGAAATCCCTGCACGTTCCAACAAAAATCACAGTTAAACACACATAGTGCAAAATCGTTAAAAATGGTCTGGCAACATCTCTAGGTAGGCTGGTGCTGAAAGGAATTTCCATTTCTCTGGAGTTTGCAATCAGACCCCCAGATTTGACCCGCCTACCAACACGAGGGGCCTGAGCTTAGCTACTGGCACTCCCACTACATCTATTGCTGTGTTTGGGCCTGTCACCACTTTAGGCCGAATGTACAAGAGCAGGCCAGGAGAGAATCTCCATAGAGATTGATAGGCACCTTGGTCTGGGCTCATACTCCACACACACATCCAGAACTGCAAGGAGAGAACAGGCCCCGAACACATCAAAAGACGCCACAGGAGGGACAGCAGCGAGATTAGTAACTGCATTCGTGTTGAGTTTCTCTTTAAGGTTAAAGTGCTGCATTTTATTGAAGCAATTATGGCTTGACAATACGAGGATTGCTGCCACAGTGAGATACAGGAACAAGAAATAATAATGAGCCATGCTCGGTCAGCTCCAGGCAAGTGGGTGACATAGTAACGCGGAGGCTGATTCACTACTAACGCCAGGTATCGGCAGATGAGCGTCTGTATAGCGGCACTTAGAGTGGCTGCTAGCAGACGCTGTAAGCAGGTACCGAGCGCTGTAACAGAGCGCTTCAGTCTCTCTAGCAACCTGGCCGGCATTGGTGAATGTGATGTATGTTGGGCGCTCTAACAACAGTACAGCGCTACAGGAAGCGAGAGGTAGCGCCAGCTCAGTGTGACCGACTCTCACGCTACATGGCGCTGTTAGAGTCGCTCACCAGATTCACTTTCTTAAATGTGGTTTTGCCTACAGCGCCCGGCATTCACCAGACGCTGCCTGCCGCTACGAGGCACTACCTGGCGCAATCCCTTCCTAAATAACTCCCATAGTATGTAAGGCTGAATAAGGACTTTAGTTCATCCAGTTCAGCCTGTTTAGCACTGTCTGCAGGCTTGGCCTGTCTCTTTGTGTATAACACCTGTGTGCAGGGGGAGGGGGGGGTTGTGAGGATTAGGTGTTGAGGGTCTTTACTTTGGTGCCACACAAGGTGAGGGTTTGATTTAACCTGCATGCTCCATAAATTGGACAAATAAAATCCAATGACAAAGAGAGCTAGGAATCAAATCCAAAGACCTGAAGTGCTTGAACCTTATTTATACTATACAACCTTGTACCTGCATCTGAGCTTTGGATCATTTATATGCACAATGCTTTTACATTGATATGTAACATTATATGTGTTGTGACTGGTTCTGTATTCAATAGGTGCTCCATCTATAATTGCTTCTGATTTCCAAAACACTGATGTATCCTCATGTAAACGTTTCCATCGCTGTGTTTAATTCCTAATGTCAAAGCTCTTTATAGACTTCCCCAATGACAGGTTCAACCTCACCCATTGGTCATTTATTGGCAGCCATTTCCTTACACTGCAGAAATATAAAACTGGGAGCAAATGCCTTAATTGTGTAAATCCTGTGCAGGTGGAATCGCTTTCCAGAACTTCTACTGTATTTCAGCACCATAGTAACACTCGCTTCAAAGCGTCTCCGTAGGAAACGTGCTATTTATTTTGCACACTGGAACATTCCGAGAATCAGTGGAATTTACTTTAGGATTATGAAGGTGTTTGCTGGAAATGTTAATCTCTATACTACCACAGATCTTGGAAGAAGGAATTGGTGTTGCCACCCTGCAATGGCTGATGGGAGGCTGCAACCTAGTTGTTGTTCTATTGTATACTCAGGAAGGATGATGCAGCCCTGTTATTGGACATTTCAACTGTTGCCTACAGGAGGCCCCAACAATTGTGACTCCTAGAGTGGAACCGGCCTCCAAAAATTATAAAATCACATGATGAGAGGAGGAGAGCTTGTCTGGTCTGTGCTACAGAGTCATAGAAAAACACCATATTCCTCTCACAACAAATGGTATAGTACTGACTGAACATTAGTATCAGGACTACATCAGTAAATTAAGAACAAATCTCCTTTCGTTGTGACTTCCTGTGTCTATAAAAGAACCTAAGGGGGGTTGGTGCAGGGCCATAATTACCCTAAGGCAACCCTAGGCCCGTGCCTAGGGCATCTATTCATCGGAGGCTGGTGTATTTATCTGGCATTAGTTTTTGTTTTAAAAATTATTTTATTTGGGGGTAGGTAGAGTATGTGGGCATTTAGAGGTGGGTGTGTAGATAAGTAATACATGGGTGGGTAGGCAGGTGGGTAGGCAGGTAGATAGCTAGTTAGGTGGGTGATTAGGTAGATAGGGTAGGTGAGTGGGTGTGCATCTGCGCTTCTGCTCCAGGGTCCAACAATTTCTCCAGGGCCATTGGCTACTGTGGCTCCAGGGCCTGGTTGGCCAGGTAAGCAGGCAGTAGGTTAGGTAAGTGCAGGTAGATAGTTAGGTGGGAGGGCGGGTCAGTAGGCAGTTGGATAGGTAGGTGGGGCGCCACCTACCTATCCAACCCCCAGGTAGGTGGGGCACCCACCTACCTAGGATAGGTAGGTAGGGCGCCCACCATTTTTCCTTCTAAGAGGACCTCCACCAACTTAATGTCAGTGTGCCTAAAGGTGGCTGGCCAGCTGAAGTGTGTGTGTGCTTAATGTGCAGCCAGGGGAGCAGGAGGGCAGCCAGGAGAAAACACCACCGCCGTGGTGCGGAACAAAAAAACTTAGATCTTGCCCCCCCCCGTAGAGAGATAGTATGGTGCATGATGCAAGTGAAAACATTCTATTTCCCTTCAGCCTCTAGGGTCGGTGGCCTGCTGGCAAGTGTGTGCAGGGATCAGTCGGTGGACAGGTGGTATATTGACAGCAGTGTGCTCCCGGGTTAGGATCGCCAGGCGGGCAGGTAAGGTCAGGATTGCCGGCCGGGCAGTATCGGTGGGTGGGCAGGATCGCCGGTCAGGAACGAGGTATTGGTGACCGGCATGGTTGCTGGGCGTGCAGGATAGGAGGGCGAGCAGGCAAGGATCACCGGGCAGGATAGCCAGACAGACGAGTGGGTGGTATTGGCAGGCAGTTTCAGTGGGCGGTATCACCGTATCAGTCAGCTCAGCCAAGCTCCCAAGGGGGCGGCACTCGGCGCAAAAAATGGTGCAGTTCTTTATTTATGGTGCAAAATAGGCTTGAGTGAAGTATAGACAGCAGCAGATCAGGTTGGGGTACAGGCACAGGAGAAGTCTGTAGCCTTGTTGAGTACCACCTGAGAGAATCTCAGGTACCACCAGTGATACTAGTACCACCTGGTGGGAAACTCCTGCCCTAAATCTTACTTGTCACTGCCCTCCCATGCCAAAATGTGGCTGCGTGATTGGCTGGTGGCAGTCATGTGTTCTGTTGCAGGGCTTCTGCTTTGCTTGCTACTAGTCAAGAAAGGGACACGTGATCACCACCAGTCAATCGTGGGACCACATTGGCTGTGAAGAGCGGTGACAGGGAAGGTTTAGGAGGTTTGCAGAGGGTTGGTCGAGGAGGGAACCCCACCAACCGTGATTCACCTTCCTGGGAAGGACCAAGACCCATTTTTTGGTGAAATAGGTTTTGGTCTGGTCTACCTCATGAGCACCCAGCATACCTGCACACTCCTAGGCCTGACCGTATATCAATGTCTTGAACATTATCCACTGCATGTATATGTACTAGGTACTTTAGACTGTAAGCTCTAAAGGAAAGGTACCTATGAGAATAAAGATCTCTGTCAAGAATAATTGTGTCTGTGTAAAATAACTAAGTTTTATACTAAACGTCTAGTTAAGTTCTCTATGTTGATGATATTTGAAAACTTCCTCAAAACATAATTCCAGAAATGATTTTATAATTTTTTGGACTATGAGAAAAAAAAATAAAAGAAATAAATTCTTGTCCCAGTCCATCTCCCATGACGGCGAAATAATTAGCAGATTAAAAACCCGCTTCAGTTTAATTTGTTAAATAGATTTAAATATAATTAGATTTATTGCCAACCATTTCAAAAGTTCAAGCTTCCCTGTATCGTAATCCCCACGTGGGCTTCACAACATGCCTGTCAGGTTATAACAACTCCATTATTATCGGGAGGCCTTTGGCTGCTCTCCTTTTTGCTGCCAACCCTCCTTCAAACATAAAGGAAGATAATTTGCACTGGAGGGGGATAACTTATCGCCCAGAGCCATCATTAGTGAGAGAAGCCAGCGCTCTGATATGAGGGATGCTGAAGCTGTGTGTGGCACCCGCGATGATACGCCGCCGCTTCCTACTACCAGAATGTCTGCTCTATTACATTGAATTTGATTTAATTAGTCTACGTGCTTTATTAACTCTTCCAAATCTCTAATGAACGCCTAAGCATAATAACCATTAAAGGTAGCTCTTGTGGGGACTATAGGGCACAGAGCTAAAGGGTTGGCAGCCAAAAATTATAAAGCGGAGGTCAAACAAAATAGAACAAAGTTGAATTGGTGTTTTACCTGCCAAATTATTTATCGTTTAGTTGACCCATTTCTGAGATTTAGACTTGGTCAAAACTTTCTGCTTAAATTAAACATGGGCAGAAATGTATTTCTGCTGTCTGTGACTCTGTTGAGGAGATTTAGACAAATTGAAGGCATGAAATGACCACACTGGGGGTCATGCTAATTATTTGGGGAAGCCAGTGTGACTGGCATTGTGCATAGGGGTGTTGATTGCATCCTGCATCTCAGTGAGCTTTTTTCCATTTAGATCACAAAACATGCTAAAGAAATGTTTTTTCTACCCTTTTCTACCTGTGATGGGGCATTTTACAGGTGAAGTACATTAATTACCTATGTGGTAAGCAGGGGCGGACTGGCCATAGGAAGACCCGGCTAATGCCCAGTGGGCCGCACTGTTTTGGGGCCAGTTGGGCTGCTGCTTTTGCACCCATATTCAATCCCTGCCCCCTTAGTCTCCCTCTCAGATCCACTGTACTCAAGTCAAGGAACCGTGCAGCTAATTATAGACAAGCAATAGTCCAGTGTCAAACTGTCAAATATGTCTTCAAATATTCTATTGATGGCCAAAACTGACATAGCAAGGTGACTAGAGATGAGCGAACTTCTTAAAAATTCGATTCGGGCGATCCACCGAATTTCTCCAAGAAATTCGGGTTCGTGCGAATCGAACTTTAAAGAATTGATCATCTCTGCCGGCATGTGTTTGCTACATGCTGGCATGGTGGGAGCGGGGATGCCGGCTGCGCTGTCTGCGGGCGGTGGAAGCCGGCTTCCGCCACCCACTGACAGCGCAGCCGGCCTCCCCGCTCCCACCATGCCGGCATTTTTTTTTTTCATTTCAGGGAAAATTCGGTCATCACGAACCACCAAAAATTCGGGTTCTTGCTGAATCAAATTTTTCCTGAAATTCGGTGCGAATTCAGGTTCACTAGAACCGATTCGCTCATCCCTAAAGGTGACTATATCACACCACCGCCAGTGCTCATCCACCACCAGAATAAGTTTCTAACCAGACCCTCAAGTGGCTCAGCGCATAGGTATTAGCTCCTCCAACTTGCTTGTAAGATCAAGAAGAACACATCATCCTTAGCAGTTGTACTCCAAGCCAAGTAAACGTCACAGGTTTCTCCAAAACTGTTTAGCAAATGGAGTATAAAAGCATCAAAGGGTAATCACCTAAAAATGCTTTTTAATAATGAATAGAAATTAGTGAACTTACAAACACATAAATGATCAATCAAGATCAAATTCACATTGGCAAGCACAGAATACCATTTGTCACCCTGCTTGTGACCGCCAAGCTCAGATAACACTAAAGCAAAATGAGGTTCCTATTCACGAAATAACCATCTGGCCACACCACCAACACATTTCGTTCCAATTGGAACTTTCTCAGATCCTTTTTTTCTTCACTTTTTTGTGTTAATGCTATAAAGCTCACCGAAATGCAGGTTGCAATCCACACCAAAAGTCACATTGGCTTCACCAAATAATTAGCATGACACGTGGAGGCTGATTCATTACTAACACCAGGTATTGCCAGATACTGTATATAAAAATATAAAACGTCAAAAAAAGTTTCTAAAAGTGTTTGTTTGCAGCCAGGAGAGGTCACACAATGATTTGAGCAAAAAAAATAAATAAATAAATAAACACAAGCAAATGAACGGCCATTGAAATGTATGGGAGAGCGACACTGAGCGAAAGGTAATACCTGATGCTCAGGAAGCTAGAGCACCGGCGCTATACACTGAGCCGCCTGGATTAATACATGTGACACTACATGGAGTTGTTAGAGTCGCTCACCAGATTCGCTTTCATAAATGTGGTTTTGCCTACAGCGCCCGGCGTTCACCAGGTGCTGCCTGACGCTACAAGCTACCACCTGGCACTATCCCTTCATAAATAACCCTCTTAGCTGAGTTCAGGGCAGAATAGCACAGCTTTAGGGGGACAATTTTCTAAGCCCAGAAAAAAGCCTATACTCCCCTTTTGTTCTCCACAGTACCTCCATGTAGGTCAGGTGTGCCTGTGCAGCTCCTCTGTCCAGTTCCAGCATCTTAATAGTTATTGAGGGTGAGGATTCCGCAATTTTGTCTCCTACATGGTGGCCTCATAGAGCAGTTTCCTTGAGGCCTTGTCTACACTCTCACATGTCTACTGCATTGTGCCAAGTTGGGTTCAGTATGGCCCACCATGGGATACCCCCTACATTGTGTGTTGTGGTGGCACAAAAAACTATTTGAAAGATGCCGCCTTCTCTGCTTGGCGTTGGCCTCTCCAAAGTTCAATGAATTGCTCCCAAAGGGAGGATTGCTTTAGGGAGCTGCTAAAATTCTCTTTACCACAAAATTCAAGACTAGAAAAGACATGACATCTGTTTTCATACACTTTACAGCAGAGTCAAGTGAGTCAAATTCAGAAAGTTATTGGCTGTTATGGGCCCACGCGGAATATCCAAGATACCTGATAAATAGGTCCCGAAGACCCTGTTTTTACCTGAAAATTCCATAATTAACTCCATGTGTGTTCTTGTTATATTATGCATTTTACTTGCAGAGCATAATGAAACACGAGTTGTGATTTATAAATATATATAGGCAACATGTACATATATTAAAATACTTGAGCCATATATTTTACATCCCCCCTGAAAGCTCTAATAACCAGTGGCAGACAACATCTGTCAGGCTGACATCAGGGCGTCCATTTCATTCCCAGAAGCCACACATGCGGTGCTGACCACCCAACAGGAAATGATAACTTGGGCATTTGTTATCCTCCTGGAATGGCTGTTGGTGAAATCTAAGATACAGTGAACTGGATCAATTGCACATAATTCACCAAGGCCTGAAATATTTTCTAAAAAATCATTTAACAGAGAAATATAGACACAGAGAGTGAACTATTAAGCAATGGGGTGTACTATACTGTGCCAATTTTACACACAAGGTTTTATGTTGGAATGCTGCAGCAGACATGAATTGCTTGAAGTTGAGAATAATCACATTTTCTACTAACTAAGGCTTAATGTTTTATTAATCTGCTGAGGTTGGGGCAGTTAATGTCAGGCATGGGGTGCTGAAGTATGGTGCCTAGGGGAAATATCATGCGGATACTAAGGCCCTTATTTATGAAGGAATAGCGACAGGTAGCGCCTGGTGAGCGGCCGGTAATGACGGGCCCCGCCACGAGAACGCCGGCTCCCCACCACAATCACACATTTATCAAGCCAATCCTGCTTAGCGACTGAGATAGCGCCATATAGCCACTCATTCATCATTATTCCAGCCTCAGCCCACAGCGCCAGCGTCCGACCTTGAACAGCGACAGGTATGACCTCTCGCTACCTGGCGCTCTCCAATGCATTTCAATGGAACAATCTTTAAATATTCACAATTAATTGTTATGAATTTTTTTTTTTTTTTAAATGTGAAAAATTCTGTGCCCACTTCTGCCATTTTAGATAATTTTTTATGGTAAAAAAAAAAAAAAAATTGTACAGAATTGATATTACAGGTCTGATATTAATGTATTCATATTACAAAATTATTTAAAAAACTTGTTTTTTTTTTGGTTTCCAAAAATATGGTTGTTTGGGGGTTAAAAAACTACTTTTAACCCATCGCCTCCAGCGCTCTGGGGTTTAAACATGCATTTTACAGCGCGAGAATTTTTTGAGCGTGATTTTTTAATGAATATGGTGGGAGCCGGTCGCTAGGGCCAGTCGCTATCATGCGCTCCCATACAGCGCGGAACCTGTCAAATAGAGACTCCTCACCCAATATTCAACATTACGGCAAACCGACTGAGTCGCTATCAACTACCGAACAACGGCCAAGCACAGCGACTACTAGCGGGCGCTCTGAAAATGCCGCTACAGTCGCTCAACTGTCGCTACCTGCCGCTATTAATGAATCGGCCTCTAACTTATGGCCCAGCATAGAAGGTTCACCTCCTTTTATCAGGACACTTTCTTTGAGGACAGACAGGTTCACTTTTTGGGCAGAAAATGGGAACTGGCCCAAAAAAAGCTTGACAACTTGGGGAAAGGGAAGTATTATTTTTATAACCCATGCAATGCATTAGAAATTCAACCTATAGTATAGTTATTGTTTATTGATGTAGTGTCATCTTCTTTAGTAGTTAAAGCTGACAAACATCCCTTTCTTTGCTAATGGCTTTTGGTCCGGGTCCGGGAGTATTCAATCAGGCTCAGGGGAGCATCTAGAATGATGGAGCCCCCCCAAACATTACTCCCCAGAACGCCTGCAAATCTTTCCTATTTCGGGTTTCTCGACTGTGAATGCAGCCCCGTAACTAGTCGCGGGCAGTCACGTGGGTCGGCATCACGTCCTCTGCTCTGCCCAACAAAGGGGCCCCCCTACATGACCACCAGTGTCCAATCGCGAGGCTGCAATCCAAGCCGAGGATTCAGGAATAGGTAAGAATTGTGGGAGTTCTTGGGAGTGATGCGCAGGTGCCGCCAGCATTCTAGAGGCCCCCCCGAGCCTATTTGTATGTGCCTGGACCTGGACCAAAACCTGTTACCTATAATAATATGACAACCACTTCCTCAATTGCGACTGGCTGGCAATGATGTGACTACTGTCTTTATGAGCCCTGCCCTTATGAGTTTACAGCCTAAAGGATAATGGGTGGAGGAAAATGGGGAGGAACATAGGTATTGATATTGGTGGCATGAGTCTTGTGTAGGTTGTAAGAAATTACCTAAATCAGGGGTTCCCAAGTTTTTTAAACAAGGACAACTTGTTAAGTAGCTCCTGGCTGGTTGGTGTGGGTTGTCAAATAAAGACACAAAAAATAGCTATCTAAAGTGAATGAAACAACCCCAAAATAGTTGTAATTACCCTTTGAAGCAGTTCATGAATTATGAAGCAAATCGTGCTTGGATAAAGTATATATGATCAACGGATCAGGTTAGGGTACAGGGCAATCTACAACCTCAGTACCACCTGATGATGAGGCTATTGAGTACTACCAAAGGTAACTCTTTTTGGGAACCCCTAACTCAAACCATATGCCATATGTTTTTGTAAAGATGTGCATCTTAAGCGCACTTTGGAAAGCTTGGAATGTTAGTGAGTGTCAGATCCAGAGCTGGCGGTCTGTGAGTGAGAAAAAGGAACCAACATCGCGGACAGGAGAATCACATGGTCAAATGTGGCTATAGAGAGCAATGTAGGTTTAAACTATAGTGTCCCCAAGAAATCTATCCTTCTTCCCATGCTTACACTTTTTTGGAAAACAAAAAGTTACTCAATACCCACTCACTGCTACAGAAGCCAAGCACCGTATCATCGGTTTCTGCATCTCCAACGCTGCATGGAAATGGGCTAAGGCTCCAGTAATTGGCTAACAGTTTACCCAATATCCCCTGCAGTGTAGTCATTGTAGTCGTAACAAAAATACAGTTTGGTAAGCGACCGGTGACTTGTATATGCCCTCTGTTCAAATGCCTACACCACCCCCTGGTCACCTGCGGTGGGAATAAGCCTGATGGTCATCAGCATATGACCAAGAGAAGAAGACCTAAACTGCAGAACGTAGGTGTGATAATTTGACAGGTATAGGGACCGACCATTCGACCTCCAGACCCTGGGCTGCCAGGGACGCCTGATGTGGCAGGATGGTAGGCCAGGGAGGAAAGGGACCAACACCACAAATTAAAACTAATGTGCAGTAAAAAGTTCACTTTAGGTGAAAAATAAAAGGAAGAAAAGAAGTGCTCTAATTACACTTGGTGCTGAATCACCAATGAAAAGTGAATGGCACTTTTTACTCCTCAAAATGTAGAGCACCTTTTAAACTTTCAATGGGTAGGACTAGTGGATTGGAGCCTGTAAGGGGGGCCATAATGGCAGGTTATAGGATAGAATTGTCAAGGACTGTAAAATTGGAAGATCTGTTACTGCTGGTACTACCCAAGTTGGAGATGACCTTCAATAAAGTAGAACTTCTTTCTTAAAAGACTGGCCTGGGACTGTTTGTACTCCACACTGCAAAAGTGTGTGAGAGAGCCTCACAGGACAACTTAGGGCCTGAGAAGAATCTACTTCCTACACTCCCTATTACTACAACCAACACCAGATGTGTCATGCTTTAGGATTCTTCAGAAACATTTTGGTATCTTTCACAAGCAAATGTATTTTTAATGTTTTTGCACCATTTCCATTCAGTGGACTCCATTATATGTTCATTCAGTGGCCATGGCCACCTAGCTGAAGCCTTTTGGAAAGACTAAATAGAATTAGGAGGAGATAACAGGGGGTATATACACATTTGAAAAACAAAAAATTGCTACCCTTCCCTTAAAGGCGACTGAAATAACTTGGAACTGACAAAAGTAATTAAAATAAATAATTTACTGAAAATCAATGAAAGAAAATTCAGACAGTGCTTGTGGTATAACAGACACATTTAAATTAACAAACTAATGAAACGGGTCTGTGCAGAAAATGATGGTACCCATAGAAGAGATTGAAAATAATTTGACCATAGGGACATGTTAAACTAAGGTAATTATTAGTAACACCACAGGTTTCCTCAAACTTGTATTCAGTCAACCTGCCTTACAAGGGAGAATTATTCACTGTGTTGTTTTGGAATCAAGATGTCTACCACAATGGGTCAAAGAAAACTAAGGAGAGAGTGGTCGCAGAAGTTTAAGGGCTATATGACATTAGCCAACCTCCCTAGATTTGCCCGTAAGAGGAATTTTATGACATTTCACCAAGTATATGTTTATGACAAATTGAAGAGACGGCAAGTATATGTTTCTGACAAATTGGAGAGACGGCCAATACGAATGGTAAGAACCCAGAAGGTGAACTCCAAGGTTAAGGTACACCAGGGTCAGATCACACAATCCATATTATTTTTTGGTTTAATTTGACTTTATTAAAGTTTTGTCATACAGAACAAAAAAAAAGAAAAAAACTGTCAAAACCATGGGGCAAAGGAAATGGCTGGAAATACGAAGAGAGGGGAAGGTTACATAATGATATACAGGCTAAACATGCATAGGAAATGCAGACCATCCGCAGACAACCCCCACAACCCAAGATTTAATGATGTTTCCCCATCCCTTCGCCATCCGCCCCACAACCACCCGAGATTGGTCCAGAGAGAGGGTGTTTGACGCTCCACATTGGCATACCAAGTTGCATCTCATGTGCCCAACTCCATCCTACAGACAAGGCAACAATAAAAGTGCCCAAGCCGCTCCCCAGGCTGGCAGGGGCCACCCACCCGCGCTAGCGGATGGCCAACCCCATCGGTGCCATCCTGACCATGGTCATAAATGTGAGAGCTGGGTTTTTAGGATGCAGGAGACAATCCCACCAATAGATAGTTCCATCGACAGGCCTCTGCCACACCATCTTCTCCTTTTTGAATGGCAATGCATTGGCCTATTCTGAGGGAGCCTTCTATGAGCCCTGATTTAAAGCCTACTCTGTGGAAGGATCTATCGGGAGAAGACACCCTTCAAACCTAAGAAAGCTGAAGCAGTTTGGTCACGAGTTGTGGGCCGAAGTCTCAGAAAGCTACAGAAAATCATTTGCAATGATTGCCTCAAAAAGGTTATGCAACAAAATATTAGATACCATCAGTTTTGTCCAGGTGAGTTTCATTAGTTTCATTACTTATTTCTGTTGAACCACAATTCAAAAGCAATGTCTGATTTTCGTCATTTGATTTTCAGTAAATGAAAATGTATAATCATTTTTTAAAGGCAGTTTCAGATTATTTCAATGACCATTGTGGCATTTTCTGTATTTAATAGAAGGGTACCAACAATGATGTCCTTCAATAACAGTGCTGCTCCTACAATTGCTTTGTAAGCCAGTTAAAGTAAAAGGGCTGATTCCCAATTGGTTACGGCACATTGCCGCTTGCTATGCTGTACTAATAAATAAAAGCTTCTATGTAGTATTTAAAATAACCACACATCATCAAAAGCAATTAACACACCGACCAGTTCTGTCAAAAATACTTTCAGCAGGTTTATTATAAAAATATAAATGTTTGCACTACAAATCATTTTACATTAGTCAGAGGCCATCTAAATTGCACATTCTTAAAACTAACTTAAACCATGTCATACAAATCATAAAAAGATTTAAAAAGACATATACATGTAAAACAAGTCAAACAATGCAAATGCCGCTAACTACAGACCGCAAACTGAATATATTGTATCAACAGAAATAAATAAAAGGCCAAATGCTTTTAATAATGACAAAATCGATGCAAACACAGGCATACATTTTTTATTTTGTTTTGTTTGTTTTTTTAATTGTGATGACTGATAAATAGAAAAAAAATGTTAGAAATGATTGAATGCAATATTCTACATACATTATGTACAGAGGAAGCCAAGCCTTAATAGCAATTGCTGCAGACCTTGAGAAGCGACATGGTGTGCAGTATACACTATACACTCCACCCACACTAACAAACCCTCCTTATTATTCTAAAAAGGCTAAAAAAAAAGAATAACCCTGTTTTAGTTTTATATTGGCAATGAAGGCAGCCTGCAAAGATGTAGGTTTCAGGCAATAGAGTCCATTATAAAGCATTTTCTATGCACTGCTATTACATGCTGTATTTATAAGAGACACTGTTGACATCAATCAGAAAATGAAATTATGTTTTGAAGTGTTCAACATTCTCCAGGGTGACAACATAAAAACAGGAATATAATATCAACATAATAACTACTTAATCTCTAAAGCAAACCTGCAGGGAAAAAATGAACACACCGACAACCAGAAAACAATAAATGCCCGCGTCTCCCTCCAGTGATGGTAGGAGCAACTGCTGTAACCTTGTTGGATAAAGTTGCTGTCATATAATCTTCTCTTATGGCAGGAAAGGTCTACATCAGGGTTCCCCAGCCTTTTTTCATGAAATACCACTTCCCATTTTGCGTTTACCACCAATAACACAGACTTTCTTGGGCGGGTGGAGGTCCTATACTGGCCCATCCTATTGCAAGCTCTTCTGCTAGAATTGCTATTACCCCAAGATGCTCCACTCCCATGGCTTGTAGAGTCACCTGGCCCATCCTATTGTCTGTAGCCCTTCATGCCCCCCCTTTCACCGTCAATGGCCATCAACTACCACCAGTGGTACTGGTTGTAAATCCCTGGTCTCCATGACTATGAAGAGGAAGTGATGGCTGCCTCTATGATGGCAGGTGAGCTCTGAGCGACAGGACCAGTGCCAGCAATACCAGTGGTGCTAGGAGAAAGGCAATACCTGTGCCTTTTTATCCTGGCTGGCAGTATAACAATTAGTTGTTTACCACAGGTTTGCTTTAGATGACTTATTCAGAAAGTTATTACACTAAATAGAATCATCCAGATAAAGCAAATGTACAAAAGAAAATGTAAGTTTGCTATAATCATGGGTGGACTGGACATAGGGAGATGCATGAAAATCCATGGTGGGGGTGCACTAAATTGGGCCAGCTGGACTGTTGCTTCTAACACATACATCCAATCCCTGCATCCCTAGCCCCCCCCCAGCTCCCCCTGTACCTAGGCATGTATGCCCCCCCCCCCAGCTCCCCCTGTATCTAGGCATGTATGCCCCCTCCAAAAAAAACTGCAATGCTATAGCTTTGCTATGGCTGTTGGGGTCCATATAGCCACATTGTCTGCCCCTATAATATTCAAGCTTCAGTACAACTAATTTAAATGTGGTCATATCCTACGCTACTCATTATTTGTCCCCGTAATGCTATAGTCTACGCACTGGCTGGGAAGCCAGGAAGGATAAGAGGGGATGTTGCAAACTGGCCAGGGGCCAGGCTGATTTTTGGTCCCAGTCCACCATACTACATTAGAACAGACATCCAGATGTATGGATCTCATATAAATTAGTTGCTTTGCCTGAAATCTTGTATAAAATTGGCAGTCCACTGGTCTACTACATTGATCTATAGCAATTTTGCCCTTGTTATTGAGTCTTAACTTCATAGATGTGCCTCCCTGACAGCATCCACAAGCCACATTGGTAAACACAAGTAATTGGGTAAGAGTGTGTTATTTTATTGATTTAGGGAACTTATGGAGGGTTTTGCAATGGGGTAGTTCTACAGGTGAGGTACAGAATGTTTCTATTAAGGGCACGTTTGGAAATAACAGCAGCAGTTTGTGCAAGCTGCTGTTATTACCCATAAGCTGCTGTTAATACACATAAGCTGATGTTATTAACCATAAGCTGATGTTATTACCAAACCTCTAAACTAAAACAGCTAACTCTAAAAATTCACCCGTCACACAAAGATCTGACCCATCACAGGTGCAGGGGATTTCCCTTTCTAAATAGGATACACCTACTCTGTCTATCCAGAAACACCAAAAACATTTGGATAACCCCAAAATGTTTGCTGCCCAGCACTGTTGTTCATTGCCGATAAGAGTGGAGAACAACAGAGACCATCCAAACATTGCTTTTGGCATTAATAACTCTAAAGGATTTCAGACAACAGTCAGCTTGGATGGAGGTCAGCCTTGTCCTAGCAAAGAACTTGATTATAGTTAGAATTCAGAGCAACAGAGGACATTCAACTAGGGCTGAGGCCAAATCAACCACTTCTAGCTGCTTTAGGTTAGTATTACATGTAGACAGTTATTTCTGTTGAGAATTTAGTATGGTGCTGTATAGAAAAGCTGGTATAGGAAATTGTAATGTCACAACCTCTTAATTATTTAAGTATGATAATATATAGATAATTTCCTTATATTCATTTGAAAGGTCACAGTTCGTGGCATTCTGCAAGCTGAAGTTAAGGTGACCAAGGAAAAGTTAACTCTGGTCTTGGGGAATTTATAATGGGTCTTGAAAAAGAGCATGATGTTATGTAACTGTTATATGTATTGTAATCCACAATTTACTGGTAATAGAGCACTTCTATATATATATATATATATATATATATATATATATATATATATATATTGCAACACCCAGAAAGTCATGGGGAGGGGGGTGAGGGGAGCATGGCAAAGATGGCACATGGCTTCTGAATTCCCCAGTTGCTGATATAGTGAACATGAGGATGTGGGCAGTTTGCATGAATTTCTGGGTGCTCCTGCTGAACTCACTGCACCTCCTGCCCATGTGTCCTAAGCTCCATAAACGTCTCTTCTTGCGTCTCTTCTTCACTGTCCTTGCTCTTACTTGTTACATAGTCCCTGGCCAATACCCTTGGATGATATATATATATATATATATATATATATATATATATATATATATGACTTAAGTGCGTCACAGTTTTTAGCTGTATAGAAAGACCAGTCTAAATCATGTTGTAAGTCACAATGTTTGGTTGGACTTGAAGTATTCCTGAAGCTGCCAGGGTATCCTCTACAGGTTCTTCTGTAAGAGCCCAATGGAGGATCCTCTGGTGGCCCAGTATGACCCCAAAATGTATGACTTTAGATGGAGTAAGTATGACTTAAAGCCCAAATACAGCCCAGTTGTGTTTCTCAACTAGGATACAGGGCTAGCATCAATGTATTAATATTACTGAGGCCTTAGGATGTGATCGGTTAATGCTTCTCTCTCATCCTGTCACCATAGATGGGAGTTTGAACTTAATAAAAAAATACACCAAACTGCCTGAATCTATCCAGATCTTTTTCCACCACTAAAGAGATTGGTTGGAGTTGAGTTGGGTCAAAAGACACAAAAAATAGCCTTAAATCCTTAAAGCAACTGCAAAGCCTCGCTATAGATCTCCATGGCCATGAACATGCTAAGACATAAGCCCCCCTGCTCATCCAATAATTATTTTATTTATACTGTAAAACAAAATTTAAAAAAAGGAAATACACTAGGATTCTAGGTGTTTATAATTTAATGTTTTTACATACAAAACTATAAAATACAGGCTGTTTCATTTTGATTTTGTGGTTTCTTAAATGCACAGTAACTGCTGTTACAAAGCAAGCAAGGATTAACGTAGACGATTGAGGCAGATATTGATATATGTCCACAGTAACATTACATATATTGCTTAATACGTCTGTAAACTTGGCCAGACCATTATAACATTTTTGAAAATCCTTTTAATAGACTTTATTTTTTTTTTAGAAAAATATTCAACAAAGTTGGACAATAACTTGTCTCGGGTGTTTCATAGTAAAATAATATAATGCAAACATAGACTGTAGCATTCTATTATTTTTTGTAGGACCATGACTATATATATATATATATATATATATATATATATATATATATATAGTGTCTGCAAGTATTTTTGCATTAAAAAAATCCTAGAATGTAAGCAATAGATAGGAAGGCAGTTGTCATAATTGTTAGCGTGGTCAGATGCGGGTTATATTGGAAGCATTATACTAAAAATGTCAATGTATTAGAAATGCAGCAACAGACTTCAGAATAAGAACACATACAAAATAAATACTAATTTACAAATAATAAAAAAAACTAATTGAAAAACGTCACATTTCCTGCAAAGTGTTGGTTTATAAAAAATCCAGAAATACATTGTATAAGAAATAATGGAAGCGAGTTTAAAGTCAAACCTGTCATGTAAAAAATGAATTTAATTTTTGTAGCTAATTCCCCTGGGCCTTGCATAAGACTACCATGTGCCACTGCCATAGTCCACCAAAATGTATATAATAACATTCAAGTGTCTGCTTTCTGTGTGATTGCTTATTTTACCTATATTGTCTTATAAATTACTTTTGTTTGTTGTATGATTCCTTTACCAAGGTCATTCTACAGTTGACTTTGGATTAAGTTATAATTTTCATGTCCATTAGCTACGAAATCTAGAGGTAGCTAATAAAGACAACAGACAAAAATCATACTATAGGTAGAGGGTACAGCAATCGAAAACGACCACGAGTGGCAGACATTTACTGACACCAAAAAGTGTATTTCAAGGGCATTCTTGAAAATGCTATACTCAGCTAAGCACCCCTAGCTCCAATCCCTTGCAGTGGTTCTTCATTTGTCAGCCTGTGTAAGGCAGTGCACTCCCCCTGAAGCAGGCCAGGTCAGTCAGTACCAAGTTTAAAGCTGAAAGTGGACCGAAACCCACGAACGGCGTGGGAATCTATAAGATTACATGGCCGTTTGATTCCCTCCACCGGGGCATCCAAAATCAGGATAGCATGCTGTGTGAAACCCCCCCCCGGGGCGTCAACACCCACCTTTGCCCAGTCCAGTGGCACCCAATCAGAGCCACTTGCTCAAATGTCTGGATTTGGCTCTGATTGTTGGCAATGGGGAGCACTCCTGCCTCAGCCATTCAGATAGGCTGGGGCGCTCCACATTCATCTCAATCAGAGCAGCTTGCCGAATTACATCATCAAAGCAAGCAGCTCTGATTGGACGGGGGCCGGGCATGTGGTGTTGGACGAGGGACAGGTAAGGGCGATTTGGGGGGTTTCCCACAGTGGGGCATTACAATTCGGCATGTGCCAGGGTGGAGCGAAACCTGGGAAAGAAAACAAGCCCAGATTTTGTTCTGCTTTAACCTTCAACACTACAAGTGATCAAGGCTGCAGGCAGGGAGGTAGGTGTCCTCTTTTTCCTTGCCATTACTATTTCTTGGCGGTGTTTGTATAGGTGAGTATAGCAATTTTAGGTTCTGCCTACAGGTGGCTTAGTCAAATGCTTCGAACGAACTATGAATGATCGGCTTCAGCAATATTATTTTGTCCTATTTTTCAGTTACTATTTTTTTTTAAAGTTGCTCGTACCAATTAAAATAAGTAAAAAGTGCAGTAATTGCTACATCAAATGTTTCAGTTCTCGTATGCTCCACTTCTAGAAGGAGTTATGAACTGAATGATCTGATTTGTTTACATAATATACATATATAATATATATATGTATATTAGAAATGAGTAATTTTTAGGGTGTGTACAAGTTAAAACCGATCAACTTGAGAAATAATTCAATAAAAAGGCCTAAAGTCTATAGAACAAAGGCTCCACCACACGCTCATTATCTCTAATTACATTGACTCAAATTCAAATTGACTGAACAAACTCTTTTTTTGCCTACACTACTTCTTTTGTTTTTGGGAGACAGAATTTCATTAAAAACTAAACTGGACATGGGCTTCCTTGATGAGCAGTGGGTAGCTTCCTTTACCGTCAAACTGGAGCTTTTCTATAATACAGCTAAAAATTAGTAAAGAATTTAAGGCATCCTTGTTGTAACATCAAGGATGTCTGTATCTGAGCTGTTATTTGATGCAATGAAGTTGAAAATAATTTTTATTATTATTATTTGAGGTTCTGAAACATCAAGGTATTTGGTAGTTTGAGATTAGGGTGTCAGGTCTGATTTTGGTTCTGATGAGTTGGGTTTCCATTCTGGCTTGCCTGCAGTCTAGTCTAACAATAGGGTTTGATACACAGAGTATCCAGGGAAGCTGTCTTGAGTTTGGGTTAAAGCGGACCTTCACTCTGAATAAGAGTCTATCTTATATGTTTCCCACACCCTGTACATACAGATTGGCCACATTTAAAAATCATCCTACCTGCATCTACTGCATGTTATGAGCCTTTAAACATCCAAGATGGCGGCTTATGGAAGCCGCCATTTTATCAGGCAGCCTGCAAACAGGAAGTGCCTCCTGACTGTGCTGCTCGGCATTCTGGGACTGCTGACCCCAGCTCTGCTCTGTCTGAGCAAAGCACAGCTATAACCCGCCCCCCTGTACCTTATCTCACTCTCCTTTCCTCAGTAAATGTGGTGCTTCTGAGTCAAGATGGCGGCGCCCGTATCCTAAATTCCTGAACAGAGTTGCAGCCCAGTGGGGGAAAGAATAATAAGTTAGTGGCTAAAAACTTAAAATATATTAATTTTAGATGCTGGGGAACCATTTTTTAAGAGTTTGGGCTTTTCATTAAATCATGGTGAAGGTCCGGTTTAAGTAATTTAAAACTTGAGTCCTATAAAACAGTAGTGGTCACTTTAATTATCATGGAATTAAAAGTAGGTTTGAGGCATCTTTGGAGTTGCAAACCCTGCAGGTCACATTTGGATGGGAGTTTAAGAATGGGACCAAGGGTTTTAAGAAGAGGATTGATGGGCTAAGAAACAGAAGACAGGTGTCTAAAACTGCACAACATTGGCAATTCTGATTATCTTATACCTACTCTCCTGCTAGGACCCGGTTGCAATAGCCTCATGGCCTGTGCCTCCCCACACCCTGCACATCTGTGATTAGGATGTCTGAAAATACATACAAGTTTTAAGAGTCTGTAAAAAGGCTTCATTTATTTACCCCATATTGCAGGTGGGTCACGAAACCAGCTGAGACAATGGGGGAGTATGGATAGGTTAGCACTGACCTTTGTGATGGAAGGGGGTTCAATAAATAGGCATCCCCATAGTGGTTAGTTTGGGTTCTTTCTGGATGATGCAGTGTAAATGATGTAGAAATCACTTTATAAAATATCTCAATTATAAGCCCATTTTATATTTGAAGGCAGTTAGTAACACCAATTACTAACTTTAGTAAGACTAATTACTCCCCTGTTCTTTTGTTATTTGGCAGGTAGTAAAGGAGGCAAGGATGCCATGCTCAAAAATAACATGGTTATTCCCTGGCAATATGAATTTTAAAGAAGAGCAGATGGGGAACACAGTGGATAATAGAATCTAGCCCCGTAAACAGTTGATGCCTCAAAACATGAGAGCAACGCAATGTATGACTATCTACCCAAAACCCATACCCTGTTCTATATAGAGAGATCTGGAACTTCATATTCTCTAGGAGATTTGTGGACTAAAGAATCTTTTCTATCCCCACGCTTAGGGGTTAGTAAAGCCTAATTTGTGAATGATCTATTTCTAATTGAAAAACATCTGCTCCTCACCCAGAAAAAGTATTTAGTCCCCAAGAAGTATTTAAACCATGTAACTCTGCAATTAATTGTTAATTGGGATGAAGAGTTTATGTATAAGTGCATCTATGGGCACTAATGATAATAATAACTAATTCTTCCAGGTGCCCGGGGTGAAAAATTATTAGCTACTGTGATATCCTGTACTTACCTAGACCATGCCTATCCAGCATCCACCGCTGGAGTACAGTCATGGTCAGAATCACTCCCTTTTCCCCACATAAGCGCATGGTGGTCAAACACTGCTCTCATGTCTCAGTAAATGGCCTCCTGTTTCCGCACCCAGACTGCAATAAAATGGGGGAACGCCAAGGGTGTTTAAATAACATTTGCTCCGTGTACTTAAACTGGACCAAAAGTCAAAACTTGTCAGTAGGTATCCTAGGGGGCATTTCAATTTAGGATGTTCCGCAGTAGGTACCGGCACCTAAACCTCATAGTCCCCTAGCCATGATCCATTGCTGTAAACAAGTTCAGCACTGTGTGCAGCGGCATTCTGCTGCGCACGCCAGGTTCCAATTCCAAATTTGTCTATTGCGCTGAATCGCGGCTAGGTGAGTATGCAGCTCAGGTGCAAGGTTAGGCAGCAATTCCTAATGTGGGGCAATCGGGATGCCCTGCTAGTAACCTTACTACCTGGACCAAAAGTGGTCAATTTCGACTTCCTGTCAGGTTTAGGTTTATACAAACCTAATAAAAAAGGAATATAGAGACAGCCTTGGTGTAAGACTGTATTTTCCACAACCCCCAAGTTTTCTTTCTCTTTCTCTCTTTTTATAGTATATGAAATGTCAAAACTGAGCAATGATTTGTTATTATGACAGGTTTACTTTAGGATTATTAAAACTCATTTAAATTCATACACCAATAAAAAAATAACCAAAAAGTTTATACTGCATTGCAAATCCCGCGGGACTGGCTCCTGGCTGACCCTGTGATCTTCATGTTGCTCGGTTGACGTCTGCATTTTTCAAAAGTATGATTGCGATACCTTTTTTCTTACGTTTCCAAAAAATGCAGCCTTCCTGACAAAGAAATCGAAGAGTTTTCACTCAATTTTAAGGCATGTTTACTCCGATGTAAGAGCGTGTGAGGTTTACATTAAGTTCAAGCTCCCCACAGCGCGCTCTCAGTTTTTCAGGTTTAATTGCACCATATGTTTTGAAATGTATCTTCCTGCACTTGGCTGTGTCTCACACATTAACAGGTCCATTTTTTATATGCACATCTTGAGGCTTCAGCGCACCCAGCATTTGCTTTCGAGGGCCAATAATCGTGACTCCAACTGTCTTCATGTCACTGGAAGAAAAATAAACACTTGTTAAAAAAGATATATATGTATATATATAAATATAGAGAGAGAGTATTACTTTGTTGTTGGTGGATGGTGTCAAACCCCTGAGGGCACCCGCCTTTTTACTGAGTTCACCTATAGTCAAGCCCCCATTTGCCGGGATGCTTTAAACGCCTTACTAGACAGGGTTGCCCCCAGGACTTGGTAGCTCAAAGATTGTGAACTTACAGGGGTGAAGGCGGATGAACCATGTCAGGCCGGAGAGTTCTCCTAATTGAACTCTCCACCAGGGGAGCAGAGGAAATGCTAACAATCATAATATTAATAGAGGCAAAGGAAACAAAAAGATTCAGATACACTGTGCAAAGCAAAGAAACAAGGCTCACTAACAAAGGTAACAACTATACATAAGAACACCCTAAGGTGCTAGTGCACTCACCCAAGGACACAGGACGAGGGCCAGCAGCCTCCAGAAGCTGATAGGAGGCCTGCTGCATGGAGGGCAAGGGTTGCAAATGGCCAAGCAGCCTCAGGGAAGCCAGGGAGAGGCCTGCTTGTAACTAGATTCCCACGGTGGTTCAGGTTCAGACTCAGGTTCAGGTTCAGAGCACCAAAATGTACAGCCACAAACAGATGGGTAGACAAAGCAAACAAAATCCTACTGCACCAGGTGAAGGGTGGATCAACATAAAAATAGGCCTCACACCAGGTGCAGCAGTAGAGGGGAAGAGAGAGCAGCCAGGCCTCTGCTGACTCCCGTTGGTGGCTGACGGAACTGCAGGCAGGGTAATAAATGACGCCAGCCACCAGCCAGGAATCAGCCGAACCCAGGGATCTCACAAACCAGAGGTAAGACTGGACATTATCGGGCAAGCTGGGGTCACACACGAAATAAACAGTCATCACAATACACATCGCCAAGGGAGAAGCACAAGAAACGTCAAAGTTCAAGGCAAGGGTCAAACCGGGTAAACAGAAGGTTCACAGTACAAGTGATGAGGCGGGAACATAGTCGGAATCCAGGCAAAGGTCGGTTAAGGCAGCGGTCACAGAATGGTCAGGCAAGCTAGGTCAGCAATGGTATAACAATCAAGAATCACCGGCATTATAGCACCCAGCAGCACACTATCATGGGCTGTGAGAGAGTGAGCTGGGAATACCTTTAAGGAAGAGAAGTGAACGGGATTGGCCTGGGGGGAACACTAGAGCTCATTGGCCCAGCTACAAACTATGGGCTGATTGTCCAATACACAATTAGGTGTTTTCGCCCATCAGTAAAATTAGGGTTCATTGGCCCTTTAACTTAACCTCTGGTGTGGGGGGCTGTCTGCAGAGCCAACGGTAGGCATAAGAGCCATGCTTGTGTGCGTGAACACGAACAGACGAGCCAGGGATGCGGCCACGAGCAGAAGGCACACTCAGTGCGGCTCAAACCAGCGCTGCCCGACTAACGCCGGCTGCTGATGCTGTTGCCGGGACTCGGGCACGCCGGCCGAGCAGCCGACCAAGGACACCGCAGTACTGAGAAGGTAAATGTCTTGTGACAGTAGGCTGGTAAAAAGTCAATCGCCTCCTATGACTACTACTTGCCATATTTTGCCGGGAAGGGTCTTATAAGGCCACTAAACAAACTTAAAATAGTGCCTCGTTATTTCACAGAGGAACTGCACCTGATGGGAATAGCTGGGTTCTCTCTACAACACAGATGTCTTACTCTGGCCCTGAATGCCGTAAGACTTGGTCCACGAGCAAAAATACAGAAGCTTGTTTCCTGGATGCTGGACGCTGCTGCCGCCCTCTGTCTGCCTTCTCAGCGAGAGCACACACACCGCTGGCATCTGTTTCCAGGACTGAAATTGCTGCCAGATGCCTGTGTGATTCTGACGAAAACAAAGGTGCACTTAATAGGGTGAAGGTCCACTTTAAAATGATCACTCTATTAAGGATGAGCTGCAACTCAGTCCAAGTTTTGTCTCAACCTTTTTTTTAGCTTGACACCCCTGTTCTACAAGGAGGGATGCATGTTTTCGTTCACCCATCATACTAAGCTTCATAAACAAATCTAAGGGCTCATGGCCAGTGGGAGTATGTAGGTTAAGATTCTACTCATCACTGAGTTGCCTGGAAAGTTTGGACCTGCTTTAATGCTTTTTGTGTGGGGAGTCATTAACGGACAGGTATAATTTTACATCAAAACAGCTGATACACCCCAACAAATGTAGCACACAGGGATGGGTGGCTGAGTACACTGCAGCTATACAACATCCAATATCTGCCCCCCCCCCCTCCCGGGGCAGCAGAAGCAACAGAGCTGCACGTCAGGACACTACAGGGCTTGTTCTCAGGAATATGTACATTTCTGAGCTTGATGCTATGATGCTACGGGAGACAGAGGGAGAGTATCTGTGTTTTTTTACATTTTGCCCAGACAGGGACTTGAACTAATTATTTATTGAGCACCTGAATGAAGTCATCCACAACTAAGGCGATCTTTAAAGCTATGAAGCTCTGCTTAATACACAAAGGCCGACGTTTCGGTGCAATCTATGCTGACAGTAAGGTTGACTATTCACGGTTTCCTGCACCTCTTCTGTAGATGCCTGAGATGGAAACGTAATGGCGACCTTGTTTTAAAGAACACCCGCTAATGACCATAGACAAGTAATCCTCACAAGCTGCGGCACATCAGCTAAACGCAGTGAACAATGCGGCCATTCTAGGTCATAGAAAATAAAATGTCATCTAAGGAAAGCCTCAGCAATCCCTTCCCAATGCCGGCCCGCTTTGCAGGGATGATTGTATAATGGGAAACTCATTTAAACAGGAAGATTTTATAAAGCAATTTACTTTAAAACTCATCAGGTAATTAGGCTCATTAGTAGTCCAACAAAACGCCATTTTATTTACACCGGGGAGATTCCCAGTCAGTTCAGCTCAGCAGTCTCATAAAGCTTTTCATGGTGGAAGTTACTAAACTGTGGTTGGAGCAGTTTATTTATGTTACTCATGTATGGAGCTCTGATACGCATCCTGGAGAGCTTTACAGAGCATGAGAGCCATCATAGGAGGAGCTGCCAGTGATCGTTTTCTGTGGTCAATCGCAGGATAAAGAGGCTTGTTTATTTTTCCAACATATGTCCATGTGCTGTTGGTACAAAATACCCAGCATGCAATTTCATTGTGATGTCTAAACAAAGGCCCTTATTTATGAAGGAATAGCGACAGGTAGCGACTGGTGAGCGGCCGGTAATGACGAGCCCCGCCACGAGAACGCCGGCTCCCCACCACAATCACACATTTATCAAGCCGATCCTGCTTAGCGGCTGAGATAGCGCCATATAGCCACTCATTCATCATTATTGCAGCCTCAGCCCACAGCGCCAGCGTCTGACCTTGAACAGCGACAGGTATGACCTCTCGCTACCTGGAGCGCTCCAATGCATTTCAATGGAACAATCTTTAAATATTAATAATTAATTGTTATTATTATTTTTTTTTTTTTTATGTGAAAAATTCTGTGACCACTTCTGCCATTTTAGATAATTTTTTTAAGGGAAAAAAAAATTGTACAGAATTCATATTACAAGTCTGATATTAATGTATTCATATTACTAAATTATTTAAAAAACTTTCCAAAAAATATGGTTGTTTGGGGGTGAAAAAACTACTTTTAACCCATCGCCGCCAGCGCTCTGGGGTTTAAACATGCATTTTACAGTGCGAGAATTTTTTGAGCGTGATTTTTTAATGAATATGGTGGAAGCCGGTCGCTAGGGCCAGTCGCTATCATGCGCTCCCATACAGCGCGGAACCTGTGAAATAGCGACTCCTCACCTAATATTCAACATTACGGCAAACCGACTGAGTCGCTATCAACTACCGAACAACGGCCAAGCACAACGGCTACTAGCGGGCGCTCTGAAAATGCCGCTACAGTTGCTCAACTGTCGCTACCTGCCGCTATTAATGAATCGGCCTCAAAGTCTATGCAAGCACTGCATCAGGTTTCACCACCCTAGCCTGCCCCCCCCCCCCCCCCCCATTTTTATCATTTGGTGATATAGCTCTGATACTTTAATATTAATTTTTCTTTTCTTGCTCTGTGAGGCTCTCCCCTGTTGTTATCTTGCCGGATTAATTGCCACTGTTAACTCAGGGAGGGATTGGCCGGGCAGTACCTGTGGTGCTGTTTTTAGATTTTGTCTATTGCATTTTTGTATATGTTTTTTTATGTGAAGGAATAAGTGTATGTATCTTTATAATAAACATTTATTTCTTTTTATTAAGTATGTAGCACGTGTATATAGGGGTCACTTTGGGGCCACCTTTTTTTTTGGCTTTGGTTTTCTTGCTGCTGGCTACTTTAAATTGTTTGAGCTGTGCGCACCCACAAAATATATATTTTTTTCAATAAATGCTATATTAACCGGATTTTCCGCCTATATCTATGGCTAACATGGTACAGACTCTTACTAATAAACAGTAAGTAACGCATATTCACTCCCTGGCCACCTCCTGTCGCCTCCAACTTAAAAACATCTCACGCATCCGTCCCTTCCTCTCACCTGACATCACTAAAATGCTAGTGCACGCCCTGGTCATATCCCGACTGGATTACTGCAACATCCTTCTTTGTGGCTTACCAACTAACAGACTGGCACCCCTCCAATCTATTCTGACCTCTGCTGCTCCCCTCATCCATCTCTCCTCCCGATCATCCAGTTCTGCTCCTCTCTTCCAATCCCCCCACAGGCTGCCAGTCCCACAGCAAATCCTGTTCAAAATGCTAACTCTCCCCTACAAAGCTCTCTCCAGCCAGCCCCCCCCCCCCCCCCCCCCACATCTCATTGCTAATCCAACAATAGCAACCTATATGCAGCCTTCGCTCTGCTCCCGACCTTTTCCTGTCCTCCACCTTGGTCACATCCTCTCATGCCGCCTCAGGGACTTCTCACGAGCTCCAATCTGGAATGCCCTCCCCCACCCAATCCGCCACTCCCCAACCCTCAAAGGTTTCAAAGGTGCCCTTAAAACCCAGCTATTCAGACAAGAATACAATCTAACTTAAGCGATTCTCTAAAGGACACATGCCACAAAGCTCAATACTGACTGTTTGTGATCCTTCCCCCTCATCTTCACCTCTCATCCTTTACACTGTAAGCTCGCAAGGGCCGCGCTATCTCTCCTATTGTATCTTGTATTCAGAATATTCATTGTAAACTCTGCAAAACTGCATTTGAAAATAGTCTCTGTACTGTATGTTTCTACCCTGTCTGTAATTACTACTTTGTACAGCGCTATGCAAGATGATGGCGATATATAAACAATAATAATAAAATATGAATTCAAATCTAAATAGCAACACTAGTAATAAACTATTTTAAACACAAAACTGAAAAATACTAAAGTACATAAAAGTGGGAATAAAATACTTACTCCAGAGAAATTTTTGCAATAGTTTCACAGGAGCTGTAGCTAACGCCTGTTAGGATGTCTTTGCACTGTCCGCTTTGCATACTATCAAGCCAGTCTCCTGAAGGTCGATACGTGGGAATGTCAACATTGTTCTGATCTAGCAGCAGATTGGATGGCCTGTACAAAAATAAATCGACATTATTTCCCATGGGTAAATAGGAAAACTGATCCATGGTACAGCAGATTCACAAATTTCGTACACATTTGGCATTAAAGGAGCACTATCGCGAAAATGGACCAATGAAAAAAACACTTATACAGCCAGTATCAAGCAGCCAGGCTTGTTTTTCTTTCTTTTAATGGAAGTAAAAGGACATCTGGGTGACAGGTTCTGTCACCCCTGATAGACTAAACCTGTCACCTCTGGATTTTCTTCCTACCGGTGGAGAATAAACCACATGCTAGGTGGGAGTTTTATCTAGTTCGGGTGTATAAGTGACCCCTCCTCTCATTAGCCAATGTGTTTATATGTATTTTTAATATTATTATATAACAAAAAGGGTAAAACAAGTGACTTACAATACAATAAATGAGCAATACAAGAGTCAGATGTGACAGAAAGGAACAAATACACAGTCATACTGAAATACATTAAGAGAGGGGGTCCTGCTCTTTCGGCTTACAGGATAAGGGGTGGAGACCAAAGGTAGGTCACAAGTGGTTGAGGCGGTCTGCTATTTAGGCCACATGATCGGCTTGTCTGAATAGGTGGGTTTTGAGGGCACCCTTAAGTCGGACCAAAACCCACTGAACTTGCGAAATACATTAGGCCAAAGACCTTGCCAATACTCCGCTCTTAGGGTGTAGAACTAGAAATTGATATTTTTGCTTTTCTAATTGTCCTGGAACACAGATTTTTTTGCTGTCCCTCTCTGTAAGATGTCAGGCGACCAGTCATTGCATTGGTGTGGCAATTACATCATTAGCACACACAACAGTGGCAATGAATGGAGGAGGTGGAGCTTTACAGCTAAAACAGGCGCCATTATCAGGGATTAGAGTGAAGTAGGGGCAGTGAAAATTGGCAAAAGGTAATCTTCGTTGGAGGAGCAATTCAGGGGATGCTAGTTAAAAATGTGGGTTTTAGTCTGCTTTAAAGGCTTGGGGGAGCGCCAAATTGTATAAGGGAGGGCATTCCAAAGTAAATCCTGAATGCGGGAGTGGGAGAAGGTGATTAGAGTTGTGGAAAGGAGGAGGTCCTGGGAAAAGTGGAAATTGCATCAGGGTTGGTATTTGTTGCTAATTGAAGAAATGTAGGCAGTAGCCTGATAGAGGGCTTTGTAAGTTAAGGGTAGTATTTTTAATTGCATTCTCTTACAAATTGGCAGCCAGTGGCGGGACCGATACAGAGGAGCAGCACTAGTACACAGTTAGAGATTGTATTGTTCTCGGGAGGTTCGATCAGGAATGTCCCTGTGCATGGTACATAAACAATACCACAAACAGAATCGCACAGCCAGACAAAGGGTGCTAATCCTTAAAGTGGACCAACACCCTGACATCCGAGACATCCGAGATCGGGATGTCACGCGGGGTGTAAACCCCCCAAAACCCCCGAAAAACCTTACCTCTCCAGCCGCTGCTTCCGCCGCCGCCGCCTCACTCGCGCTCCTCTAGACGTGCGTGCGCGCGCTGGCCGTCTCTGAATGGCCGGCGCGGGTGCGCACACGTCAAGAGTGACGCGCGGGAGGCGCCGACGGGCAAGCTGCTTGTCCGTCGCTGTCAATCAGCTTGTCCGTGGCGGGGAGAAGTAAGTTTTGGGGGCTTTCTGGGGGGTTTCACACAGCGGGGCACCCCCGATCGGGGTGCCCCGGGGAAGTGGACCAATACCCAGGATAGTCAAAATCCTGGGTGTTGGTCCACTTTAATCCGAAATGCAAGAAAATTGCCAGAAGAATCCAACCAACTTTTAAGGGCAAGTATACCCACACTGATCTTTAACAAATATGATTTATTCAAGAAATCGAATCATAAAGAAACACATAAGGCATAATTAAACACAGTGGGTGACACCACCCCTATGACCTCAACCATGCAGGAATAAATCACTGTGCCTGACTTGGCTTCCATATAATAACAAAGTGCAATAGTGTTTTAGAGGGGGGGGCTGGGAAAAATAGTTCTGTATATCATTTCATTAAAAATCCTTATAAAGTGCAAGTGCCACATTCACAATACTATCACTGCATGACAATAACTGTACCCTATATATACATCCATTTGGCTGAGCTAAATCTCGTCAAACAATGTAAAAATATACATTAAACAAAATTAAAGTGCTTCTGTGCTGAGAATAAAACATAAAGTGAAACCAACACTTGTCGATAGAATTGCAAGCCTGCCATTCAGCGGAGTGGCGTCACCAAGCAGCAACGCCTTTCGTGGTTTTCTACCCCACTGCTCAGGGTGAAGTAAACAATCACATCATCCATCCAGAATGTGAAAGGATGGGTTTGATTTTGTGACCTATTTACAAAGAAGAACAATTCAGGTATTGGGGAGTTAATAAAAACTCCCCAAACTTGGCTTGCCGAAGAGAGCAAGATCTGAGGAGCGGTGCAGAACATTTGAAGGGAAGACGGCTAGAGGTAAGGATGGCTAAGCCTGCACTGCAACCTTCACTCAGCCATGGCTAAGGGGGGGGGTGGGGTGTGGAAAGGTGCCAGGGATACTGCCAGATGTCAACCAAAAGGCAGTGATGGAGGGATGTTTAGAGAGGAACATCAGAAAAGATCTGATGTTCACCTTTAAAGTTTAATTTTTTGGCCCTATACTCACCTCCATCCAGCTATTCTCTGGCACCCCCATGGCTTTATCTGAGCATACCTCACCGCACCTGGTTGACTTGAATGGCTATCAGCAGGAGTGTGCACAGTAGAGGTAGGAGGAGATACCACAGGTACATAGCTATGCTTAGACATGGACCTTGCGGCATCTCCTCCAGCCTGTGCCCGCTTCCCACTGGAAGGCATAAGCAATGGGATCTCTGGATTGTGGTGAGTATAGAGTGAATTGGACGATTCAGTACGGGATTTGCTACTTTAAGGTTAACATCAGCATTTCCATTTTTAAATATTATATTTACAATATTCAAAACCTAAATTCAAACGTAATCTTCAATGTAAAAATGTTACTCATGTAAGTAACTGTGAAAGAAGGAACGTTTTATATGTTTTAATGCTGCTCCATTTCTATGCAATAAAATCGTATTTATCAGGAAGGTGATTTTTTTCTTCTTTCTGGTAATGATATATACGTTTTATGTGCTGGAAATACAACACCGAGTAGCTACTGCTGTTAGCTAAAATAAGTGTATCACCTTTGGACTCATATATTTCTCTGGCAATACGTCCATGATTCCCAAGACATTTCTGAAATATTTATGAAGTGTTGCTGTAGGAAAGAATGTGAGGTTTTACCTCTACTTTCTTTTTTTTTTCTATTATTCTGGGTTACTGGTCTTTGATTAGCTTTATCTGTAGCACACGTCTCTAAAATAGAGACATTTGTACGACTCTACTGATTGTGGATTTAGCTACTCAACATTAAGTCCATGGTGTGGATAGAAGAAAAAGAACCTACATTAAGTACTGGTGACCCTCAAATAAAAAAGAGATGTGAAGGAGCCTTTTTCAAAGTTTCTTTGGAAGGAATTAGAGACAAAATGGGTTACTTTCCTCTTCGGAGGCTACATCTGGACAGTTTATCAATGAAGAGGAATGTGTCTATAAGTGGGAAGAGCTTGTGATGTTTCCACATGACTGTCAAGGGAATGTAGGTCTTTCAGATCTGTGGTCATCTGCATTTTCTTGGATCGAGCTCCCAGCCAGAGGTCTGAGCCTAAAATTTATGGGCCGGGTGATGTTCACCATGAGCTCACACTTAACTAAACAAATGAGATGGGTCTCCATCCAGGCAGCTGTAAAGAAGCCCTGCCGAGCCCCACCTGATCTTTTACAGCTTTACATAAATCAGTACCCACTAGGCCACAGACTGCAGTCATTAAAAAGACATCAAGGAGATGACATATCTACAGGAGAAGGGAACACAAAACTTCCTTGCCCCTTTTTTCTACATTGTAAAATGATGTACGGTCGCAATGTGCTAAACTGAAAAAGTGTGGCTGAAATGAACAGAACGTAGAAGTCATGACAATGTATTAGGAGCCAGATAGAAGGTTTATGAGGAGGGATAAGTACTACATAAGTAATACATGTAGAGAAGATGTACACAGAAGTGTACATTTTGTGTGGCAAAATTATGTTTTAAAGGTGCTGAGCTGATCCAGCATTTTTTTTTCTTATGTTTGCAAATGTGTTTTACGAAAGCTGTGGCCCAGGGGGACAGACCAAAACCCAGGATATTTTTGGGTTTTGGTCCACTTAAGGAGATACCCATGTTAAGCTTAATAAAAGAAACCCAACAACCAAACTATTCAAGGGTAAAATGGTAAAATGGGAATAGATCCTAATCGGCAGATAGACACCGCCATTACTAGTGCCAGGTATTGGCAGGTGAGCATCTGTACAGCGGCGCTAAGAGCGACCGCTAGTGGCGCTGTAGCGCTGCTGGGATCCGCTGAGCCGTCTGTGATGAAGAATCGGTCGCTACGTGACACTGTTAGAGTCGCTCACCAGAATCGCCTTCATAAATGTGGTATTACGTGCAGCGCCCGGCGTTCACCAGATGCTGCCTGCCGCTTACAAGGCACTACCTTCCGCTATCCCTTGATGAATAAACCCCCAAGAATAACATTTCCATACTCTAAATACATACTGTCTTTTAAGTAAATTGGGAGAAGAAATGGAACAAAGCTGTGAGCTTTAAGAACTTACCTAGTACTAGAAAGCGGCCCCAATATGTGACACACAATTGAACTAATTAGTGGATGACATTATGTAGACGGGAACAGAAAATTAGCTGTCATATGTTTTCAATGAAAAGCCTGTGTGGCCATAATGATACACTGCAATTAAGTCTCAATTCATGTTGTAGCTTGACACCTAATTTACTCTGGGAGCTTTGAGAACTAACACATTCCGCACAGTGAGGGACATATGGCACTGTTGATAGGCATTCCTGCAGGAGCTGGTGCACTACAGGAATGAGGATTTATGTGTCAGCTTTGCAGGAAACCTTTCACTCTAGTGTCATTTATACATATACACATAACAGGAACTAGAGGGACCAGTTTAAGAAAATAGAGGCCCATCAGACTGACTATATCCAAGCCCCCAAGCCACGAAAAAGTGTCAGTTATATATATGAGTTTAAGTGAGCGGTATAGGTAGAAAATACATCTGCTAACGTTCAGAAAAGATCAGATGATACTCAACCCCAACAAAGGTAGTGATGGTGGCATATGACTACATAACTTGAATAAACACTGCCGTAATGTAACCTCACACATTTACTTTATTTACAATTGCACTGTCGGCAAATGACTCTGTATGGCAGCAAACTTTGTATTCCAGACCGAGAAGCTAATGTACCTTCAACAGCAATAAGCTTGTAACTGCTCTTCTGTGGCTTCATGAGTGCCAGCACTGACAATCTACTCATCTAATTGGCCCACTAATGGGAACAGCCTTATTGCTATTTAATGACTTCCCACAAAAATGATTTCTTTTTAGCCTGTAAAGATCGTTAAATCAGATTTGGCAAGTTAAGGTGCTCTATTCTGAGAAACAGGAATGCTCTGTATATAACGAAACAGTTTTAAGCCATTTTTCGCACTCATCACCATGCCCAGATATAATTTTGTTAAAAAACTTCCCAATGTTTTCCACTCATCTGGCTTGCGTGTTTATTTTGTTTAGTGTCAGGGAAGCATGAAACAGGTTTAAGTAAAATTACTGACTTTTCAAAAATGCTTCTTTTTAATAAAAATGGTTAAAGGTGTTAAGCTTGGATTCAGATGATGTTGTGTAATGCTTAGAGGCTGAAAGCCAAATGTAATCCAAGAGGCTACATATTAGAAATGCTAAAATACCCTAGAAATACCCAAATTCTAGTTCTCCTACAAGAGTACATCCAATCTGTGAATGTCAACTGTGGACGCTAAACTTCATTAATATACCACATATAAAAGTGGCCCAAAACCCACATTTTAAATTATCATCCCCTGAATTGCTCCCCCCCAAGAAGAGAACCTTTTGCCAATTCTCACCACTCATGCTTCACTCTAATCCCAGATAATGGCACATGTTTTATCTGTAAAGCTCTGCCTCCACCATTCATTGCCACTGTAATGTGTGGCAACGATGTCATTGCCACCACAACTATGCAATGGCTGACCCTCTACCATCTTACAGAGAAGGACAGCAGAAAGTGTTCTAGGATGATACGAAAAGTCAAAATATCCATGGGTCCACTTTAACATCCAGGATGGTTTATCAAGAATTGTGGCCTATCCAGTAACCTATTGATCATATTCTACAGTGTTATAACGGCTGAAACACTGATGAAATGTCTTCTCACTTTTAAGGTGTGAAATTTAGGACACTCATGTCAAGAGCATAAAAGAACGCTGCAGCATTATGTTGTGTATCTGTCATGCTTATACTAGGGTAGAATTCCTCTAACTTTGCTGTTATTGTTGCTCTGCCGGGATACATTACTTTTATACATATATACATTTGCAAAGAAATTATTCTGATTCTGAGAAGAATTTCAAGGCATCTCATAAGGTTTTAGATGAAGAGTTGTGCATGTTATCAGCACCGCAGCTTCATATACTGGGCTGCTGCACTGAGGGACTGGAACAGGGGGTTCCCAAACTTTATTTTTATTAGGTGACACATGGGATGTCAAATACCTAAAACCTAAAATGCAAAAAAAATCAGATAATTAGTTTGCATCACCTTTGTTGAGCAAATCATTAAGTTATAGATGGCAGCAGATGAGGTTGAGGTACAGGTCACTCTTCAGCCTCACCACGTACCAACTGAGTATGTGCCAGGTTCTCCAGAAGACTTTCCCCCGAGGTATAAAACATTTTCCCCAAGGCAAGAATGTAATTTCTCTGCATGGGAATCAATGCGCAAAGTTCTGAGGTAAGTGATGCAAACACTGATGGGGGGCACAACAGAAACCTCCAAGGGATGCAGCAGAACAGCACCCTGCTTGGTCAGCCCTATTGGAGATAATTAAACAAGCTGTCCCTGAGTGTTGATTTCCCTATAGGGAGACAGAGATCCTCAAGCAAGCCATGGATACACACATGTGAACTGGTAAGGTGCCCAAGGACCCCTATACAATTTCAAGGGATTTGGGGCCAGAAAGCAATCTGCCAGTATGCGATTGGTAATTTGCCCATGCCCACAAACGGAATAACCCAATTTTCAACAGTATGGGCCCAGTGTTCTCTGTGGAACATGGCCAGACCTGTGTTGAGAAAAATAGGCAATTTATTTGGCCAGTTTGCCCCTAACAATTCGAACCCTATCCGGCAACAATAGATCACTGTGGCTGTATATGTTGCCAGATACCTGCAATGTTCTGTTTTATGTTCATTGTCTCCACTGCCCTTTCTCCAATAAATAAATATTTTTTTTAAGCCATCAAGATCACAACTGAAATTAACTTGAGCATTGAATGCTGAGCTTTTGTGCCAGCATTATAGAAGTGTTACCTTGAAGCCGTATTAGCAATGACTTTTAGACTGCTAGGATTCCGAATCAGCTTGTCCAAGATGTTGACAATCTGCTCAAACTTAGGTCTGTTGTTTCGATCCTTCTGCCAGCAGTCAAGCATCAGCTGATACAAGGCAGCTGGACATTCCATGGGTGGTGGCAGCCGGTACCCTTCATCCACTGCTTTAATGACCTGTTAATAAGGAAATAACTCTTTAAGAAGACCTCATTACAGTCCCGGTTTGCAGCAAACGTGAAATAAAAACACTCATCTTAATCTTATTTACTGCGCTTTTTGTTTAGCTTCACAAGTCATTACTCCCTTTTAGCAAATTAGCTGTAAACACTATTGCTATGACACCACAATAATTCGCTTGCAGTTGCTTGATTTGCTTGAAGGAACGGTAAAAACCTTTGATGTGTCCTACACAATGCCCATTTAAAGGCAACTTAAAGGTTTTGGAAAATATGGATTTAATTAAATGCAAGACAAACTATTTCAAAAACAGGTCACAAGCTACGGCCCACTTAACGTGTCCTTCAAGCATTAAAGTTCTACTTAAAAAGAAGAAATTAGAATTAAATCATCATATCACATGACTACATTCCGTATATGTATTTTAGCTTTGATGTCACATTTGAGCACTTAATTAGTCAACTCTTGTTTATGTAAGTCTGTGATAATTTAGGAAGGGTTTGGCAATGCAGAGAAAAAAAAATTAAGTTCCATCTATGAATAAATAATCAAAGTCTGAAAAATGGTCTTGAAGATTAGCTATACCTCATTTCTCTAATTGTTGCTGGTGATGTATGAAAAGAAGAATGTAACGTGATGTGAAACGTACAGACATTATCCAATGAGTTAATGATGAGTAAAGAAGCCATGTCCATCTTAACACTTTCGGGTTTTTGGATTGTACTGTATAACAGGGGATAGATATTCAGGCAGCAAACTGCTAACGCTAGGAAATATTTTAATAGCTTCAATGCGCACTAAATATACAATTCATTAGAAGTACTGCCAATAGAGCCCTGTTCCCAATGTGCCTTCTAATTCGTCAAGGGGGGGGGGTCCACATCTGAGACTATAGAGTTGAAGGCTGGTTTGGGGTGGATTTGGCCCCTCTTAAAGCTAAACCAGTGATGCTTTAGTATTGTAGGGTCAGATATTGTAGCAGGGGTGGCTTTGACCCCCCCCCCCAATTGCCATGATGAGTCTATAGCATTAAAAGGGCAAAACATGGGTTAGTGTATCTTAGCTTGGACGTACAGTGTGGCTGGGTACAAGGAGAGGGGTTGAGGGAGAAACTTGGGAGGCAGGTATAAAGGAGAGCCTGTTAAAAGAATAAGTAAATTCTAGCAAAGGCTTCTCTGTGAGGCGAGCTGCAAGCTGGAGGCTACAACCCAGCCCTAAAGCCATGTGGCCCAATGTAATTTCCCCCTGTGCTCCTTATGGACAGTCCGCCCCTGTTGGTGACATATGTAGCAACTAAAAGTCTAAACAGAGTTTTGGTACACTCCTCAGAGTGTACCACTACAGAAACCCTTTCCCACCCCTCCAACTCTATACGCAGTCACAAATGGTTTGCCATTTGCCCCACATAGAGTGGAATGCTGCTGCAGAGTAGAGCTCTGCTGAATGCCACATTGGTACTCTTTTGTTTGATTTTGACCTCCACAGGGAACGTGCCAGGGGTTCTATAATGTTTCACATTGTGGAGCATCCCAAATTGAAATGCCTCAAACATTCAACTCCCTAACTAGGATTTATACAATTTCTTTGAGATTTGAATGTGATTCTGTGCTGGGTGACCCTGAAGTAGCCATAGTGCCTTATTTATATGCAGACCTACCTTATTCATTGTCTTTCTCTTATAAAAAAAGGAGCCTACATAATTATAATTTATTATGCTTAAAGCTGAGCTAGTAGTACCTGTTGGGGCCAGACAAAGGTTTATCCATCAGCAGCAAAGCACTTTAAGGTCTTCTTCCAGCTTCAGGCTGCAGCAAAGTATGTGTGTAACTTGACAGTTACCCAATCATTGAAGCAGCCAAGCCACGGTCACATGTTCATCATGGTGGCAACCACACTAAAGCAATGGTGAAGTGAGGTCTGCCCTAGGATTATCTAACACAAATCAGGGTCAGTGGAGACTTTAGTCCCTCTTGTGATGCAAATTGTGGCCTAAGGATCCAACATACCCTCCCAACAGAACAAATGTCATGGCATCAGGCACCCAAGAATTTTTTACTACTTATCTATCCTCTGCCATAGTTTTTAATATGTTTCTGACATTGCCCCTCCCAGCTGCCTCATTATGCATCTCCACCAGCATCCCTTCACATTTTGTTGCACCCCCTTCTACTGCTCTTATTCTGTAACTCTGTCAAGGACCCCTATGCTGGATGCACTGTATTTTTGTGCTGCCTTCTGCATAATCTTATGTTTCTTTTGGGTAGCAAATGACAGTTATAACTTGGGGCTACATATTCTACCGCTGCAATGAAAATAAAAACTCCACATTGCCACTGAACTACATTTTAGTGGCAGAACATGGGCTGGGGTGTATTGGCTGAGGGGTATAGGTAAGAAAAAATCAGGAGACATGGAGTGAAGGGGTTATAGATGTAGAGTAAGTGAATTCTGGCATTTGGGACTACACCAAGCCCAGTCAAAGCAGTCTGTGCCCGCTACCAAAGAAGCCAATATGTTTTTTAACAGTTGAATGTAAATCAATTTCTTTTTATACATATGCACAACATATTTACATACGTAAGTACATCATTTTCAACAGTCAAAAGAAATATATAATTTAAATTAAATTATTCTTAGTATAGCCTTACATCTTGATTGGACATCTCCCAGTAAGGTCTTTCTCCATATGACATGACTTCCCATAGTACAATGCCATAACTCCATGCGTCACTCGCTGATGTAAATTTACGATATGAGATGGCTTCTGGCGCTGTCCACCTAATTGGTATTTTGCCACCCTAAAAATAAATGCAAATTATTTATCGCAAGGGTCTCAGCTTGCATTTATCCAAAGTAGTTCTAACTTTTACTTGATTAAAAATAGAAATCTCATGCAGGGACAGACCGTCCCATCCCCTGACTCATAGCATGTGTTTCAGGGGAGCACCCCTTTATCAAGCAGCCTGGACTTACCTAGACGCTCCAGGATATTTCTCGGAACAGTACAACGCACGGCCGCTCAGCACCTGAGCCACTAGGGTCAAATAACCTTACAGACTATAATAGAGATTCCAGTTTCCAAAGCCCAATAACCTTGGATTGGCTTTTTTATACTGTTGAGGATTCGGTAATTACCGGTATGTTATGCATGTCGGAGTTGGCTTTTGTGGAACAATTGTGGGGTGGGGACAGCAAGATGGTGGGCCTGTTGGCCAACCTAATTGTCTGCAGGGAGGGCTGCTCATCATTCAGCTTCAATGTATGGGCTGAACTCCGAAACCATGCATGAACTTCTGACTGAAGTCCACGTTCGGGATCGAGAACTTGAACTCGCAAAGTTCGGCACAGACCCGACCTTTGCGGTTCTGGTCTGCCCATCCCTATTGATAAGCAGTGAGCTGTGTATAAAATTTACCATTGTTAATAGGTATTGTACTGCCATACAGATAAACAAAATGTGGTGCCCTTCAAAGGGGATAAACCTGACCAAAATAGCCTCCATGCCCAGATTGTCAGGGTATGTGGCATAGAGGATTATAACTCCTAATGTTTCCCGGTGGGTCGATAGTATATGACCAGAATGCCTCACGTACCGTGGCAAGGTCATTATAACCAGTGGTAACTGGGTGTCTACGCATTGGCCAAGGGGTTCATTCATGCCTTCAATCCCAGAGACAATAGGTCTACCGAGGCCCCAACTCCCAACCAATCAGGAAGCTCCCATCCCGGCCAGCAAGCAGGCAGGCACATACAGTGCTCTGCCATCTACAGAGGCTGATGTGGTTCTCTGTCACAGTTTGGTATGGGATGATGGGAGTTGTTCTGCAACACTGTCTGCTATGGGATGATGGGAGTTGTTCTGCAACACAGTCTGCTATGGGATGGTGGAGGTTGTTCTGCAACACTGTCTGCTATGGGATAATGGGGGTTGTTCTGCAACACACTCTATTATGGGATGATGGGGTGCTCTGTCACAGTGTACTGTGGGATGATGGAGGGTGTTCTGCAACACGGTCTGCTATAGGAGAAAATGGGGGCTCTGTCACAGTCTACTATGGGGCGATAGGTGGATTCTGCTACATAGTCTGCTACGAGGGCAGGGGTCTTATTATTTTTGTAATAAAGTATACATTATATTAGTACTGTCCATTTTGTGCAGCCCCCCATTTTCCTTCTGATACTCCTTAAAAATATTAATATTTAATATATAAATATATATATATAATTTGATTTCTGTTATCGTTTTGCATACTTTCCTTAGCCCATTTTGTGCAGGGTAATCGCCCTGGTGCCCCCCTCGATTTGCAGCCCTTTAGCCCTCCCTACCCCCATTTTACAGCCATTTCTGTGGCCAAAAGTTTGGGCCCCCATTGTTTTCAACGGGGTTTGAGTTCGGGTTGAGCCCAAGGGGCCCAGACCGAAATTCGGCAGCAAGTTCGGGCGAACTTGGCAAACCCAAACTTTTACAGGTCTGCTAATCCCTAATAATCGATGGCAATAGAATATGATGAATTTCAAAGTCCCACTCCTACATTTGGAATAGGTGATATGGCATTCCAAAAAAAATCTTAGTACTTATAATAATATTACTATAATTACTATATTAGAATAGTACTTATTCATAATATTAACAATAATGATAGCATAATAAACTTTAGGTTTATTTTTGTAACATTCTCTTGCAGAGTTGAAATAATTAAAGTGTATTTCTTTATGGTTCATACCACCAACTAGCTGTACAGCAGCACTTACAAAATACCACCCATGTGACAGCCAGCTAACAGCCGCACCATGTTTAGGAAATATTTAACACCCCATTACCATGCACAGGCATGTACTTCATTCACTAAAAGGATTAACATGGATGACAGCTGTGTTAACCTCTATACTAATTGCACAGGACATAACTTTCCTCATCCAGCGCGGCATGTTCCCATCTAAGGTGACCTTAAATAGAGGGATTATCTGTGATACAGCCATCTTTCTGAGATGTTCTTGAGTAAAGAAATCTATATCTATTTAATAAGTAAATCATAATAAATGTAATGGTTGCTGTTACCCATAACAGAATACTACAAGCAATACATACAATCTGGTTGCTTGTGAAAAGCTTTTTGCTAATAGCAGTTTGTATACCTTAACCCTTTAACTGCCAGCCTACCTAATAATTTTGTAACCCTCTATTTCCGGGGCTATTTTCACCATTTTGCGCTATGTATGTTAACTGTAATTTTTGCAGGAATTTCCAGGAATATTAAATGTTTTTTTTTAGCAGTTTGGGCTTTACCATGAAATGTCTTGTTTGTGATTTTTAGTGGTTTCTCAATATTTCTGAGTGAACATGTGAAAAATATATTTTTAATTGTTGTAGAGTTTTTTTAATAGAAGTATGAAATTCATATTGTGTTTTAAAGCCCTACCCCCCCCCCCCATTACAACGATACCACATCCTCCTCTATAAAGTAAAACCAACCCAGGCACCAGCTATGGAGGCAGGTAGACCAGGGCATGGAGACCGAGCGGTCGACCACCAGCTGTGAATCAGCTTGCATAGCCAGTGGCACACCCAGGATTTTGTCCAGGATGGGAAAGAGGTGCAGGAGGATAGGCAGGAGGGGTCAGGGGAGAACCTGGACATTTTGCTGCCTGAGGCGAACTATAGAAAGGCGCCCCCCCCAGGACTTAAAAACATGACAATGTGCAGTGGTGCCCATGATCTCCGCTGAACCACTAAAAAAAAACAAAAAATAAAAAAAAAACTGATCCAGTAATTGCTGCCCCCTTAGCATTGCTGCCAGAGGCGGCTGCATCACACAGCCTCAATACAGTTGCACCCCTGGGAGGTGTGTGGTGGAGGTCAGCGGCAGTGGTGTGAGGTGGAGGGTGAAAATTTAGGCACGATAGACAATGAAAGTCAATGGCGTTTTTCTATCCTTAAAAAAAAAAATTCTCACCAGGCTCTGACCACCATTTTCATGTATATAATGTGCATCCGTGTGGCTTTGGGGATATAGGAAAAATGGGGTGGGGGGTAATGGCAAGTCACCCACTTGCTGGCAGGTGACTTGTCAGCCCTTTGTGCTCTGTAAACTTATATGAGGGCTTCAAAGATTCAGTAATCTCACTTGCCAGTATAAAAGTCTTGAATTTTGAAATAAAAGCAATCGTGGAAAGTTCTCTTTAAAAGCACACAAAGCAACAATTTAAAATACATAAAATAATATAATAAAAAAATCATGAACAGTTTAATCCCCTTTTGGAGCAGTTTTGTATTTATGGAGCAAAACAGGGTTGGGTAAAATATAGATGGCAGCAGATCAATCTGCAGTCTTGCCAAGTACCTCCTGATAGGATCTCGCATATCACCAGTGGTGCACATAGGCCTGGTTGGGAACCCCGAGTTTAATAAAATGTTAATCAACAGAAAAGCAACACTTTGTGGATATAAGAGGTATGTTGTGAAGTGTGTGTATATTAGCCAGATGATTTAACTGTTTAATGATAATTAACGATAATTATTGTACACTTTGTTATTTGTAATCAGATTATCCAGAGTGCACTGAAGAAGCTCGTATAGAGTGAAACGTCTGCACGAGAAGTCACTTGCTACAATTGAGTGTACATTAACCCAAAAGCCTGCTACAAACTGTATCCAAAAGGGACAAAAGCCCCACATTTATGGGCAGTTCCCAAATGAATAGCAAAAAGCACACCAATACTACTACCTCTGAAAATGTACAGAAATTGTATGAATTAGGATGTAATCATGTATTAACTGTAAACAGCAGAGAAATACAGTTGGAAGATGTTCCTAATTAGAAAATGAATAAATGTATAATTTTTTTAAGTACACTGTGTTTACCTTATACACACTGCAATTACTAAAGGGGAACAAAAGCCCCTATTCCCCCAAAGAAAGCCCTCCGCATTAAGGGGACACCTATAGAGTATCCCCTTCCCCCCTAAAGACATATATGAGATAGGAGGACGGGGAAAACCTACAACTCTTAGGAAGGCAATCTAGGGGAGAGCTCAACTTGATCTCACCCCTTACCCTCAAATCACTTTGTGGATATATGTAGTGTCTAGCTATAATGAGATGCAAACAACATCTAACATGTAACTTAATTCTCCTTTAACTGTTACATGCCACATTATATGTATTGCTGTGAAATACAGTGGGGGTCATGCTAAATAATTTGTGAAGCAAGTGGGAGAACATTGAAGCTTGTACCTCGGCAAGCTTTATAATTTTAACACACAAAAAAGTGCAATAAAAATATGCACTTTTGCTAAAACGTTGTGCTGTTGTTTCCAAACTTTTAACAACTATTCTTACCCTATTGGAAACATGAAGTACCTCACCTGTAAAATTGCCCAATCACAGGTGCAGGTGATTTCTTTTTGGAAAAAATTAGAACAAATATTTTTTATTGAACTTTTGTGTGTGTGTTAAAGTTTAAAAGCTTATCAAGATGCAAGCTGCAATTAACACCAAAATGTGCACCCAAATTGAACTTGCTTCACTAAATCTTTACCATAATTCTCAATGTATCCCTTAAATCAAATAGAAGTTAACTGGATGCTCATTACCATTGTTGCATTTCCTCTTCAGATATGTTTTATTATTAGTGTAGAAGTTAAAGTAAATTATGGCAATCACAAACAGGATACATTAACTTTGCATTTAATTGCCCGTTGTTGTAGATGACATACAGCTCAGGAAACATTAAATCAATTAATAGAGAATTTGAGTTATCAGAACCCGGAAAGTATCGATTTCCTACAGCAACTGGTAGAGATTTACACTGACAATATTTTTCTGATAGAGTGTAATAAAAATGACATTTATAGTATAAATAGAAACCATGTGCGGCACGCATTTCAAGAGGAAAGGACACATACAGAGGTTTGACTGGTCTATGTCTGATGTCAATTCTTCTTTTACTTTCTTTTATTTGGGTCAAACACGCATTGATCAAAGTTGTAGTACCACTGGTGATAGCCAGTTATGTGGTAGCACTCAAGGCCACAAGGGGTAAAATGTGGGTGGGCATAAAGCCCTGCCGTTAAAGGAGGACTATCGCAAAATTGTGTAGTATTAAAAATGCATACAAACATGTCGGCTAATGAGAGGAGGGGTCACTTATACACACAAACTGAATAAAACTCTCACCAAGCTTGTGGTTTATTCTCTAATGGTAGGAATAAAATTCAGGGGTGACCAGTTTAGTCTATCAGGGGTGACAGAACCTGTCAACATGGATGTCCTTTTCCTTTTAATAAAAGAAAGAAAAACCAGCCTGACTGGATATTTCTTAATGTCGGATGTATAAGTGACCCCCCCATCCCCGCGATCCAGCACATTTATATGGATTCTCATAATTGGACCATTTTTCGCGATAGTGCTCCTTTAAAATGCCTGCTCCGATATTATACACCAGGTGACCAAGTCAACATTGCTGGCAAGAGCGTCTGAGCCACGCAAAGTAAATATAGTTCTTTAAAGTGAACCCCCACCCTCCTGGAAAGTTGTATTAGTTGTGGTAGTGTGTTGCTTGAGATAACTGAAAATGAGTGGTGTAAAAACCCTGACCTCGTTAGTACCGTATTTTTGGCCCTATAAGACGCACCTAGGATTTGAAGGGGGAGAATAAGAAAAAATATTCTAAACCAAATGTTGTGCTAAAACACCCCATTACAGGCATTGTGGCATTCCCCCCTCCCATAGGTAGTGTGGCATTTTCTCATACCATTCCCATAGGCAGTGTGGCATTCCCCCTCCCATTGGCGGTGTGGCACCCCCCCCCCCATTCCATTGCCCATATGCACTGTGGCTGAATACCCCCCTACACCCCAGGCTGGGGTGTGTGGTGCAAAATGTTACACAGTTGATCCACTCCACTTGTGGACAGGTGTTTCTTACACAAGGCTTAAGTGGCAGTGAGAGTTAATAAATAAGCAGATGGCCATCATTTTATGTGGCTGTTTGTCTATGGTCAGTGCTGTTGGTTGCAAGCTTAGGGTTAAACCGGACCACCACCCCTACAAGAAGCAATGCTCATATGCATCCCTCCCCAGGGCCGCTTAGATTGCTGCATATTAAATTGCTGCATATAAAAGTTAATTTACCTTTTTGTAATTCCTGTTGATTTTCCCCCTCAATCATGTCCTATGGACCTGCCAATAGCCTGCAAAGCGGAAGTTCAGTGAGGCGCCAGCTTTTTTTAAATAAAGCAAGAAAAAGTCCTAATTTTCATGACATAATTTAAAGCGGGCCAACGCCCCTGCGGCATGGGTGTTGGTCCCCACTACTATAAGATAGGCTGGGGCAGCATCCAGATATATTCACGACGGGGGACCGAGGTTAAGGTAAGTTTTACTGGCATTCTGGGGTGTTATAGAGGCGGGGACCAACACCCACGCCGCATGGGTGTTGGTCTGCTTTAAAAGACATTTACTGAATCAAGGTCCAGGGGTCGATTCAGATTTGGAGTGAAAAGGTGCTAATGTTTCACCTAAAGTGCACTTTTTATAACTGGTGCTGAATCATCTCCATGTCTTTTGAAATATACAGCTTCAAATGCATCCTACAATGTTATATACTAGAAAAGACATATATCCGTCAAGTTGAGCCAAGCTTTGGGTAAGAAAAATGTTATAAATATAAAAAACAATTGTGTGTTATTTTCCTCTAAGTCATCATCATGCTATTTTGAGTTGTCATCTGTAACTGACATGACCAGCTCCTGAGATAGGCATCTATAATATCCGTTCACTTCTTGGGATTTTCCTACACAGCTGCAGGAGCAAAACTTGGACACCTGGTCCCTCTGTTTATTTTCCAGATCTCCGATCTGGAACGTAACACCTGGACCTGTCCTGTGTGTGTATTATTCCCTTGCCATACTTCAAGTACTGATTTGGAGTTGGATCATGGTGCTGGAATTTGTTTGTGTGTTTTTCTAGTGCGCGACTGAAGCTGTTTGGTTGGTGTGGATGCCTTCCAGCCATACAGACCTGTTCAGAGATATTAAACGTGTTGTAACAAAGAACAGATTTTATGAAATAAAATCTGAGACCTGGCCTCATGGAGGTCATGATGGCAAATACACAATCTACAACTGGTAGGAACAAAGCTTACTTGTCTGTACATACTATGCTGAGAGCTTACTGTATTCCTCCCTCCCATTCCCCATAGGCAATGTGGCATTCCCCCCATGCCATTCCCCATAGGCAGTGTGGCATTCCCCCCATGCCATTCCCCATAGGCAGTGTGCTATTCCCCCATCCCATTCCACATAGGCAGTGTGCCATTCCCCCATCCCAATCCCCATAGGCAGTGTGGCATTCCCACATCCCATTCCCCATAGGCAGTGTGGCATTCCCCCCATGCCATTCCCCATAGGCAGTGTGGCATTCCCCCCATGCCATTCCCCATAGGCAGTGTGGCATTCCCCCTCCCATTCCCCATAGGCAGTGTGCTATTCCCCCATCCCATTCCCCATAGGCAGTGTGGCATTCCCCCCTCCCATTCCCCATAGGCAGTGTGGCATTCCCCCCATGTCATTCCCTATAACAGGCAGTGTGGCATTCCCCCCATCCCAATCCCTATAGGCAGTGTGCTATTCCCCCATCCCATTCCACATAGGCAGTGTGGCATTCCCCCATCCCATTCCCCATAGGCAGTGTGGCATTCCCCCCATGCCATTCCCCATAGGCAGTGTGGCATTCCCCCCATGCCATTCCCCATAGGCAGTGTGGCATTCCCCCCTCCCATTCCCCATAGGCAGTGTGCTATTCCCCCATCCCATTCCCCATAGGCAGTGTGGCATTCCCCCATCCCATTCCCCATAGGCAGTGTGGCATTCCCCCCATGTCATTCCCTATAACAGGCAGTGTGGCATTCCCCCCATCCCAGTCCTTATAGGCAGTGTGCTATTCCCCCATCCCATTCCACATAGGCAGTGTGCCATTCCCCCATCTCAATCCCCATAGGCAGTGTGGCATTCCCCCATCCCATTCCCCATAGGCAGTGTGGCATTCCCCCCATGCCATTCCCCATAGGCGGTGTGGCATTCCCCCCATGCCATTCCCCATAGGCAGTGTGGCATTCCCCCCATGTCATTCCCTATAACAGCCAGTGTGCCATTCCCCCATCTCAATCCCCATAGGCAGTGTGGCATTCCCCCATCCCATTCCCCATAGGCAGTGTGGCATTCCCCCATCCCATTCCCCATAGGCAGTGTGGCATTCCCCCCATGCCATTCCCCATAGGCAGTGTGGCATTCCCCCCATGCCATTCCCCATAGGCAGTGTGGCATTCCCCCCTCCCATTCCCCATAGGCAATGTGCTATTCCCCCATCCCATTCCCCATAGGCAGTGTGGCATTCCCCCATCCCATTCCCCATAGGCAGTGTGGCATTCCCCCCATGTCATTCCCTATAACAGGCAGTGTGGCATTCCCCCCATCCCAGTCCCTATAGGCAGTGTGCTATTCCCCCATCCCATTCCACATAGGCAGTGTGCCATTCCCCCATCTCAATCCCCATAGGCAGTGTGGCATTCCCCCATCCCATTCCCCATAGGCAGTGTGGCATTCCCCCCATGCCATTCCCCATAGGCGGTGTGGCATTCCCCCCATGCCATTCCCCATAGGCAGTGTGGCATTCCCCTCATGTCATTCCCTATAACAGCCAGTGTGACATTCCCCCATCTCAATCCCCATAGGCAGTGTGGCATTCCCCCATCCCATTCCCCATAGGCAGTGTGGCATTCCCCCATCCCATTCCCCATAGGCAGTGTGGCATTCCCCCCATGCCATTCCCCATAGGCAGTGTGGCATTCCCCCCATGCCATTCCCCATAGGCAGTGTGGCATTCCCCCCATGCCATTCCCCATAGGCAGTGTGGCATTCCCCCCTCCCATTCCCCATAGGCAGTGTGCTATTCCCCCATCCCATTCCCCATAGGCAGTGTGGCATTCCCCCATCCCATTCCCCATAGGCAGTGTGGCATTCCCCCCATGTCATTCCCTATAACAGGCAGTGTGGCATTCCCCCCATCCCAGTCCCTATAGGCAGTGTGGCATTCCCCCCTTCCATTCCCCATAGGCAGTGTTCCATTCCCCCCATCCCATTCCCCATAGGCAGTGTGGCATTCCCCTTCATCCCATTCCCTAATACAGGCAGTGTGGCATTCCCCCTCCCATTCCTCATAGGCAGTGTGGCATCCCCCCATCCCATTCCCCTTAGGAAGTGTGGTATCTCCTCCACCCATTCAAACAAAAACAAAAAAGTAAACTCAAATAACCGGTGCTCCTGCACCTGATGCTTTATGCTGCCACCTCTCAGGCCTTTCGGGGCCAGCCCCCGGGGACGAGATTGATGGCGGGATGGAATAAAATGCCCCCTATCCATTGTAGTGAATGGAGGGGATGTGGCCCCACCCACTGTGACTGATGGCGAGGGGAGTGGTCTGGCACAGTGGTGTCAAACAATCACCCAGGCCATGTGCCAGAATTTGCACAGTGCTCTTCTAACACCCATTTAGCTCCATGCCTTCTAAGTCTCCCACAATACCTGGTCCCGTTGTAGCCCACAGTAATGCTTAAAGTGGACCAAAACGCACATTTTTAACATCCTCTGAATTGCTCCCCCTATGAAGAGTGCATTTTGCCAATTTTCACTGCTCCTGCTTCACTCTAATCCCATATAATATCGCCTGTTTTAGCTGTAAAGCTCCGCCTCCTCCATTCATTTCCACTATTGTGTGTGGCAAAGATGTCATGTCATGCAATGACTGTTTGCCTGCCATCTTATAGAGAGGGACAGCAAAAAAAATCAGCATTACAGCAGAATTTGAATAGTGAAAATATCAATTTCTAGTTTTACACCCTAAGAAGGGAGTATCCACAGCGGCTTTGGCCAAATGTATTTCAAAAGTTCAGTGGGTTTTGTCTGCTTTAAAGCCCCAGCATCATGTTTTGAGCATACAGTATCTGCTTGCCCCTAGAGTACTAAAGTTTCACACCTTTAAGGGGGTCATTTCCACTTCTGCCCATGATCTGCCCCTGCAGTGCTATAGCCTCTGCTGATGAATATACTCATTGACCAACTCAGTAGCACCTTGGGGTGGGGATGAGCAGGTTGTGGGCTGCTCCTGTGTTGGCTGAGACAAGTACATTTCTGGGCCCCAGTCCACCCCTAGCTAAATCTGTAGATGGATTATCCAAATGAATTTGAGAACCTCTGGAATGTTTAGACCAGTTTCACACCAGCGTGATGCGTTTGACAAGAGAAATAGCTGGCGCCAATGGGATCAAGATTTGAAAGCCATTTGCAAGCTTGTAATTCAATGGAGTGCAATCACAGGTGACCACAAGATCACAATATCACCACATGAACCGAGTGATGCGGTACTTTTGCAGGGTGATTCCCTCAGCACCCATGGGTTACTAAATTTAGCATTTTCACAGCAATCTCAGGGAAATCACCAGCGGATTGCGATCGCTCTGGAAATGCTTTGGTGTAAAAGTAGCTTTAAAGATCTTCTCTTAATCAGCAAACAAAACCCCACACATATGATGGGAAAGTTTTACAGATTAGGTTCGGTTTGTTTTTAATAAGGTTGATATTTCTTAGACATCTGTGGTGAATATAAACACATTTGGAAAAGCTTATTTCAATGTGTTTGAATCCTCCATAGGTTGAAAAACCTTTAAAACAGATTAAAATAATTTGCCCCTCACTTGGAACTGCCCAGTTGTTTCCCACTTCATTGTGTGTTGAGTGAGAGAAACTCTCATAGGGCAACCTCTCCAAAAATTCTAGAGGTTCACAAAAGTATTGGACATCCACCATAATAAGTTATAACTAATTAAATGTTGCTTTTATTATTTGTTTGATTTACTTTTATGTACATTTGCATTTAAGGCGAGTATTGCTGTATTTTTGAAGTATTGTTTTAAAGAGGACCATCAACCAGTGGTTCATTTCTGATTGTGGGGAGACAGGAGGGTTGGCAAGGGGAGACGAGGCCCAGTGTGGTCACTGCTCTAGATGGGAGTGGAGCAATGTGTGCTATATCTCCATCTTTTATGTGGCTGCTGGTTGTGAGAGACAAATGAGTCACCAGGATTGAGTGATTACCATGTCACTCTGCCTGCAAGCCTCACGATAGCCATGCAGCAGGGCTGTATTGCAGGTGTGATTAGCCATGTACACACTAATCGGGTGAATTTATTTTTTACCGCACAAATCCAACTTAGCACTGGGAGGGGAGCATGGAGGACTTGGGGAACTCTGGTTCACCTTTACATTTTCCACCCTCAACCCAGGTTTTGAATTTCCAATGGAAAATACACCTTCATGGATATCATGGAACATTCCTGAAAATTAAGGCAAAAAAAGCTCCTTACATTTTTTCATTTATAGAACAAACCACCCTCGGAGTTGACATACTATATACAAAACTGGTTACACCAAATTACACTCAGCATAGACATAATTACAAGCACAAATACAATCTGGTGAACATCTAGTGTGGCTTTGCTCTTCAGAGAGCACAGTGGAGCACCCATGGGATATCCAGACCAATATGTGAGGCCCGTTGAAATTCTATCCATGCACCATACCTGGCCCTCTGAGATATAAGCAAGACTTAAAAAAGACCCTTCTCACCCTTGTTGTATATGCCGCCTCCGGATCATCTTCCAGCACACGAGACAACCCGAAGTCAGAGACTTTGCAGACCAGGTTTCCGTTGATCAGAATGTTGCGTGCTGCCAAGTCACGATGGACATAGCCCATGTCGGAAAGATATTTCATGCCAGATGCAATGCCGCGGAGCATGCCCACCAGCTGAATGACTGTAAACTGAGCATCGTGTTTCTGCAAAGAATTCCAAGTACATAACTTAGATGCTAATTGGCCATTAAATTATTTTTAAGTACTGAATAGAGATTATCAATTACTTTCTGTGTATAATTAACATACATGTATGGTAATTTACTGGGATAATTATATGCAATTTACTTGATGCCAAGCAGTATATTATTTTAGTATAGATTGAAGCAAATGTTGGCAGCCTGTACACTTGCCAGTTGTTGCAGCACTAATAGTGCCAGCATGTTATTTATATCAGCACCGCTAAATAAGTCTAAGCAGCGTCCACAAACAAGGCAAATGCTGTGAGATATAATTTGCTAGAGTATAAAAAAATAAAAAGGTAAATGGCTGTTTAAAAAAATGATAAGCTGTATAAGCATTAGAGGGAAATGGTTCAGCCGTTGGGTAATATAAAGATGGCTTAGATGCGAGGGAGGTTTAGTAGTTTAGGCAGATAACATGCATTTTGGGGTGATGAGGGGAAACTGTCACCTACTCGAAGAAAAGTGTCCAGAGATCCATTTTCCATGTATTCTGTCACTATCATCACTGGCTTGCCTGGAATGATACAAATACATAAAGACATTATAAACCAAATGCTGGGCATATACTACACTGCAAGTCATGTGGGTAATGGTTTTAGACCGGAATGGATTTAGTGTGTTATCTCTACTCTTGTTAAGCCCAATTTATGTAGTATTTGATGCTTTTGGTGAAAAACAAAATATAATGGTTATTTTCTAGAAACAAAGTTCTGCCTAGGGGGCTGGGCTGAAGCTGTGACCATTGTTCTCGTGAAAGAGCTCAAATGATAAGTAGATAGACATTTTTTAATTTTTTTAATTTTTAATGCATAGATGGCCATTGTATGCTTGCGCACACATATGAATTCGTCCTCCGCATTTAACCCATCTGTGCAGTGAGTGTACACATGCATTTGAACAGCTCTAAATCTCTGAAAGTGGTCGTAAGTTGTTAACCCTAAAAGTAGGAACGCAATTCAAGGTTAAAGGAGTTGTATCAAGAAATTGTGTAAAATTATTAATATTAAAAATCCATTTATACACGTCAGCTAATGAGAGGCGGGGTCACTTATACACCCGAATTGAAAAGAACGAAAAACATGCCTGGCTGGATATTTCTTGATGCCGGGTGTATAAAGGACCCCCACCCCCCCCGCCATCCAGCAAATTTATATGGGTTTTTATCATTGAGCTATTTTTCGCAATAGTGCTCCTTTAAAATAATACCATTTAATGGCTAACTCAAATTAGACAAATCCCTGAATCCCCATCTTACCCCAAATAGATACCTCTCCTAGGACTGCCCAGATTCGGAAAACCATGCTGTGAGAAAGCCCCCAGAATTGCTAAATACTAATCTAGATCCTTGAACCCTCTAGCAGCATCCCCTCTCTGTGCACTTGCCTCATCATGTAGACCTGAATGTCTGCCAGCAGGTACGCACAAGGTGGAGAGGGAGCAGGGATAACACGCGGTGCTGTAGCAATGCTCTCCAGTGTGCAGAGATGAGCGCTACTGAACCAACTATTGTGTCTGCTGAGCTGCATGGGGATGACGTGTGACAATGTAATGGCCCAATCACTGCAGCAGCAGACGCTACTGCTACTGCTGTGATTGGGTGATTAGAATGTCAACTCCTCATCCCTATGCAGGTCAACCCCCTACTTGGGAACAGCAACATACTAGGAGCAGGTGAGTATTCTTTTATTTTATCTATCAGGCATTTCATTTGTCAACCATAAGGTTGCTTTGTAGGGCATATGTAAACAGGCATAAAAATACCGTTTTGTGAGTACTCACCTTTAAAACGGGTATTATGAGTGTGCCATACACTCCACTTCGATCTTCATGACATGTGGGTAATCTCCAGTAGAGGGCGAACTTCTGCAGAGATGAATATGCAAAAAAGAAAGCCCCTCCCGGTCCATATATACCTGGGACCTCCCACCAATTTCCCAGTGCAAAAAAGCAGTAAAGGGACCAGGAAGAACCAATTATAACCTTAACAATCAAAACCAATGGTTCACCATATAAAAACCCCAGAATACCTGAAAAAAAGGGGTGGGGTGAAGTGGAGTGTATGGCACACTCATAATACCCGTTTTAAAGGTGACTACTCACAAAACGGTATTATTCTAAGTGTGCCATACACTCCACTTCGATCTTCATGACATGTGGGACATCCAATAGCAGTGTCCGTCATGGGTGGGAACCAGAAACAGTAAAGAATGTACCAACTCAAACCACTGCAGCTTGCAGAACTTTGCGGCCAAAAACAGCATCCGCTGAAGCCCGCACATCAACCTTGTAAAACTTGGAAAAAGTATGAACGGAAGACCAAGTAGCAGCCTTACAAACTTGTTCAACAGAAGCCTGGTGCTGAAAAGCCCAGGACGCACCAACTGCATGAGTAGAGTGCGCAGTGACCCTAAAAGGAGGAGTCCTCCCCTTAGCAGAATAGGCCCCAACAATGGCCTGACGAATCCATTTGCTAATCGTAGACTTAGCAGGCGCCAAACCTTTCCTGGGCCTGCAGGGCACCACGAAAAAAGCGCCCGTCTTGCGGAAGGAAGACGTAGTCACCAAATAGTACTTCACACAGCGAACAACATCCAAATTGTGCAGAACCCTCTCCTTGTCATTGTTAGGCTTAGGACACAAGAAAGGGAGAACAATATCCTGATTGAGGTGGACAGCAGACACCACCTTAGGAAGGAAATCCGGCTTAAAACCAAAAACCACCTTATCCTGTTGTCTCTCAAAGTAAGGGGCCTGAATCGACAGAGCCGCCAACTCAGAGACACGCCGAACAGAGGTAATAGCCACCAAGAAAGCAACCTTCTGAGTGAGAACCGAAAGAGCAATATCCTGTAACGGCTCAAAAGGAGGACCCTGCAGAGCCAAAAGAACCAAATCCCAAACAGGAACCACAGCCTTCCGAGGGGGCCGCACATGCGCGACCCCTCGGAAAAAAGTCGTAACCAGCGGGTGTAAGGCAAAAGACCTCTGGAAGAAAACCGACAGAGCAGAAACCTGTCCTTTCAAAGTACTAAGCTGGAACCCAAGATCCAGATTATGCTGAAGAAACTCCAAAATCCTGGGTATCGAAAACACCCTGCAAGGCAAGGCCCTAGCCTCACACCAATCAATATAGGACCTCCAAGTCCTATAGTAAATGCCAGAAGAGGACCGCTTCCTAGCCCTAATCAAGGTCTGAACAACAGCCTCAGACAAACCTTCCTCTTTCAAGATGAAGGTTTCAGCAGCCAAGTCGTCAAAGCCAGCGTTTATAAATTGGGGTAAAGTAGATGACCCTGAGATAGCAGATCCGGCAACAAGGGAAGCCGGTACTGATCTACGGCCATCCTTACGACGTCCGTGTACCAAACCCTTCTTGGCCACCTTGGAGCCACCAGAATCTCTGGTGCCCCTTCTAGAACCAGGTTGCGAACTACCTTGCCCAGCATGGAGACGGGCGGAAACAGGTACAGAAAACCCAACTCCTTCCAAGCCAGTGACAAGGCATCCACTGCCAGAGACAGAGGATCCTGAGAAAGAGACACAAAGGCTGGAAGTTTGTGATTGTGCCTCGAGGCAAAGAGATCCACCTCCGGAGTCCCCCACTTGCGGCAAAGATCCAGAAAAACCTCGGGGTTGAGAGACCACTCTCCTTGGCGAGAGGATCCCCTGCTCAGGGAATCCGCCTCCGTGTTCTCCACTCCCGGAAAGTAGACTGCCGAAATGCAATCCGCCCCATGCAGGATCAGAGAGACTTCCCTGAGGGCATTCCAGCTGCGAGTCCCTCCTTGGTGACTGATGTAAGCTACCGCCGTTCGGTTGTCCGAACGAACCTGAACCGGTAGACCCCGTAAATGTGAGGTCAGCCGAGCCAGAACCAGTCGGATGGCTCTGAGCTCCAAGACATTGATGGGGGTGTGAGCCTCCTGAGGACCCCACACCCCGCTGAACTGATGACTTTTCCAATAACCTCCCCAGCCCGACAGGCTGGCATCCATGGTAACCGTCTCCCAACAAGGGACCAGAAAGGATCTGCCCTTCAACAGATTGCTCGATACCAGCCACCACCGAAGGGACTGCCGAACCCTGGGAGACATCCTGAAAGGTTGATCCAAGGACTGCGGACACCTGTCCCAATGCGTCAATAAGTGAAGTTGAAGAGATCTCATGTGAAACTGTGCAAACGGTACCGTCTCGAAGGAGGATACCATCAAACCCACCAGTTTCATCCCTTGTCGGATAGAGGGACAAGGATTGACCAGAAGAAGGCGGATCAGACCCTGAATCCCCTGCACCTTGGTCTGGGGCAGAAACACTCTGGCCCGTATGGTATCCAGATTCATGCCCAGAAATGAGATCACACGAGACGGGGAGAGAGAAAACTTGGTGCGGTTGATCACCCACCCGAACCTCTCCAGGGTCGACACCACCTGGTGGGTGTCCAGCTCTGCCTGACGGAGGGAAGAAGCTGAGATCAACAGGTTGTCCAGATAAGGCACTGTCAGGTCCCGTGGGACGCCCACCTTCCAATAAGTCTGCAACCCCCAATCTCCGCTGCTAGCTTCGCCTATAGACAAGCCCCCGTTTGCCGGGACGCTGGACACGCCTCACCGGGCACGGTTGCCCCCAGGACTTCTTTGCACAAAGGATGCAGACTTATGCAGGGGAAGGCAAACGAACCAGGAACGAGACTGGGTAAGGTCAAACGGGCAGGGGTCATACACGGCAGATCAGTCCAATGAAGCGCGGTACAGGAGGATGAGACAGAAGAATAGTCGAGTCGAGCCAAAGGTCAAACCGGGGAATCACAGATACGCAGTACAGAGGAGCAGGCAGAAATCGTGGTCAGGGAAACAGGCTAAGGTCGGTCCAGGCAGCAATCAAGGATGGTCATACACGGCAAGATATCGTAGACGGAACAGACACCAATTCACACCCAGCAGCACGCTATCACGGGCAAGGATCAAATGTAAACACCTTTATAGGAAGTGGCTGACCAGATTGAGGGACATGATTGGTGCAAACTTAGGAACCTGGGGCTGATTGCCCCATTCAAACCACAGGGCGTTCCGCCCAAAGCAACCTTGGGCTCATTGGCCCTGAACTGATTACCTCCGGCGGGCGCGCTGTGTGCAGCGCCGCCGGAGGGCATAAATCCTGAGTGCTCGCGCGCGCGAGCACGGTCCTGGGCGTCAGGAGCGCGCCGCGATGCCGGGGACGCGGCCGCTCCAGACGCCGCTAGTGACGAAGCCGCCCGAGCCGCCGCTCGCGACGGAAACAGCCGAGCGGCTGCTCGCGGCGGAAACAGCCGAGCGGCGGCCAGGAGCGGAAGCCGTCGACCCGCCGCCTGCCGAAGATGCCGCCCAGCCAGCGCTCTGGCCGACCGACTGCAGCCGGTGCGGGACCGAAGGCCGGGTGAGTGACTCGTGGTCCCCGTGACAGGCACAATGCGAATGCCCTGAGCTCTGAGCAGAGCCATTATTCCCGCCAAGACCTTGGTGAAGACCCTCGGCGCCGAGGTCAGACCGAAGGGAAGAGCTACAAACTGATAATGTTGATCCTCCACCGCAAACCGGAGGAATCTCTGATGTGCCTGAAAAATCGGAACATGCAGATGCGCATCCTTGATGTCTATGGATGTCATAAAATCCCCTTGGCGAAGGGAATTGATAGCCGAGCGCAGAGTCTCCATGCGGAACTTTTTGGCTCTGATAAACCTGTTGAGAACCTTGAGATCTAGAATGGGTCTCACCGAACCCTCCTTTTTGGGAACCGTGAAAAGGTTGGAGTAGTAACCCCTGCCTCTCTCCGACGGAGGCACCGGGCATATAACCTCCATGCCCAGAAGGTTTTTTACTGCTAACAGGAGCCCCTGTGCAGCCTGAGGGTCCGAGGGCACCCGAGACCTTAAGAATCTTGGGGGCGGCCAGTACTCGAACTGCAGTTTGTACCCGGAGGAGACCACTTCCAAGATCCAATTGTCTGTGACCTCCCGGGCCCAGACCTGGAAGAAGAGCCGCAGCCATCCCCCCACCCTTGCGGGTGAGGGCACCCCTTCATTGCTGAGCCGGTTTAACGGCAGGCTTGGGCTTGGAACCCCAGGCAGCCGCGGGACGTGCCCGACCTCTGCCTCTGTTCCAGGACGAGCCCCTGACACCCGAGAAGGCCAAACCCCTAGCCGCTCTGGCCCCTTGAAAGGAAGGAGTGAACGAGCCAGCCCCCCGAAAGGGGTGGCGCTGTTTCCTCCTCTGAGGTAACTTACCTCCTTTAGCAACCGCATCCAATTTATCTCCAAACATCCGCGAACCCAAGAAGGGAAGAGCTGTGAGCGACTTCTTGGCCCTAACGTCCGCTGTCCACTGGCGGAGCCAGACCAATCTGTGCATAGCCACCAGTAAGGCTGAAGTCCTACTACACACAACAATAGAATCTTCCATCGCAGCCATGACAAAATCCATGAACAATTCGCATCTCTTAAGGATAGCGAACTCAGCGTAAGCTGGATCAAACTGAGCGTTATTCAGCCAGTCCCTGATAAGAGACCTGGTAGCAAGCGACACCAGGGCAGATGCACTAACAGGCCGCAGGGCCGAGCCCACGCTGGCAAATGCGTGGCACGCCATCTGATCAAGGCGCTTATCTTCGCCATCCTTAAGGGAACTGGCGTCAGGGGTGTTCAGCACAGAAGAGTTGGTCAAACCTAAAACAGGCGCGTCGACCTCGGGAGGAGAAGACCAGTGCTTAACCGCCTCCAACGGAAAAGGATACTTCTTATCCCATCCCTGAGGAACACCAGGAAGCCGACTGGGCCTCTCCCATTCTCTAAGGATCAGCGCATCAAAGTGACCCTGGGTAGGGAATTCCAGACGGGGCTTGCAGACCCAAAAAAATTCCCCCTTCTTGAGAGGGGGCGCCTCAGGCGGTGCAATATCCAACAGCTCCAATAAATGTGACAAAACAGTGGCCGTATCTACGGCATCCCCCAGCGCCTGCCCAACATCGGCATCCCCAGACTGAACATAGTCAGCCTCTGTTTCCTGATACAATTCCCCCTCCTCTAACGGGGAATAATCTAACAAATCAACGGAATTGTCACCAACATCCCACAAGGGCTGGGCCGACGACAAATGTCTCTTTTTAGCCTGGGCCTTCTTGCCCACCGTGCTAGCAATAATTTTCTCGATGCTGGCCAACCTAGCCCAAACATCAGAGAGCGACTCCCCGCTGGCACCAATGTCACTTGGGGTACGGATAAGGTGGGAAGGGGAAGGCGATGAAGCGGGAGGAGCCGACCCAGAAGGCTGGGTACCAGACTGCCGCGTTATGGCTTTTTGTGCGCATGGTATACAGATCAGCACATTCTCCCCCGTAAGGGATACCCCACACCCCACACATGGCCCGGATTGTCCCAGAGGGAGCCCGAGCCCAGTATCCTGCGGAGCCTCCATATGGTGAATTTTTGTGGTCAGTCGCAAGACCGCAGGGAATTTACACCTAAGCAACTTGGGATGCCCCTTGAAAGTCCCGGTGGGAGGATTTGAGGTGAACAAATTTACACTAGGGACCCCAGGACCAGGAGGAAACCCCTTAATATGCACATATACAATGCACTCTGTAACACACAAAACAGGCAACATAAGTGCAATCCTACATATATAAGGCAATAACACATACCTAATTGTATATGTATATAAATATATATATATATATCTGTATCCCAGCCAGACATGCGTAACCAACACAAAGAAACACACACACACATACCCGCAATCAGTGGGGGCCCCCCGCTAGAGAGGGCCCCCACATAATCTAAGGAAGTGGCCATCCGGCCCTTACCACCGAAGCGCAGCTCAGAACCAGCATCAAAATGGCCCCCGAGAAGTGCCTCATGCAGAAAGAGGAAGAGAAGGGGGAGGGCAGGCCAGCGCAGAATGTGCGTTCGCCAGGCCACGCCCCCCTCCCAGCAACGCGGATCCCCTAGGAACGAGCCACAGAATCGTGCCGAATAAGGGGGCTGGGCTACCGCGGCCGCGCCGAGAGCCCGGCCCCGCCCCCTCCCTGAACACAGCCTGAGGGGGAGAAGCTCCCCCAGGCTAATCACAGCACCAGACACGGTCCCAGAAGTAAAGCACACACTGTCAGTCACACACGCACAGTGAAATCACACACCCACACACAGGGGCATGGGAGAACGAAAACGAATTAACGGCCAGGCCAGGCAACCCCCCCCCGGAGGGGAGTAAGGGACCCAGAGGGGTGGGAACCCTCCCAGAATCCGGCCATAAGCATAGAGGGACGGGGCATCCCACACCAGGATCACCAAAAACCTGGATAACCGCCTACCCCATAGTGAGGTCTCACGGTGGAGCAGTGCTGCCTACCTTCACCAGGACCCGCAGCCTAAGCTGGGAGGCTCAAACAGGGGCAATTTAGAAAGGGTCCTGGCAGTAATAGGGACAATAAACGGCCGGGCACGGGCCTACCTGTAAGTAAAGAAGTCTTCTTCTTCTGTCTTGTCGCCTTCCCTGCAGAGAAGGAACTGGGAAATTGGTGGGAGGTCCCAGGTATATATGGACAGGGAGGGGCTTTCTTTTTTGCATATTCATCTCTGCAGAAGTTCGCCCTCTACTGGAGATTACCCACATGTCATGAAGATCGAAGTGGAGTGTATGGCACACTTAGAATAGGAATACTTGCTTTTTGTCTCACACCACGGAACGCTCCAGGTCTGTCGTATAAAAACATATACTGACCTCGAACCAGCTCATTGGCCACCTTCCTGCTGCTGTTGTTGCACAAATATGCCTATATTCCAACAGACTATGTGGAGCTACAGCTACAATTACTAAAGCATAGATTGTATCTACCAAACCCCATTTCAACTATAGACTCTAGGGCAGAACAAATCCCTTACTTAAGGGCATCCTGATTTGCAATGTTAAGCCACATGGTTTCCCATTATACTCATATAGATTCTCAATTCTACTGCAAATACACAGGCCTATGGTGGCATCCCTGCTCTGCATGCTTCTCACACCCCTCAATGCCAGTGGGAGTGGGGCTGCACAGGACAGAGGGAGTGGGGATGCTAAGCCATGGCCATGGGATTGAGGTTACCAGGTGGTTTAACGCTGTAGGATATCACAAATCAGGATGCTCCTAGGGAAATCTATTAAAGATGGCTAACTTTAACACTGCTAATAATGAATCTAAGAATCTGGGCAGCAACTCTTTTTTTACTTGACTGATACTTACTCTTAGTTACAACTCCTTCAAGTCGTATGATGTTGGGATGCTCAAACTGACCCATGATGCTTGCTTCACTCAGGAAATCTCTTCTCTGTTTTTCAGTATAACCAGCCTTTAGAGTTTTAATAGCTACATTGATTTCCTTTTTAGATGGTAGTTTAAGCCGTCCGCTGCACACCTCGCCAAACTCCCCTGAAAGAAAAAAATATATCAAATTTGTATGAATCGAATTGTATTTTGCCCCCAGAATCTTGCATTTTTCATCTCTTTCAGAAGGAGAAGAGACATTTATCGGTGTTACAGTTTTCTGTAATAAATTAGAAAATGCCACTGAATCTATCACATCAAACCAAATATACTATTTCCAGGTGTATTTATTTAGTTACTGCTTGTACTGGCAGCTCCAAATGTACTGAAACTGAATGATCTGTTTCACAATCAGTATGACCTCCCCTATTCCATTACTGGCCCTAGAACAAAACTAAATATTGTCCAGATGATTCACAGGTAAACTATGAAGTCTAGGTTTTAGAAGGATTACCATGCCCTTCATTAGCAGATCAGAGCTCTTTTTGACTATGGAGGCCTTATCAGTTGTTCCTCCATGATGTAGTGGAGCAGCCAAAGCTCACTTGGTCTACTTTAAGAGTTTTTTGCTTTGAAATTTGGATCTTTGCTTGGAGGAAAGAGGCTAAGCAGATCAAGTGCTGGCGCCCTTTAAAAAACTAAGCAATATAGACTGGCTTATGGTGGTCCATATGGATTATAAGGAAAGTCCACTTTTTGCTGCCAATGCAGCATACGGTTTATTTACTTTGTACAGTGTTATGAAAGATGATGGCGCTGTATAAATAAGCAATAATAATAATAATATTCTGCACTGCTTTATCACTCTCCTGCAGATACAACAGGTCCTGCACCTCTAGCTTTTGGTCTCAAGGAGGTTTGTAATGTCAGTTGGGAGAGGAAGCTTCAAAATGGCCGCTAACTTTCCTTTCCAACTGTGCCAGGCTGCTGGGCTGGTTTAAGTGTTGTGTGTGTTTTTGGTATAGAGCTGATATACAGTCGGCCGACACCACAACACAACATTCTACTAGTGGAGTGTACACCATTAGAATTTATTGGTATTTACAAAAGAGTTGGGAGGAATGCAGAGAGAGTATAGGATGTTTTGGGTTTTATTTTTGAGCAATATAGCATTTGAAAAAATCCAGATAGTCAAATTAAAAGACTCAGTAAAAGTTAGGTTTTCAGATTAAGGCTACATACCTGCTCCAATGACGTTGTCTATGGATATACATGTAGAGTCCAGCTCTTTTGCAAACTCATGCACAGCGTGAGAAGGGTCCTCATATGTATGAGGATCTACGTAGGTCCTGAGCCCAGGATATTTTACTGTTTAAAGAAATAAGAATAAGTAAATTACACTAGGATGGTCATATTGTTGTACTGGTGATACAGTATACAAGTAATTTAAGTAACTAAGTTTAAAAAAGAATTGGTATACTGCAGGTTATTTGGGTTTTTACTTATCCACACACAAAAAAAAAATCCCACAGTATACCCACCTTTGGTCCCCTGCAGCTTCTCCACCTGGCTCTGGTGTTTGAAGATGTACTAAAACTCAGCATGTCCAGTTGCTTGTCACTTATATATCTTTATACCAGTCCCTATAAATAATACAAGCAATGTGGAAGCGTATTCATTATTACTGGTGAGAGTGCCACTCAAGCACCTCGTCCGAGACAGCATTGGCTTCTGGCGGCTGCGCTGTTAGCTGTAGCGCTTCCGGGTAGGCAGCGTTTGCAGCGCATGGCTTATATAAGCCTATGCGATAGTGACACTCAGTGCCAGACGAAAGCGCAGCAAGCTGACCAAAATACCATGTGCTCCAAGAGGCGCTCAAAAAAGGGAATTCAGGCACACAGCGCCTGTTGGATTCCCAATGTTTTATTTTTTTTATTTTTATTTTTTTATTAAAAATTGCATTAGGGACGTTAAACATGACACAGCTTTCTCAAGCCCCAAATCACAAGTTTGCCGCACAAAAAAAGTGCTAAAAATGCATAAATAATAATTCCAACCACCCCAGGGATCCTGTGGCACATGCACCGCCCCCCCCAAAAATCTACTAAAATGCTTAAATAACTGTAACCATCCCAGCCCATTGAAATGTATGGGATGAGACCACACAGTGCAGGGTTAGTGCCTGGTCCTATCTGGCACTGTAGGGAACTCAGTGCCGACACTCATCCCATCGCTGGTGCTGATGATAGATGGGACACTACCTGGCCCTATCATATGTGCTGTGGATTTTTAACTTGATACATACACCTTTTTGACTGGGGCCTGACACTCATCTGGCACTACATGGCCTTAGCCTTTCTTAAATAACCCCCATAATGTACGACTATCATCTTCCAAAATGTTCGAAATCAGCCTCCTTCAGCTTTGACTAAATAATTACGTCACAACAATTGACTGCAAATTGATTACAATTTTCATTAAATTATACCTTCCAGGTAACATGCTCAGTGTGATATCAGCAATCAAATAAATTAGCTTATACAATGTAATAACTTGAATGGGTGACTTGCCTATCGCTCAATACCTAAATAAGCAGTAGAAAATAAATGGTCTTGACTGGTTTACAAAAGTACGCTTTAACTCAGCATAAGAGCTTAGAGACTGGTGTGCTTGATTTGTAAGTGTTAATTGACAAATGAGCATTATGATAAAAAAATCAGACAGATAGGTCACTGAGGGGGGCAGGAAATAGAGTTGTGGCCATATTGTTGATAGGCTTTCACATAAACAGGCTTGGGAGAGGGGTTTTGTAGGAACACCGTTGGAGGCTGATGAATTGTTCTATTGTAGGAAAGGTGCTATAACTCGCTGCCTGTAAAAACAATACAATTAACAAACACAATTAAGGCCAAGGTAAACATTGCCCCGGGCAAAACCATAAACTGCCTGCTAATGATCATTCCGAGCTTTGAGCCTACAGTGCTTGCTCCCCAGACAGAGAACTGCATCCATTTAAACATTCGTCCTTTACTTGTAATGTCAAATTGCGCCCCTGTTTATGCAGAACCTACTGGATAATAAAACTGGCTGTTAAGCTGGGAAACGCACTTGCATTTTATACTATAACATAAAATAAATATGCTTTTTTTAACAGTTAGTACTAAAATGTGTAGCATGCACAGCTGTATGGTAATTCAATGTTTCAGGCTTATTAGGACTGGTGGGGGTGAGCGGATTGCTCATTGTTTTATCATTTCTAGGTTATCAATAAAAAGATAATAAAAATTTAGGGGCTTAACGCTTTGATCAAAGAATATTGCCAGGGTCCACGGTTTATTCTCATGGCTGCCTTTGGGGGAACTATGCCCTTTAAGTCAGTGATGTCTCTGCTTTTCTTCTGTCTAGCAGAGTGGGCTTCTGGTCTGTGAAAACTGTGTGTGTGGTCAGGCAATTCTTCTAGAAAACAATGTTGTGTTCTCCACGGTGGCCATAGTAATAGTGGCTCAATACAATTACTTTGGCTACTAGGGAGGACTTGTTCCCTAAGGGTTCTTTACTAGGGTGTGTGTAATTATGACCAACAATGTCATAAATAAAATACAGCCCCAAGTAGAAAATACATTTGTAAATACTGTCCTTATTCTCTTGCTTTTATTTTTGATATGGAAGTAGCCCTTATTTATGAAGGAATAGCGCCAGGTAGCGACTGGTGAGCGGCCGGTAATGACGGGCCCCGCCACGAGAACGCCGGCTCCCCACCACAATCCCACATTTATCAAGCCAATCCTGCTTAGCGACTGAGATAGCGCCATATAGCGACTCATTCATCATTATTCCAGCCTCAGCCCACAGCGCCAGTGTCCGACCTTGAACAGCGACAGGTATGACCTCTCGCTACCTGGCGCTCTCCAATGCATTTCAATGGAACAATCTTTAAATATTCATATTTAATTGTTATTATTATTTTTTTTTTTTTTTAATGTGAAAAATTCTGTGACCACTTCTGCCATTTTAGATTTTTTTTAAGGTTAAAAAAAAAAAAAATTGGACAGAATTGATATTACAGGTCTGATATTAATGTATTCATATTACAAAATTATTTAAAAAACTTGTTTTTTTTGGTTTCCAAAAATATGGTTGTTTGGGGGTTAAAAAACTACTTTTAACCAATTGCCGCCAGCGCTCTGGGGTTTAAACATGCATTTTACAGCGCGAGAATTTTTTGAGCGTGATTTTTTAATGAATATGGTGGGAGCCGGTCGCTCTGACCATTCACTATCATGCGCTCCCATACAGCGCGGAACCTGTCAAATAGCGACTCCTCACCCAATATTCAACATTACGGCAAACCGACTGAGTCGCTATCAACTAACGAACAACGGCCAAGCACAGCGACTACTAGCGGGCGCTCTGAAAATGCCGCTACAGTCGCTCAACTGTCGCTACCTGCAGCTATTAATGAATCGGCCCCTTAGGTTTAGGCCTCCTCTTGTCTCTCTGACCCTCCATCATTCAGGGCATGGCTCAAAATCTTTTACCGTTTTCTCAAGGCCCTCTGTTTGAGTTACTGGAGTTATATAGGGAACTTATTGAGATTAATGTCTAGTTAATATGTAACTACATATTTACTCTATGTTGCACTGTAGATGTATTTATGTCTGCAAATGTATTATTCTACTATCCCAGTTATCGGTTATTACACTCCTTTAGCTTGTAAGGCCGTAAGGGCTGGGCTCTCTACTTCTATTGTATCCTATTTTCATAGCATTTGCATAGAACTTTGTAGCATCTTGTTTATAATAGGTTATGTATGAAAAAATACCTAAATACATAATATTGTTACAGGGTTTATATTATTCTCTGTTATTATAATTTTTCTCTAAGTTCTAATGCATTTGGGCTTTAACCTGAATCAATTAAAGTGGACCAAAAGTGGCAATGGAGTCTAGTTTAAGACTCCAGGGCTGCCTAATTCCCTCCCCCCAGGGCATCTAGATTTGGGATGCCCCGCTGTGTAAAAACCTCAAGGTAGGTCGGTAAAACCACATGCGCAAGTAAGGTCACATGCGCGAGCTGTAGCTAGCATCTGCTATACCTTTAGCAGGAAGTGTGCATGTGCCAGGCATTTGCGGTTGGCTGGTGCGGGCATGCACCCAATTAGAGGATAGAGGGGTACGGCCACCTGTGCACTCATCTCTGCTCTTCTCGGATAGACTAGGCTTTCAGCTGCTTCTTAGCTGATTTGACGTGTGTGGAGCAGAGTGTGCTGATTGGAGGAAAACCCATGCATGCAACGTAGGACTGGGGAAAGGTGAGTGGTTTACTTGGCGACCTGGGGGGTTTCACACACCCTCCACTGATCGGCCCGGGAATCTATAAGATTCCCGGACCGATCAGTCCCCTGACTGCTGTGTGAAACCCCCCAGAACCCCCTAAATCCCTACCTGCTCCTCGATCCAGCGGCGCCCGCCGCCGCCTCCCGCGCGTCCCTCTAGCAGGACGCACACCCACGTCGGCCATTTGTGAATGGCCGGCGCGGGCGCGCGCCCTGTAAGAGTGACGCGCGGGAGGCGGAGGTGGGCGCGCTCTCTTGTACATCGCTGCCTCGTGGCAGCAGCGGTCACGTGGGAGCGGGGAGAGGTGAGTTTTTGGGGCTTTCTGGGGGGTTTCACACAGCGGGGCACCCCCGATCGGGGTGCCCCAGCTAAGTGGACCAAAACCCAGGATAGTCAAAATCCTGGGTGTTGGTCCACTTTAAATGTCTGTATCATATACATTTTGTGATTAATAAACTGTAATTTGGTGGTGCCATCTATATCCTGGCATTTTGGCAGGGGATTGTGGGGTCCCCTAGTTGTGTGGTTTGTATGTATAAATATTAAATTAGGGGAAAGGGGGAGAAATCACGTGAATGCTGCAGCCTCACAGTTTCAATAGATGTAAATGGCACTGACAGCAAGAGAGCACATTTGCCATTAATTGGAGACATAAATATGTTTATGTTATGCAAAATGTGTCAGTTTTGAGAAGTTTCATCAGGGCTAAACTACATTTTTGACCAGACTTCTTGGTAGGGCTCATTGAGGTTTGGGAAGTTTGATAGCTTGACTGAGGCTCCATCTTCTTTGGTATATAGAGGTGGGTTCTAAAGAATATAGTTGAGAAGGGCACCCCCGATCATGTGAATCCCCCCATGTCACCCAAACAAACTCACCTCTTCCCGGACCTGCAACGCATGCGTGGCTGCCTGTCCAATCAGCACGCTCGGATCCGCTTGAACCCCTTCATCCAGGAGCTTCTCTAATGAAAGCAGATCCGAGCGCACTGGCCCCTTACCCTCTAACAGGGGGAGTGAGTATGCCTCTCATACACTCCAGGGTGGGTTTTGGTCCTCTTTAACTGCAAAATGACACATGAAAAGCAGGCTGTTATATGAGCAGCTTAGAGCCTTTTTCCCAAAATGACATAGCAGTTAAGAAGCAAGATGGTGCACAAAAACACCCCTAAGACTTGCTTGAGTGAGTTGGTTTGAACCCAAACAATAAACATATCTGTTACTTCCACTAGTATTATTGTGTTATGCTTTCACACCTTCTAAAGTGCAAATGATATGGAACATAGAGGACTCACAATCTGTCAAATTACTGCAAACCCCAGAAAAGGTGAAAATATGTACAAAGAAGACTTCAATTATTTTTGCTAATAATTGCTGGGTTACATTAGTTTCCTAAGAACAGGGTTTGCTAAGTGTCCTTATTCCAGTCTGTATGAAAAACTAGATAAAATAGATATTTTTTGCGGAAAAAAGGGTGTAGAGATCCGAGAAGTGACAGTGGCAGCGGCACAACCTGGCAGTGGAGAAACCCGGCTCCCGTGTTAGGACCCAAACAGGTGGCTCTATTGAATGCCTGCAGTGGTGCCCACCAAGCAATGGACCAGGGGAACAGCAGTCAGTACTGCAGTTTAAACCGGACCTTCACCCTGAATAAGAGCCTATCTTTTATTTTTCCCCCACCCTGTACATACAGATTGCTCACATTAAAAATCACCCTACATGCATCTACTGCATTTTATGAGCCTTTAAAAATCCAAGATTGGGGGGGGGGGGGGCGCATGGAGTCGTAGGCTTTGTGCAAACAGGAAGTGTCTTCTGACTGTGCCGCTTTGTATTCTGGGATTGCTCTCCTTTTCCTAACCCCAGCTCTGCTCTGTCTATGCAAAGCACAGCTATAACCCGCCCCCTGCGCTTTTAACCCCTTTCCTCCCCTCAGTATGTGATGCTACTGAGTTAAGATGGTGGCACCCGTATCCTACAGTGCTGACCAATGGGGGAAAAGAATAAAAAGTAATTAAAAACATAACATATATTAATTTTCGATGCTGGGAAATCGTTTTTTTAAAGTGTTTGGTAGGGGCGTGGCTATGTAGCTGAGCTGAATAGACGTGTGGCACGAGGGCTCCTGTGAATATCCTGAAATCCCCTGAAATCTAGAGCTGATCCGTCGGGAAATCACCGGGAACCTGCACCTTATATCTCCCTGGACCCTCCTGGGCTAGGATCCGTCTGTCGGCCCCCTGTGAAGATTGGGATCCCCCCACGTGGTGACCCCCGCCATCTTGGGTGAGTGGGGGCGCCTACCTTAGCGTACCTGCTGGCTGGCCGTCCCGTTGTGTGGAGTGGTGAGGCGCCGGGCTCCCCATCTGCTGGAGGCGACTTGCTGGTGGTGCCTGAGTGGGGCATGTCAGCGGCCACATGCTGCAGCGGCGTCTGCTGATCTGAGGACGGCTCTGCTCGCCTGCCGCCGCCGGTCCTCTGCTGCGGGGTGCGCCCCTGCCGTCTACTCGGCGGCCGGCTCTTCCCCCGCCTCTGGTGTAACTGTCACCGGCACCGTCTCATCACATCTCTGGCGAGGTGCCTCCTGCACGCCGATCGGCTCCCTCCCCTCACTGCTTGTTGTTGCCTCCAGGGAGATATCTCCTGCCCGATGGTCGCCCCCCCTCCTCCCCTCGCTGACTGTCCCCGCTGGTGAGAGGCTTCCTGCCTGCGAGTCGGCTCTCCCTCTCCCCGCTGACTGTCGCTACAAATGACAAGCCTCCTGCCTGCCAGTTGCTGGTGATTGATAGTGGCCGCAGCCCCCCCCCCCATTGCTGTGATAAACCGCTCTAGTCCCAGTATTATTTAGCTGTCAGACTCTCCTGGCTGGTCTCGGGCTGGGGACAACTCAAGCTCATCCTGTGCCTGACAGCCTTTTGGTCTCCCCCCTCATCTCCCCCTTGAGCGGCACAGTGGAGGGTGAATAAAGTGAGGAGAGAAATCCATTAGCAGTGCACCACATTATAAGTATTTGTGAGTCTGGGAGGAGGCACAAGCATCTTTGTGAGCGGGAAGTTGGTGCTCTCTGTGCTCTACATCTCCTGAGTCCTTCTGGCATCTGTGCGCCCCAAGGAGCAAAGGGGACAGTGTGACATACTAAACAGCTACCATCTCTATATGAAAGGAGGCAAGAAGAGGCGTCCTGTGCTCCTAAACAGTGGCACGCAAACCATGGCAGAATTCCAGGCTGAACGTCCTGTTTCTCCTGTCTCAGGTCCGGATAATGCTGCAATAATGGCAGCTATCGCTAATTGCCAAAGTGTCCTAACTGCTAAATTTGATAATCTGCAAGAACAACTCAATTACTTTAAGCATGACCTAGACAAGATGAGGGATAGAGCGCAGGAGTCGGAAAGAAGAATCTGAGAAACTGAGGATGGGCTCTCAACTGTAACTGTTGCGGTGGAGTCTCTGAAACGTCAAGTGAAAATTCTTACAGATCGGGCAGAGGACGCTGAGAATCGCTGCCGACGCAACAATATCAGAATAATCGGGATACCGGAAAGGGCAGAGGGGGATGCCCCCGAAAGTTTTGTGGAAAATCTCATTAAAAATGTGCTGGCGCCAGAGGGCCTCTCCCCCTTCTTCGTGGTTGAAAGAGCGCACCGGATCCCATTTAGGCCTCCACCACCTGGAGCTCCTCCCCGTCCCTTCATCTTGAAACTGCTGAATTTTAGAGACCGGGACACTATATTAATGGCGGCACGGAAACGGAGAGATGTCCTATTTGATGGTGCAAAATTATCCTTCTTTCCGGACTTTACATCGGAGGTGCAGAAACAGTGCCGTTCCTTCAATGAGGTGAGGGCGCGCCTCCGGGCGAAAAATATCAGGTACGCCATGTTATTTCCCGCTAAGCTGCGAGTCCAGGATGGGACTACCACTAAATTCTTCCACACGGCGGAGGAGGCTAGCGACTGGATCGACTCACTCCCGGCGGCCTGAGGGCTGGCTGACTATTTGATGGTCCGGCGGAGGCAGCGCTGAGCTGGTACTGATGAGCCTTATTGAGACCCTCATCCTCCTACCACCTAGTTTTGTTGAATAATTGATGCTGCTGCTGTTCGTGGGGGCCCCGGCATGAAGAGTTTGGAGACCCCCTCGCGGAGGTGGTGCTGTATTTGGGTCACTGGTTCCCCCTCCCCCCCCAGCACCCCTCAGCCCCCATGTATGATGTTCTTGCTATCCACCCCCAGATTTCCCTGTCCCTTCCCCCTTTGAGATATGATAACTGGATTTCGTGGGGATTACTTATCCTATGCTAACCCTCTATGTGACTACCTTCAGAGACTGCGTCCCATTAGCACTACAGTTAACCGGTGTTGATTGTTACATTGTTACAAGGTTACGGGATTAAGCTCACCACAGTTGGGATTAGGTAGAGCCGGGTGGGATGGGAAGTGTTGCGCTGGGTATAGAGTTGCTAGACCCTAAGGTTAAGGTAATGTTATTGTTAATGTTTTCTCTCTTTTTTCTTCTTGTCTGTAAATTGTATGTGCGTGCAGTGTATATGTGTTGGTATGAATGGCTTGGCCTGCTGCCACGAGGTCCTACAGGAGGTTGTGAGATACTAGGATATTCAGCATTTTTTAGACATAGATATTTACTACATATGGTTGTATGGAGTGTAAAATAATCTCATGGAATGTGCGGGGACTCAATGACTGCATAAAGAGATCTTCAGTACTCCAATTCTTGAAGCGGCACAACCCTAATATTATAATCCTGCAAGAGACCCACCTGTTGGGTCAGAAATTGATGTCAATTAAGAGGCCATGGATTGCACATCTATTTCACTCCCATTACTCTAGTTATGCCAGGGGGGTATCGGTCCTGGTGGCTAAGCATCTCCCCTTTGCTCTCATATCGGTATGCTCTGACCCCAAGGGTAGATTTGTTATTGTGCATGCAAAAATATGTGATGTCAGTGTCGTGATAGTAGGTTTATACATCCCACCCCCCTTTGATGCTAGAGTTCTTCAAGAGGTCATGGATAAACTAGCCACCTTCCCGCCTGACCCTTTAATGCTTTTGGGTGATTTTAATATGATTCTGGACAGATCTCTGGATCGGTTAGCCCCAGGGGTGGGACCGGTTACCCCGCTGGCAACATGGCCGGATACCCTGGGGTTGACTGAACTATGGAGATGGAAACATCCTAATGATAGAGCATTCTCCTGTCATTCTATTCCCCACAAATCGCTCTCCCGCATTGACTTGGCCTTTGCATCTGGATGTCTTCTATCTAGGGTGCTGGCCTGTGAGTATTTGCCACGGGGTATATCGGACCACTCGCCACTGATGGTGACGTTACGTATGTCCAGGGACCAAATTGGCCTGAGAAAGTGGGCTCTTAACCCCCTATGGTTGGAGGATGAGGAAGTCTGCAGTGTACTTGAAAAAGACCAAGAACGATATTGGCAATGCAACGGGGGAGAAACTTCAATTAATACACGTTGGGATGCGTTTAAGGCTGTTGTCAGGGGTAGTGCTATTAGCGCCATAAAGGCAGCCAGGGTGAAAAGGGGGAGATCGATTAGAGAACTAGAAGACAGGATGGCTAAGGCTGAGGAGAAATTTGTATTATCAAAGACCTCTGCTGATCACAACTTGGTCAAATCACTCCAAAGAGAATATAGTCTGGCATTAACTGACTCTACGAGGAAGGTGCTACTGTTAAAACAACAGATCATATTTGAAAAAGGGGATAAGAATGGTAGAAGCCTGGCATATCTTTCAAGAGCAGAGTGCCCGCAAACGCACATAGCGGGCATTACGAATCAGGCCCAATTTATAACGGACTCGGAGGGGATCTCTAAGCAATTCCTTGACTATTATAGCTGTTTGTACTCCTCTAGGGTACGATATGATCCGGTAGACTTGGCGGCCTTTCTCGATACTATAAACCTCCCATCCCTATCTGAGGCAGATAGCGCAATGCTGGATGGTCCCATAACGTGCGCTGAGATTGAAAAAGCAATTGCCCTGATGTCTAACCGGAAGGCCCCCGGGCCTGATGGTCTACCCTCAGAGTGGTACAAAAAGAATGGTCCGGTTCTGGCGTCGAGACTGCTGGAGGTCTTCTCTGAGGCCTTACACTCAGAGACTATACCTGAAACTTTTGCTCAGGCAACCATCACCCTAATATATAAAAAGGGGAAACCCAGGGACTCCTGTGCCTCATACAGGCCAATCTCTCTGTTGAATCAGGACGCTAAGATTCTTGCCAAGGTTCTAGCAAACAGGTTAAACACGGTAATCCTTTCACTCATAGGGGCTGACCAGTCGGGCTTTATGCCAGGCCGGACAACAGGTATTAACTTGAGGAGATTATTTAGCAATCTGCAAATCCGGCATGACAATGCTGGAAGCAGGGTGGTTATCTCGCTAGATAACGAAAAGGCCTTTGACTCTGTAGAGTGGCCCTATTTGTGGGCTGTTCTGGCTAAGTTTGGCCTCCCCCCTACTTATATTAAATATATACAGCTGCTCTATAAGAACCCCAAGGCAAGAGTGAGAGTAAATGGGGTTACTACGACTGAATTCTCATTACACCGGGGTACGCGTCAAGGGTGCCCCCTCTCTCCCTTGCTGTTTGCACTTGCGATTGAACCCCTGGCGTCGCTGATTAGAGATTCCCCAGAGATTCAAGGGTGGCGACTGGGAGGCACTACCGAAAAAGTCTCCATGTATGCAGATGACACCCTGGACTATCTGGCGGATGCCAATGATTCACTAGAGGCCCTACTGAGTACAATAGCCAAATTTGGGCTGTTCTCCGGTCTTAAGGTTAATTGGGAAAAATCCAGCTTGTACCTGGTGGACAGGCCGGAGGACACCCAGATCTCTCCAGGCTCGTCTCTCCAGGTAGTAGACCAGTTTAAATATCTGGGAGTTATTATACATGGGGACCCCTCTAAATATATTGAATTAAATGTGTATCCCGTGATTAATGCCCTCAGGAGGAAGGTGACCCAGTGGGCAGCTCTCCCCCTCTCTGTGATTGGTCGTATCAACATGTTCAAAATGGTTTTCCTCCCTAAGTTTCTATACCTGTACCAATCGTCGCCTATTGTGTTACCGGCCTCCCATTTCCGGCTCCTAGATTCTATTCTGTTTAAGTTTATCTGGGGTGTCTCTCCCCCCAAGATGAACAGATCTATCCTTAAAGCGCCTCTGCAATCTGGGGGCCTAGCGGTGCCACATATGTTACTATATTTTTATGCTGCCCAACTAGTATACGTTACTTGGTGGATGAACCCTTCTGCAGTTAACCCGGTAACCTCCCTGGAGACCTCCTTGCTGGGTTCAAGGGTCCCCCTGCAGGCTTTGGTGTATAGAGGAGCGAAAGATGCCACTACATGTATAAGGACCACTCTGCACATATGGCAGCGGGTGCACGATACATTGGGCTCTCCGCGCCCTCCCCTAGAATGGTCCCCTAATACACCTCTGTGGGACAACCCCAGATTACCTGAATTGATGTCCCTCCCGGATACAATTTTTTGGAAGAGGAGAGGAATTACATTGTTATCACAGATACTCTCGGGGGGGACGCTGATGTCATATGAGCAGCTGTGCCAGGTGTTTGCGCTGTCCCCAAGGGAATTCTTTCGATATCTGCAGCTCCGACATGCTCTCGGGTGTCAGATTCCCTTGGGGGGACTGCAATTGGTGGAATCGACAGTTGAAACTTTGGTAAGGACCGTTGACCTAAGTAAGCCCACTTCAACATTGTATTGTACCCTCCTCTCGGGGCTTCCCTCCCCTCTGGACAGAGCACTGGAGAAATGGAGATCTCTGATTCCAGGCCTGGAACAAGATGACTGGGAGGAAGCAGTAGACAATCTGTACTCCTCAGTCATAGACTCGAGAGACAGATTGATTCAGGCTAAGTGGCTCCACCAGGTCTATCTGACTCCGGTTAGACTTAAGAGGATGGGCCTGCTAGATTCAGACACCTGTCCTAGGTGCAGTACCGGGTCAGGCACTCTTATACACATGATATGGGATTGCCGGGTGATCTCGTCATTTTGGGAGGAGGTATTCAATTTTATAACTACGTCCGTAGGCTTGCCAATCACTAAAACGGGCTGCCCTCTGTCAGTTAAGCATTGTTGAACCCATGCTAGATGATGGCCCTCAGAAGGCTCTGCTGCGGCTGTTAATGTTCTATGCCAGGAAATGTATCCTACTTAACTGGAAACATCCGAGTGTACCGACCCTATCAGGCTGGAAAAGTCTGGTAAACGGGAGGTTAGTCCTTTATAAGATGACCTACGAGGCCAGGGGATGCCCAAATAAATTTGAACGGGTATGGGGAGCATGGCTTAATACCTCCAACTCCATCAATGACTAGAAACAATTTGATTGCTTGGTTATTTATCTATCTCTATCCCTTAGACCTCATAATACTTACCCCCTATTGAGAAATGATGCCAATAGCAGGCGGGTGTGTGTGCTTGAGTGGGTGTGCGTGTATGTGTGTGTGTGAACAATCTAGTTTAGTATATTGTTTATGAGTATATGTTATTTTGTTGATGTAAATTAAGGTTATGTTTAATGTTAAGATTCCTCTCCATGAGGGGATGGTTGCATATGTATGTACATGTTTATGTATGTTACAACTTAAAATGCATAAATAAAAATTTATAAAAAAAAAAAAAAAAGTGTTTGGGCTTTTAATTAAATGACTCTGAAGGTTCAGTTTAAAAGAATTGTAGCAGATACATTGCGATTAAACTGTACCTTAGTGTAGCTGCTGTGTGACCTCAAGCAGGGAGTATGATGAGGAAAATGATAAGCCTGTGCCCCATTAAATGCAAAACTAGATTGCATTTAATGTGCCATACAAAGAATCACATAAAAATCAGCTGGTTAGAAATTGTCCTCCTGGCACAGGCCTTCATTTAGAGTCCCCGGTGCAGAAAACAAGCCGACACATGCCGTTGTTTGCCTCTGCTGCTGCTGGCCCTGCCACGGCTCCGGAGGCTGGGGGAAGCTTGGAAACAATGGCCATAATCTCTTCGCACCAATAATTAGGGGCAGCACTTGTCATAAATGAAGTCCGTCATGAATAACAGATAATAAACACATGCACACGTGTTAAGCCCCTCTGTTCCTCCACTCGTTCTGTGCAAAAACAATCATTTTCTTTCTTGTCGCAGCAGCGGGATCTGCCCTGGGGCTAACAAAAAAGCTAGAGGTGCGAGTCAGACGGGTCGGCCGAGGAGGTGAGACACTTCTAAAATCCTTTGAATGGAAGTTATGGGCTTTTCAATGCCGCTGCACCACCTGGCACTCAATCTGCGCACCTCTCTCTCTCTCTCTTTCTAACTATGGGAACATTTGTGGTTAGTTTAAAGGATCGCTTGTCTCCGCTGCATTTATTGACATTGCGCTGATCGGCCTGACATAATTCACTAAAAGGAAATAAACACGCGCTTGCCTGGCGACACCTCTGACAGTACTAATATTAGTGGATTGGATTCAGCGGTGACAGCACTTGACAAACCCAAAAGACAAATCTCTCTAGAGTAACAGCAAACATGATTATCAATAGCAAAATATTAACTCTGGATTTAAATAGCACAGCACTTTTATCAAGCTTGTTTCAAGCAGTAATAAGAATAAATTATTTTCTAGATGAATAATGGTAGGTGTCAGCCATGGTTACATTGAAATATGGCACCATTAGATGGAAGAAGTACTTCATTTTTGGGTCTGTAATTATTTAAAGTTAATCTGTAGGACCTGTCTATTAGTTTTCCAGAAGAAAGACATTGTGTGTGTGTGTTGTCTACATCTACAGACTTCGGAATTGGTAAAAAAAACGTACGTAGATTTGTGCAACAAAACAGAATACTGCACGCACAGCCTAAGAAGTATAATGAAGATCAATGGAGAAACACTGTGCCAGCACGTGGGGTATAGACTTTAGACAACAAAGAACCTGCCTGGGCCTCCCCATCTGGCCCAGAATAGTGCCCCACCACTTAAAGCAGACCAAAACTCACCAAGCTTGTGAAATAAATTTGGCCAAAGCCCCTGCCAATACTCCTTTCTAAGGGTGTAGACCTAGAAATGGATATTGTTGCCTACAGAATCATCCTGGAACACCATTTCTTTTGCTGTCCCTCTCTGTAAGATTGCAGACTATCAGTCAATGCATAAATGTGGCAATGACCTCATTGCCACGCACTACAGTGGCAATGAATGGAGGAGGCGGAGCTTTACAGCTAAAACAAGCAGCATTAGCTGGGAGCAGGGTTAAGCAGGAACAGGGAAAATTACCAAAAGGTGCTCCTCATGGGGGGAGCAATTCAGGGAATGCTAGTTAAAATTGTGGATTTTGGTCTGATTTAATGCTGCACACAGTAAAAGTTATACAACAAACTTTATTGCTCCAAAGACGTACAAAAACCAACAGTTACAGGTAACCAAACAGTTAAAAAACATGTAACAGACAAATGGCGGTAGACCACAGAAAAGCTCTAATATTAATACAAAATAATAAATGTATGTAATTATTGCACCAAACCTAGCCTAGCCTTGTGATACTTAATAATTATTTAAAAGAATATATATATATATATATATATATATCCATTAAATGCAAATAAAGTGCAAGTGCTCAAAATGTGCAAATTGGTGTCAGTCAGACAAAACACAGTACTGGCAATCTTACCCATTTAAATAGTGACAACAAAATATTAGAAAAACAGTGACTAAACAAGTGGCAAATAAATTATGCGTGCATCACAGAGGTGGCAAGGGCCACCGCCAGACCAAGGCACCACCGACGCATTGCGTAGTGGGGAAACCACAACTTCATCAGGATGAATTGGCGTAGATTTGCATAGCAGCTTTATGACTTGTTATATTGTTGTGAATACATACATATGTTTTTGAAGGGCTTAAATCGGAACAAAACCCAAGGCCTCTGACCTTTATACTGTGCCCCCCCCCCCCGTCCCTGCAAAATTCACCTCCCAATTTGGAATTCCTGATGCACGAAACTGCCCAATTCACTCTTTCGAGTACATGCGCGGCCCACGGTGGGATCTCCTGCGTCCCACGGCACAGCCAGAGGGGAGTAGCTGAAGTAATGCCTGCTACTCCCTCTCATTAATATGCATGGCATAGAACGCTGATTGGTGGAGGGTTCACACATGGGTCATGGGATTACGAAAGTGGTAAGCTGAACTGGCAAGCCACAGAAAGAACTCACCCAGTTTTGAATAGAAAAGGGTGGTCTCATGGCCTTTTCCTACAAGTGTAGAGAGGACCACAATACACATTTGTGTACTGCACTGTGGCTAAGTTTGTGGCATCATTGTGGTGGCAGCCCAATAGGCCATCCCAGCAGTGGCCATGTCCAGCAGTGTGGAGGTGCGATAAGGAGACAGCATGGCCTGACTGCAGAGTGGAAGGACCCAGCAGCAGGATCCAGGGGTGGAAGAAGGAAGAAGAAGAGCAGGGAAGTACATAGGTTTTTTTAGAGCCCCATAACAAAAGTCATAGTGTGCCCCCCCAAATAGCTTATCCTCCCCAGCAGTAAATTATCTGCAGTGAAGTGCAGGGACTGCAGCCTTGGTTAGTGAGATCATTCAGTCAGAGACTTTGGTTTGATTGAAGTTCTAGATAGTGTATAAGTGCTGTGGAACCTGGGTTGGTGACAGTGGGGCCTTGTTGGTCTGTTTCTTCCTTGGGTGATTGTTCCCCCCCCCCCGACACTCTTTGTATAGAGCACTCAGGGAAACAATGTGCTTGCATCTTAGTTCTGCCCTGCGGGATCTATGGCTCTGGCCATTGGAACTCCCTGCATACCCTACATGCTGCTGTGGACCCCGTTCCAATGCTGTTGTCACAGGTGCTGCAAGTCAGGGGTAGAAGCTGGCATTGGGCCAATTTTTGCCATGTGCCCGGGAACAGTTGCCTACTCTGCCTCCATTTTATGCATGCCCATGGAACAGAGGACCCAGCGGGGACTAACAGCAATAACTGCCTTGGAGCCAGTTCAAATTAAGTGCCCAGCAATCACAGATAGGTTACAAGTGGAGGCCCAGACAATGTTGTTGTATGGGGCACAGAAATTCCAGATGCCAGCCCAGGTCACTAACTGCAACTCTGTTTTTACTTTCCAAATAAACCCCTTGGTACTTCCCAAAAAGAGATACTTTTTGGACCATTTTTGAATTCATACAAAACATTTGGAGTTGGAGTACTTTTGATTTGGCGAAAATTATTCAACCCAGAACATTGATCTATTGATCACTACCGGTGACAAATTGAAAGTAGGGCTAGCTTTTATGAACTGGGTCATAGCCGTAACTTAATGATTTTCAGCTCATCTAAGACTGATAAAATGGACAGCTTTAAAGGACAACTATCACACAATATGTGTCTGCTTCACAATCCATCCCCCGTTATAAATACCAGGTCTGTGCACACCATTTATAGTGGTTTCTGTCGAATCTGCAATTTTTTGTGGTTTCAAGGGGGAAAAAAGTACAGAAGGAAAGCTATTTTTCTTGAATAAAGTATATTGGTGAAATGTTTCTTTTTCCAATGACTGTAAGATAAGAACAGAACATTTTCAGAAGTTTCTAATCGTAGTTGTTGTTTAAGGTAATGTGTGATGCAACTGTAGTTTTGCTGAATCCACTGTAGACAATCAGTCGACACTGGAAGGTAACAAGTACATTTTTTAAACACTGATCCGGCTGTACCATTTACAGAGTTTTACAAGGAAAGCTTCCACCTCCAGTCCTCCAGGACACTTCATGAGCTGCGTTTCAAGATCATCTCACTTGTGGCCACGGGTGGTTCTATCATAGCAGCACTACATGAGTCAGGATAATTAATGCCGCAGGCTCTCTTGCCAGAAGACCCTGAATCACTTCCATGTTGTCAGGGAAATAATTATTTAAGATGCCCCCAATACTAAAGATAATTTTAATTAGCTGCAAATGTTAGATGTTCTGCAACACATTGCGGCCAACAGCAGTTGTAGGTGCTTTAAGTTCTCGATCATGTTTCCCCAATTCACAAATCAAAAGGCGAACAGGCAGAGTCAAAGCAAAAACAACCACCGAACAAGATACAGAAACGAGGGAATTCCAAGTCATAAAATAAAACAGGAAATCTAAAAACAGATTGAACATAGTATAGTCATGATGAAGTACTGTCAAATTCGTAGAGCAATGGACCAGCAACCCTGTTACTATCAGCTGTTATTAGCAAAAAACAAAAACAAAACAAAAAATAAAATAAAAAATAACTTCCTCTACCCCAACACCCTTGGTTGAACTTGATGTACATATTTTTTTTTTTCGTTTTCAACCGTATTAACTATGTAACTATTCAACCCTATAAAGAGGTTTCTAAGCCAGATGGATGCTCACCAGTGTATGGTTGTCTGAGGAACAACACACTTAAATGTCCTTGTGCACATGTCATCATTCAAGCAAATCACATCAGGATAATGAAAGAGCTTTGAGGGCAAGGTGAACTTTTGAACATGACCTACATATCCTAGAACGTCCATGATCATTAGGATGTTCAAAAACAATATCAGACAAGATGTTTGAGGAATATCTAGACTGACTATTTTTTGGGGCTTCTAGGTGGCAAACTCTTTAGATTGTGACAATGGTGATATTTTGAATTTAGGTTTCAAGCTTTGCAAATGGCTTTGCAAGGCAGTGGTGCGATGGCAGGGAATCCGGGCATTCTCTGCCAGCTGTGCTGGGGGCATTGACCTGAAGTCATGACATGTGACAGCTGAGCCACCCCACTAGGCTTTCTGCTTTAGCAGGCTGGAGAGAGGCAGTGACATATTCGGGCTGACAGTCACCCCATCTATAGTCGGGTTCTGTCAATCATGTGGAACGGATGGCAGATAACAGCCCCCTCCCTGCCTCCATTTTGCCCTTCAGTCCAGCCCATATTATTTGACCACATTGATGTCCTGTTACTACAAAGTGGGACAAGTAAGCATTTCCTGAGTGCTTGCCAGCACTGCCCCACTGATTCTGGTGAGTCTAGGAATACCCTATTAGCTGTCCCACTGTGATTTACAAGGATTCATATTCAGCTCTTAATTGGTTGACTGATACATGTGCAGTAAGTAAACTTTTATGGCTTTCAAATATCTACCTTTCACTTATAAAGGACCATAGTGGTCCACATAGCTGAATGAGCAATGTCCTGTCATAGCTTCCTAGGGAATCCAGACAAGAATGTTCTAGTGCCATCAGAAAAGCCCTGATGTATTGTAACCTTGATGCTTTTAACACATCAGCCATTTTCAAGCAACTACTAGCAACATGTATCAATGACTGTTGCTGCAAGATACAGGTTGGACAGAAAAGTATTCGATCAACGACCAGCAGTCTTTTAAACTATGTTAGGGCTTACAGCATGGCTATGCAATACTTTTATTTAGAAACCAATATTTCTTTTAAAGCGGACCAACCACATCCTATGAAAAGTTACATTTTTTTTAAAACCCATGTATCAACTCCCCTTAGTGTCCTGGTAATGAATTGGATAAAAAACTCACTAACATAGTTGGCTTTAAAGAAAAAATTGGGGGAAAATGAAATGAATTTCAACAGGCTATAATAGCTTGCAGCATGATATTCCGGAGAGGGGGGCTTAAACAGCTAGTTTAGAACAATGGTATCCAGTCTGAAACCAATGGCATACAAACTGCATACCTGAGAAAAATGAAAATTTACGAAAATCACTATAACAGAAATAACAAGCTAACTGAAGGCAGAAACATCCAAATAGTAAAATACCTGGGGTGGGGGAGCAAAGTAGGTTGAGTTGTTTTTGGGGGGTTTTGGAGCCCTTTAGGTAACCATCTAAACAGTACAAATGTGTTTACTACAGCATGTAAATGTAAAAGATACAGAATTGTTTTTAGAAGTCTCGGTCCTCAGAAGTTACACTTACTAAGCCCTGATTAGTGTAAAAGCTTGCTTCTATCTAGACGCCAATTACAGGTGTTAAAATGCCTGTGTTTTGCATGGCTTTGAAGCAGAAACACCTTATCAAACAGTCCTAGTTACAGTCCTAGTTAAGCGTGGAAACACTTCTTTTATGAGGTTTCCAGATCTGATAAAGTTATGCTTAGAAAGCACTTTCCCTGCCAAAGTCTTTTTACAGCCAAAGGACTTCTTGGAATCAAACGTTCATTTTATTTTTAGTGCGTGATTTAAACGTCAAATGCAGTTGTCATAATACATGTCAGTCTTGACATAAGAAGATTACAACTTAATAGTGACATCATCATTTTTTTTTTTAATAGGAGATACATTTATGGGCCAGTTCACACTAATACTCTATAAATATATTTCCCATGTGTTAGGGGAACATGGCAACTGCATTACAATTTACTTAGCGTGATTTCCTATAGTCACATTTCTAACTTGTGGTTCAACAGATCCAACACCCGAAACTCTAGTTGCAGTCTGGATGGATGCTTTCATTAAAGAGACTGTTCTTTTTTGCAACCAGGCACTGGCTCTGCCTACTACAAAGGATCCTGGGATAAATCCTAGAATGGAAAGTATTTGCACAGTACCCAACACAAGGAAAAATAGCATTACCCATCAATCCTTGCAGCAGGCGGAGCTATGTAGATTATCTCTTTTTTTCTCTGAGCAATCCAAGGCCCTTAAAAACACTAAGGGTGCAATGTCAAGGATTAGCTTTAAATGTACACAGCCAAACACATCCAACTAGTGGACACGTGTTTCGAGCTTTAGGCTCTCATTAGCACTAGAGCGGATGTTTCTGGCTGTATGGGAAGTGAGATAGCATAAAGACATAATCTGCATAGCTCCACCTGCTGCAAGGATTGATGGGTAATGCTATTTTTCCTTGTGTTGGGTGCTGTGCAAATACTTTCCGTCTTAGGAAAGTGCCTCTTTTCCTTTACCTTTGAGTAGAGGTTTTTTTCTCTTTAGCCCCCCTATATTAAGCCTAACATGGGTCTCTGCACATAGTGGGTTACGACTCTGTGTTGGGGGTAAATCATATTATCCTTGTTGTATGCACCATACTTTCTGTTTAAAAACATTTAACCCATCCATTCAGTGAGACAAACACAAGCAGTAAGTGAACACACATGCGGAGTAGGTTCCTTGCTCAAGAGCACTTTAGTCATGTCCCAGGAAGCCTACAACACTAATTCCTTACCACTAGGCCATGGCTGCCCCTACCATGATTAATTATAGTTTTATACCCGCTAACTGATCAGACCTTCTAAGTTTGCATATGGCAAGGAGCGACCACATAACTGGAGTCCGGTTTAAACTTACACACTACATTACTGTAACAGCAGCAAGGGGAGTGAGGGGACAGGGGAAGTCCTAATTGATGCAAATGTTGCATGGCCTCCAGGAGGAAAGATGTGAATGTGTACAGCACGGGACCCTATTTCCAAGATGGGTAAAAACAGCAGCATAGCATATTAACATTGGCACAATTAGTCTTAAAATCCAAGGCACATTCACCCTACTGGAGCCCAGATCCCCCTTACACCCCATTCAGCCCTTGTTGAAAAAAAGCACTTTATTTCTCGCCCTATAAGACGCACTTATTTTCTGCAATAGCTGGGGGAAAATGCCCATGCGTTTTACAGAGAGAAGGCAATGTGGCAGACCTCCAGCCCCGACCGCCGCTGGCCCAGTTGGTTAAAGAAAAGAAACTTCTTACCTGTGTCGCAATCCGGAAGCCTCCACTCTTGGCAGCCAGCTTGCGCCGATGGGAGCATGGCTGTCAACACTGTGTAAACAGTGTATCACAGTCATTGATGTATTGGTGCCCGCTGGCTTGCGGAGAGCGGTGGCTTCTGGATCGCGATACAGGTAAAAGGTTTTGAACTGACTCAACAGCAGTTGGGGATGGGGGGTGATCTGCCACATTACCTGCTTTATGGTGGATTGGGGGCTGCACATTGTTATATAGGGAGCAGGATTCTGCATACTGCTTATTTGGCACCCCTGCCAGGGGGTTCTGCCAGGTCATTCAAGGTTCTGGGAGGGGGGGGTGCTTTTGAGCAATGTTACTATGGGGGTTTATTGTATGTTATTTTACAATAATCAAGGTTGTTGGAACATATTTGTGTAGTGTAATATTTTTGTAGTTGCTTAATTATAGCTTTCAGGCTTGTGGCCCTTGTCGGCACAAAGCTGGGACAAACCTGATACATTTCTGAGAATCTGAGAATAACTGTCCTCTAGAAGAATGATCGGGGCTGGGAAATAGTGATTGTTGTAAAAACATCTCTCTACATTCTAGAAGGGCATTTCATTAGCTTCATTCAGATCGCTTATATGTATGACACAATTAGTGTATGTGGTCCGGATCGTCATGATACAATCCCGTAATCATGGGCTCTCTGGCTGCATCGCTGCAATAATTAGTCACACAGCCTCCTCGTCTATCTGGATCAGCCTCACTGGAGACGCAGTTTATGGCCATTTTATGACTGTTTATAGCACAACACAAAATCTTCAGCGTAATTTAAAACTGATTTTCATCATTACACTGGCAGAAAAAAACCACCAAACTTAAAATCTGCAGTTCATCAGCAATTTACCAAAAATGACGTCTAACCAAAAAAGTTTCTTCACCAGCTGAAATTTTTCACCAAAAAAAATTGCTGCACTGCAGGAGGCTTGGATGACGCTCCCAAGCAAAATGCTACTAATATCATGGAAACATAAACCTATTGCTTCCTTGCTTTGTCATAAGTTACAAGGAAATATGCAGCTCAGGACATAATACAACAATTGAAGGAATTGTCCGGACAACAAAAAAAACAAATATATCCCATCTGATAACTATGCTTTTTCTAGTAATCCAGATGATTAGTGAAGTAAGCCTTTCTACTATATTAATTGCAGGATCTTCTTAACTTGGGTTATTACTACCCTGTAAAGTGACTAAAAGAGCCTCCTTATCTTTAATGGGTTTTTCTACCTTATTTATTTTTTGTAAAGTTTGCTCTGTGACATTCCATAGTGGTTTTATATGTTCACAATCCCACCATAAGTGTCTGACCGTCGCCTGGTGTTTTTTTTTTTTTTTTGCAATAATACCTTTAAAGCAGACCTCTTGCCTTGTGTACCTAATAAGGCACTGCTATGATAAAAGTTCACACCAGGATATAACCCGCTTCCCCTGCTTGTATTAGATCCTTTAATGATATCAATTACTATTAATTATTATAAGTTATAAGCAGGAAATCCAAGGTTAAGGTAATACCATTTATTGGCTAACTCAATAAGATTGAAAATTAAAAAATTGAACATTAAAAATGTGTGTCCAAGTTACAGATCTGTATTATGCCTGAAGAAGGAGCTTGAACAGCTTCGAAAGCTTGCATTTTCAATCTTATTGAGTTAGCCAATAAATGGTATTACCTTAACCTTGGATTTCCTGCTTACATCGATGGCTAACACGGTACAACAACTTACTATTAATTATTATTAATTTGGTTAATTTATATAGATATATAGATATATTTATATATAGCCATCTTCTTCCAAACAAACTGGTAATTATTAATTACAAATGCCTGTCCATTACTAGCTTACAGTCGATCAATTAGTTTTCAGATATCTCAGAACAGAAGATTTGCAAAGACAATGAGCAAACTAGGCGTAAAGTAGAGCTAACATTAAAAAAGGAATGTAGGCTCCTAATCACCCACCCTGGGCCATTCACTTTTGCCTCACTGCTGGGAACTCCCTTAGTAAGTAATATCCAGGTTCCTGCATTTTGGCAGCTTCACCGGAGCATCCCTGAAACTGACCGTGGCCAATAAGGTTTGCTGGGCAACTGTGCATGTGACTAGGACACTGCTATGCATGTCCTCCTGGCCACCAGTGATCACCTAGGACACATGCGTAGTGCTGAAGGGTGAGCACTATTACCAGTTTTAGGCCTACTAATTGTCTTGAAGCTGATTGTCTTGCTAAATCTGGAATGGCTGGTGCCGGGACGCCCCGCTTGAGAGAAGCAGCTGAGGGGATGCTAGCCTCTCCCTTTTTATTCAGAGTTCTATGCTCAGTAATATGTACTGTATAGAATGCTGAGTGGCCATTCACTTACAGTGGGTATAGACACCCATCCAATAGCAGCCAATACTATAAGGCAGATACATGTGACATGTTCCTTCTATAAATGTTACAGTCCTGTTCCCACTCATACCATCACTGCTCTATGCTTCTTGGGTGTCAGAAAACAGCATTCTCTCACATTCAAACACAACTTCCATACAGTAAAACGGGGAGGTTGATTCATCACTAGCGGCAGGTAGCGACAGATGAGCGTCTGTAGCAGGCATTTTCAGAGCGCCCGCTAGTAGTCACTGTGCTCGGCCGTGGGTCGCTACTTTATAGCGACTCAGTCGCTGTTCAGTAATGTTGAATACATTGTGAGGAGTCGCTATTTGACCAGTACAGCGCTGTATGGGAGCGCATGTTAGCGACTGCTCATAGCGACCGACTCACACCATATTCAGCAAAAAAACAGCCTCACAAATCTCCGGCGCTGAAAAATACTTGTTTGAAGCCCAGAGCGCAGGAGGCGGTGTGTTTAAAGTCTGTTTTCCAGCATCTATCCACTAGTAACAAAGCGAAAACATATGGAATTACATTGTAACATTGTAACATGAACACTGTAATGCCAGACCTGTAATGCCATTTCTTAGGAAATATATAAAAAATGACAAAATTATGAAAAAACTGCTTTATCAATGCCAGAAGAGGTCAAATAATTATTTGTTATTTTTTTTTTTAAAAAGAAAAAAAAAACAAACCCGTTTAAAGAGAAGAAAAGGATCGTCCATTGAAATATATGGGAGAGCGACAGGTAGCCTACCTACAGGTCCTACCTGGCGCTGTACAGGGCTGAATGCTGGCGCTGTTCGCTGATGAATCAGATGCTACATGGCGCTATCCCAGTCGCTAAACAGATTCTGCTTGATAAATGTGTAATTGCGTGCCGTGTCCGGCGTTCACCAGTCGCTACCTATCATTAACCAGCCACTACCTGACGCTATCCCTTCTTAAATAAGGGCCTAAGTTTGAAAACCTCTTTGGCACTGATAAAACAACCTTACTGAAGCTGAATGGGGGTAGATCTCCAATGTGCGCTAAGTAAAAGAACATGGGAATCTATCTGGCAGCAACAATCACTAATACATTCTGTAAGTTTACTCTAAGGGCATATTTAACTGTGGACTATAACAAAGAGGTGCCACATATTGGTGGTGTAAGGAGGAAGAGCTTCCGTTTTTCCACTTTTGTAGGCTTTATCCCTTTACAATGTTTGAAAAGGGGTGATAACATATGAAGTGTGTAAAATAGACATAGAATATTTTACATAGACATAATCAGAACAGTGTCAGCTACACAATGATATACCTACCAGCAAAGAATGTACTGAATAGCCCTGAAATGGAGGGCATTTAACTCTCTAACTATCTCTTACTGGCTAACCCAACGCAAAAAAAAAAAAATAAGGGTCTGATTTATCAAGCGCTTCTGCCAGACAATGCCATTTCAGTGCAAAATATGAGTTATACATTTCTCAGCATGTTGCTGCACTGCTAATGTTTTAGTAAATGTGTTTCTTGTAGTCCTGCAACATGCGCAAGTGTGAGAAAAAAATATTTTATTTTTTACTACTCAAATTTGCACCGATGTGGCACTGTCTGGCAGAAGTGCTTGATAAATCAGGCCCTAATACATCAAGAAATAAAGTTCCCTATGCACCCAGACACCCAAAATACTCTGCCAATTCTACTGAAAAATTATGGACCATGGAAAACTGAAATATGGGTGGATTTAGCCTGAATCCTAATGACAAGAAAATTCAATATGATGAATTTGAAATTATATATATATATATATCTTCTTTTACTTTAACGGGTGTTGGTCCCACTATTTGGTAATTGCAAAAAGCTTGGGGGGCATCCAGAATGCTGGAGCCCCCCCTCGCAGCTAACAGCACATTAAGAGGCTGATTTATTAATAGCGACATGTAGCGACAGTTGAGCGACTGTAGCGGTATTTTCACAGCGGCCCGCTAGCAGTCGCTGTGCTTGGCCGTTGTTCGGTTGTTGACAGCGACTCAGTCGGTGTGGCATAATGTTGAATACAAGGTTCCGAGTCGCTATTTGACAGGTTCCGCGATGTATGGGTGCGCATGGTAGCGACTGGTCAGAGCGACCGGCTTCCACCATATTCATCAAAAAATCACGCTCAAAAAATTAAAGCGCTGTGAAATGCATGTTTAAACCCCAGAGCGCTGGAGGCGATGTGTTAAAAGTCGTTTTTTAACCCCCAAACCACGATATTTTTGGAAACCAAAAGTATTTAAAATAATTTAGCAATATGAATACATTAATATCAGACCTGTAATATCAATTCTGTACATTTTTTTTTCCCTTAAAAGAAATATCTAAAATGGCAGAAGTGGTCACAGAATTTTTCACATAAAAAAAAAAAACATTAATAACAATTAATTATTAATATTAATTATTAATATTTAAAGATTGTTCCATTGAAATGCATTGGAGCGCGCCAGGTAGCGAGAGGTCATACCTGTCGCTGTTCAAGGTCGGACGCTGGCACTGTGGGCTGAGGCTGGAATAATGATGAATGAGTCACTATATGGCGCTATCTCAGTCACTAAGCAGGATTGGCTTGATAAATGTGTGATTGTGGTGGGGAGCCGGCGTTCTCGTGGCGGGGCCCGTCATTACTGGCCGCTCACCAGTCGCTACCATTCGCTATTCCTTCATAAATAAGGGCCTAAGCTGGTAACACTCACATTCATTACAAGCCCACGGTGAGAACGGAGTCCAGCAATTGACCGCCAGGCAGTCATGTGGGCAAGTCCTGCTGGTGGCCAGCGCAGAGGACGTGAATGCGGCCCACTTGACCGTCCGGTGGCCAATCGTGGGACTTTGTTCTCGCCGTGGCCTCCTAATGAATTATTCGTAATGAGTATTATGACCTTGATGTGCTGTTAGCTGCACGGGGGGCTCCAGCATTCTGGATGCCCTCCGAGCTTTTTGCACCAAACAGCAGGACCAACACCCGTTAAAGTAAAAACGGGTGTTGGTCCAGTTTAAGTTTTTCTGTTTTCTCTTACTCCAATGATGAAACCTGCCCAACCCAACTCAGAGGTAAACCCCACCTCCGAGGACTTAACTGTCCTAAAATGTAAAAGGAGCTGGGAGTTACACATGGGAGCGAAAAAAAATATCCCAGCATTCTCTGTTAAATTTTCACCAAACACTACATTAAATAGTTGTCAGGAAAAACTCCCCCTATTACTTTACTGAATTATCACAGGCATTCAATATCCTTTAAGCACAATTTCCCTGCAGGGGATTGCAATAAGTAAAGTAGTCAATAGGTGTCACATATGTGTTAAGAGAAGCCTCCTTCACCATAAATGGCCAGGATGCTGCGAGGCGCTCAGGAGAGGAGGATACAAATGAGATGCCACCTTTCCCACATGATTGGTGTTAAATGGACCTTATAAATCACATTACTTACAGTGACCATTTCCAAAGTGAAGCCTTTTCTCATCTGGGCTGTGCACTGATTTATTGTAGCCGCAGAACCTAGGAGTGCAAACACAAACAGTCATTTCCTTCACCCTGCAGGAAAACATGTTTACTTTATGATAAGAGGGCAAGTGTATTGTTATGGGGCAGGCTGGGGGTACGTAATGGCGGCGGAGGTCATCAAGTGCCTGAAGAGGACAAGTGAGGGCTGAATAAGCATTCCAAACATTGTACAGTTGCTTGAACTCATTTATCAAAGTGCCATAGAGGAAATGTATTCATTCATTTATACATATTTTTCATGATCTTATTTGTTTTATTTTTGTAATCCTTGGATTAAAAGAAAAATATTTAAATGCCACACACATTTCTTCAATCAGATCCTTTTTTTCAATGGTAACAAACTAAATTGTCTGGAATGTATACAAAGTGTCACAGAAATTTTATTACATTCCAATCAGGCATCTAAGAAAGGAAGGGGGCAGGGTGTCAAAGAGCTTCATAGCTAATATGCTGGTCTTGGGGAAAAAAACATAATTCAATGTCTTACCATATTAAAGTACATCATAGATGGCTCCAAGCTCATGTTGGCCTTTTAGCAAGAGAGTCCCAGTGGGCCCCTTTGCAATGTTTTATGTCACATGCCATGTCACCCTTCAGCTCAGTAAGTCCTCCCCTGCTCCGATCCTTACTGCATTCTCCACTGCCACCAATCATCTTTAAGTCCATGCCATTATCTCCATACCACAGATCATCCTCTGGTCATTGTCGCTTTCTCCACTGCCCAGAATTATCTTCCAGTCCTTACTACTCTCTATGCCACTGCGTATCATCTTTCGTTCCTCCCTGTCCTCTTTGCTGTTACTGAAGGGTCTATCATTACTGCCAGTTATTCTCTGGTCCTCTCCAAATTCTCTGCTACCCCTGAAGGGTCCAACACTGCACCCAGTCACCCCCTGGTCTTTACCTCTTTGTCCATTGCTGGGGTTGTCTTCTGGTCTTGGGCCCAAGACAAACCATCCCATGACCCATCCAAGCCAAGCAAATCCAAGCCCATGGCACTTGTCTGGGTATGCCCAGTGCTGACACCAGTCCTGGTAGACATACACTGAAAAAAAAGGCATGATGTATCCCTGAATTTGTATACTTACCCAAAGCTGGCTCCAGTCTTCTTATTAGCTTGGTTTGCCTGTGGTTCCCGTGGTTGGTGATCAGTAGCTGGCAGTGTAATATTACCACTCCCCCCCAACCCCAGTGGAGCGAGCATTGGTAATGGGTTCTTCATTTCAGCTCAGGATTACTTAGAAGCTGAAGGCAATTTGCTTTGTGCTTGCCTTGTTTCCTTGTCTGTGATCATGTAGAATTCAACAGAACCATGTAGTAGTGGAGTAGCGGGATGAGATAGCGGAATCCCTCTGGGCTTTGAGGTGTCCTGGGTGTCATTTATGGAAATCTGAGTGCAGTCTTTATCCCACACACTCTGCAAGACTCCTCTCCTCTCAACAGCTGACTCTAAGTGGTAACAGTCACACCAGTACATGTTCGATGACACCTGGGCCTTAAGCTTCCTCCAGAGGTCTTCAGGTGCAGTTTCCTCCTGGCCTAGTTCTGTTTCTGGTTCTCCAGATACTTCTGGCTGCTTACATATCTGTCCTCTTGCACATGCATCCTACCTAGTTCCACAAACAGAGTCATTATTACTTGTTCTGTCTAATCAGAAGCCTACTTTCATGTTCTGATCCCCTCCCATCTACAATATTTTAAGGATCATTTGCAGAAGGCTCCAATGGCTATTCCATGTGCAAATCTTTTTAGGACACTTGAGGAGTCTAAAAAACACTTACTGTTCCACCAGCTTTTAGAACTAAGGGAGCTATCTCCATAGCCCATGAAAGCTGCTATAGAATATAAAGTCCTTAAACTCAGGACCCCAAAAGTTCCTTAAGTCCTTCATGGTACAGCTAAATGCTGCCAACATCAATCCAGCTAGCACCTCTTGTCTAGATTGAGCAATAGTTTAAAATGAATGATAGTTAGCAGTGCTCTTCAGCTTAGCAGCATGGCAATTCTATGGCTACAGGTGAACCAAATTAATAATGGAGCTTTCAGAAGTTTCCCATGGCAGAATAGTGAGGTTGCCGACTAATAATTGTGGAACTCAAGTTCATTCATGGGGTCAAGTCCGCTCTTATGCTTTTTAAGGCTTCCAGCTGTGCAAATCTGCAATCCTTTATAAAGGTGTTCATGTATCGACTCTCCAAGGATCGTCCCTGATTAAACTGAACCCTTTTAGGCCGCCCTATACCGAGAATGGAAATGTGAAAAGCGGCTGTGTGAACGAATTGCCTATTATCTCCCCAGGACGCTTGAGACATAATCAACTATGACCTCACGTCTTTTTCCTAGCTACATGCGACCATCGAACGTCCAGTTTCTCATGAGGAAAAAAGTCAACAGCAGTAAATTTATTCCAGGCAAAACAAAATCCCAAATAACAAGTCAAGCCACCATAGCTGAGAGCGGCAGATCAAAGAGTAATGGTCCTTTAAATCTGAAACGTCGCATTAATCGGCAGGAAAACACGTGTGCACTGAGCTCGACAAATTTGAAGAATGAGATCTTGGACAATTTAATAGAAACACAAGGGAAGCCTGAGGTCCATGTGGTTATGAAATCTAATCCTGCAGCACTCGAAAAGCCACTTGCATAGCATAGTTTACACATAATCAGTGTGCACAAGCCGTCCTTCTCCTTGGTGCCTGAGATGTCACACCTGGCTTTAATAGAAATAACACAGTGCAATAGATAGTAAACTTAATCAGCCGTACACAGGTCAAATCTCAGGCAATCGGGTTTAATAAGGTGTGAAATATAGCTACAGAAAACAGCAAACACGCCACGGCGTACCAAAAGAAAACATGAATGATTATGTTAACAGGAAGAAAATTCACTCAATAGCCCCAGGAAATAAAACAAATCAACAAGCATTTTGTGGTTCAGTATGTTGGGTTGTCTTATTGAAGATACAGTGCACAAGCAATGAAGCCGTGAAGCACTCCCGTATAAGCTACACTGGTCTCAGCCTAGGATAGTAGGGGACACCCATCCAGATATATATGTGGGAGGGTTCTTGTGTCCCATGCAGCAGGGGCACATAGAAATGGTGTTTATTTGGGATTGAGGAGATAATAATTAGGGCTATTGCTGCAGAAAATTGAAAAAATAAAAAAGATTGCCTAAATTTAAAAGTTTCAAACATCCCCATCATCCTTGACCATAAATAGGGCAGGGTAACTAAAGTGGTCTGAGCTCATGCATTGTTCTCCCACTCCATGTGATCAAACTGACCAATGGTAAGCCATCCATGCACGATGCATGCAAGACATGGATGCCAGTCTAATTTTATCCCACTGTCCTGCCTCAGCGTCAGCGGAGCATCAGGGGAGTGAGGCAGGGTGGGTGGGGTTGGGGGGGATGTTTACATTACACTGGAATTCCACCTTAAAAGAGCACTATCACGAAAAATGGCCCAATAATAAAAATCCATATAAATATGCTAGATGGCGAGTGGCGGGGTGACTTATACATCTGGCATCAGAAAGTATACAGCCAGGCTTGTTTTTTTAATGTTAATGGTATGCTACAAATACTATGTGTCAACTGCACTAGCAAATCAATATACACAATATAGTGTGCAGTATTCTGGCTATGACCAACAGAAAAAAACAACAAGTATGGAGGTAGCCCTGTTTTATGCCAGAGAGACAACCGCACCACTAAATAGTTCAAAACTCCATACAATTTTTATTATCCAAGGCAAAATACTTACATAAACTCTTAAAATCCATTAAAAAACATAAGCACAGTATGACACAGGCTCTGTCACCCCTCATTGACTAAACCTGTAACCTCTGGATTTTATTCCTACCAGGAGAAAAAAAACACAAGCTTCGTGGGAGTTTTATTCAGTTAAGGTGTATAAGTGACCCCTCCTCTCATTAGCCAAGGTGTTTATATGGATTTTTAATATTACGCAATTTCGCAATAGTGCTCCTTTAACCTGAAGGTTACCCAAAATTAGGATGCCCTGGGGGTGGGCGTTTAAAGCACTTGATATTACTTTTTTATGGAGCTCTGTATGCAGTGAGACATTCCTCTAATTGCAGGAGGAGCATCTGCAACATGTGTGTCCAGCAGCGTGCTCTTCCCATTGGATAGAGCTCAACTAGGAAAAGTTGAGTATCTCTCTAAAACAGGAGTTATAGTTTGAGGGGGTAGGTTAGGTTAATATAGTGTTTCTATGAAACAGAACATTTCCCTGGCACAAAATGCATTTGTTATACTTGAAGGCTTCGCTGTTAATTATTATAATTATTAATTATTATATATTTTCAAGATGTTCTGCCAGTCCTCTGAATTGCTTTTTCAGTACCTATTTGGATGACTTAAACTTGGTGAAAATTACTGTCCCTTTGCTTTGACGGATCACTACAGATATGCCTGGGCATCTACAACTTATGTAATATATATATATAGATATATAAATATATATATCTATATATATATTTATATACTGTACTGAACATATATGGGTATATACATTTTCCTATATGAATGACCCTAGACACCCATGAAATTCACAGACAAGCCTCTTGCAGTGAAGAAAATATATATAATGGGAGCAGAAATGTGAGCCAACTAACCTTCCAATCAAGATATAGAGCACCACGGTGAGCAGGATAATTACTACCGCTGCCGAAATGCCAATCATCACGACTTGACTGTTCTCGCTGGAAATGGAGAAAGCTGAAAGAGTGGGACAAGAAAAGAAAGAAATGTGTTAGTTCTATGGAAGTGACACATTAATAACTAAGGAAGTAAGTAACACAGAGGGAAAAGCAGCAGCGGCCTGCCACTCACACTGGCCGAAGCTAAGCTATGCCCCGAATAACTTCAACACAAGCAGCACTGAGTCTATACCATGGAAATTGTACAGTGGCAAAACCCACAAAAAAGGTAGAATCAAAGCACTGCCATTGTTGTCATGAGTCAAACAATAAAAATAAATAATGACCACAATCTTCCTTGTAATAACATAATATGCAGTGCCCTGTATTACAGGGTGTCCTGGCAAATGTGCCATGTGTGTCTATTGCTTCTCATTTACAGCTCCCCGTGTTCTAATTGTTGCACAATGCTACAGCTGCTGTTTAGATTAGCACAATATATCATCGTTTTATAAAAGCTCCAAAATGTTCTATATAACCTTGATATTTAAATAACGGGTTGGAGCTACTATAAAAGACTTACTTCTACAAAATAATATCATATTCCATGCATATGAACAGTGCAGTTACACTTTAGGGGCAAGTTTAAGGATTTAGGTTATATGTTGAGGTAAGGTGCAATTCTAAGGTTTGAATTTGTACAAGCTGTATGATGGTGGGGGGTCTTTATCTGTATGGGGTAGGCTTTTGACCCCCCTCCCCCATGTGCTGAACTGGAGGTATAGGGCGACCTCAGGTAAGCTTCTACCAATTTATCCATTGCTAGAGTGGTGAAAGTAGGACTGCACCTACACAGAGGCACCGTGGCCTTTGATGGTGCAGCTTCATCATGTATCTGCGAATGTGTGCAACCAGAGACCACTGTTTTTAAGTAGATTTTAGAGTCAGATTAAAGGAATGACAGGGTAGTGTGTTAAGATTAAGACTAAGATTTGCAATGATAAGGTTAAATCAATCCAACTAAACATCACATTAAAGTCAGGATAGGCTTAGGGGTAAGGTCATGTTCTAGGCTCATAAAGTTTTGGTTTAGGGACCAGGTGAGGCATTTGTGGGGTTTAAAGGTAAGTTCACATGATATGGTTGGGAATAGAAAGGTTTAGTGTTTAGGTAAAGAAGCAAAAGCATGCCTTGACCACAAGAAGGGCATTTATACCTTAGGACGTAGCTATCCTACACTCGGACCAAAGAAAGATCTTTAAGAAACGTCCAGCAGGTTCAGCTGCTTTGACCTTATACCATATACCACATGTACCATGACGTGCATGAATAAGAAACACCATGCATAGGTTTAAAGGTTCAGTTAGGTCAGGGATTCCTCTTACATATTAGGGTGATTATTGGGAGAAAAATGTTGATATAAGGTCATAATTTGGAGTAAGGTCAGTTGTTAGAATCACCAGGGTCATGTGTAGGGATTATTTTAATTAGAGAATAAGTACAGTATTACGGTGACTGTTATATGTCAGGTCTCGAGGTTAGGTTAAAATGGACCAATCAGTGACACGTCCAGCCATGAAGTACTTTAGACCGAATGGGATGCCCCACTGTACAAGGGCAGAAGGAGATGCTCAAAAGATGCATGTGTGGCACACTACTTTTATGGTAACCTCATGGACTCAATGGACATTGTGATGTCATTTTAAAGTTAGGTTGAATTTTATGGGCACACTGTGGAAAGATGGATTTAGTTAAAAATATGGAATTGTGCCACTGTGTAAACCCCCCACCTTCCTGCCGATGCCTCACCACGAACACGGGACGCGGCCATGTCCCCTGCAACCCTGCAGCTGTGGGCACACAGAAAGCGCACACTCCACAGGGAAACCGATGATCCACCGGCCCCTGCTCGCTATGCCGATGCTCAGTCAAAAACAATGCCTTTTCGCTGTGCATTGGTATGCATGCCATAAAGCACTGATCGGACTAGCGCCCATGCATGTGGCGTGGGATAGAAAGTTGAATTGAGTGGGCGAACTGGGGGGCTTCACACATCCCAAACTGGGAGAAGGACCAATCGCCAGGATATTGAAAAGCCTGGTGACTGGTCCACTTTAAAGCTTTCTTATCAGGGCCAAATCCCAAAGTTAAGCTCAATATGGCTATTGTGGCTTAAAAAGAAAACCACAGGAAACTTTAATTTCTTGAACCGACTGATTAGCGATCTAGAAGATCAAGCCTGTCACTGATTTAATTCCCATGTACAAATACATGGGAAAATGATACCGGAGCTCGGGGCTGGCCCAGGCCAGTGGTGTAACTGTGGGTGGCATATTGGGTTTCACTAATAACCTTTGTTTACGAGAGTTGGTGTTCTAACATCATTTTTACACCCAATTACAGCTGGGGCATTTCAACACTCCACAATCCCATAGTTAGCCGATGATAAATACCACACTCTTTTGGCAAATATCACATAGTAACGGCTTTCTGTATATCACAAAGGATAAGATATCACATTTTCTAGATTTTATCTTTCAGTTGAGTAATTAACATAGCAGCACTTAAGGTACGACAACTGCACATCCATTAAAAATCTATATCAGAACTTTGAGGACGATCAGCATATAGGGAATAAAGCTGATTATTTTAATTCACGTTTATTATTGTCTGCTCTGCTGTACAAACAGTGAAACAATGTCAGTACAAAGAGTCTAAAGAATGGTTCAAAAAGGATTAAAAATTAATGTTGATATACCCCTCTCTCACAGAATATATATATATATATATATATATATATATATATATATATATATATATATATAGTATATATTTATACTGTACTCCTGGAGTTGCACTCAAATGTACATTTGTTATTTCTTTTATTGTTATCTTTTTCTATTCTTTCAAAAAAAACCTGATAAAACTACAAAAAAAGTGTTGAGCAGTTACGATGGCAAACCAAGCTGACAATTCATCAATTCAGCCGAACAAGAAATGGAGGATACCATGCAGGTAGTAAGTTGAAGAGGGGAACAGAGTTAATGCAAAAGCGGGGCACCAGGCCCAATCTGGACTTGGCTGCAGACACCACAGTATGCCCCTACCCTTAGAAATGGATAGGAAGCCCCAAATGATCCTTACTACTCACCCAGTTCATGCTCCCACATGTTTGTATGATCCAAATGACCTGCAGCCAATCAGGTTTGCGTTATACATATGTGTGGTACTATGCACATGGTGGGCATGCCCACATAGTAAGCCCAACTTGTTGCTGGTGGGGTGCATCCAGAAGGCCAGGGTTGTGGAAAGGTGAAAGGAATTATAGCCAGTTCTTGGGCTTCCTAGTTATGGTTAGGCTGATTGCTTGAAAGCCTAAAAGACTTTGGGGTGGATGATTCCCTGCCCCCTGCATTGTAACACCCCATGTTTCATTTCCACAGTCAACCCTGTCTAGGGATCCTACGTTGCATTCACAGGCCTTGTCTGGCATCCCAGCTGTGCATGCTTACTGACAGAATTGTCATTCGAAATATCATATCCACAGGTTTTGGTCTGTTTAAAGGATGCTGCAGGGTCAGTGGGTTCCCATACTGACATAAGTATATAGCAATAAGGTTGAGATATTTTTATTTTTTATTTATAATCTTCCCCCCTCCAGTAACTATTCACTACAATTTGGCTGCTCATTTTGGGAATGAAGCAGACGAGGCTTAGAAAGGGTCCTATAAGATGCTGGCATTTACAAACTTCGAAAGAAATCTCTACCTCATTGGAAACATTCTGCACCTCACTTGTAGAACTGCTCCATCAGAACACCCAATCAGGTGCAAGATATTAAAAAATTTTTCTTTTTCTTGCTTTTTATTGTGTGTTGAGTTGGAGATGCTCTTACACATGCACAGACATTCATTAAATATTGGAGAGGTGCTCAAAAATGTCAAGAACCTATTCAAGTTTAAATGAATTATCCTAAAAATTAAACTGATAAAAAATGTATAATTCTTGCTGTAGAGAATCCGGATTTAAAATATTACTCTTTATTGGAAAGCACATCAATGAGCATCTATTTAGACATCCACTTAGTCTCCAAAAATGCTTGAAGCCGTCCTTTTAGAGGAAGATGTTGACACAAGTTTCTTGGAAAACACTCTAGGATTTATAGCGCTAGCTCCAGCGTTTGGCTTTGCGTAGATGTAATGGGCTGGTAAGATGTGTATGACAATAAAATGAGATAAAAAGCCACCTTAGGGAGGAAAAGCAGAGCATAAAATCACACCTGTCCCCGAACGTTGCTGAGCAATTTGTGAATCCAACAGTAAATTGTGGCTGCCGCGTTGGAGTGATGGATGGATGCTTCGTACATACGCTGCTTTACTAGGACAGTGAATGATTATGCGGAAGAAACCCTCCCAAAACATCAATAAACATTTATACTGCAGCTCATAATTTTTACTATGTTATGTTCCCTCTTTCTGAGCACATATCCCACATGATATCATCTCAGGAATAAAATGTGATGGATTTTTCTTATACTTATACTTCAGTTTCGTTATATGAAGACAAGAAAAATAATTCATAGAATTCCTAGAAAACCCATGATGTACATCAATAGACTTACCCAGCAACACCTCACCTGGCTCTGGCAATATACTCGCTCCTATGCCACAGATTTGTTTCCCCCCAGCACCATGAGAATAACATCTGCAATGGAAGGGGTGGGTAATTGGGTGGGGGTTATGAGCAAGTCACCTGTCATATGTCGCCAGATGAATTGCTGCCAATTTTGAGATCCATTACCAGGTCACAAGGATTTAAAGAGTTGCACAGGGGTGCATTGGTTATATGAGAAAACAAGAGAATTCCCAGTCGGTTGCACTTCTTTGGGGACAACAGAGCTGGGCATAGCCCACCTCACCGAGAGCCTATGTTGGATTTCACTAATTTTTCTTCTAACACCCCCCTGCAAGTAGCATTAGTGAGATGGATAAAGAGGCACCTTGATATGCCTGAATTCTGATAGTAAAACAAGTTCAAAAGCATCCTCCAATTTATTTTCAGGAATTTTCAGGAAGTGCATGGGATTCACCACCTCCCCTAAACATTTAAACAACAATACTTACAATCAGGACTTGTTTCAAATTCAAACTTGCGGCTGTTTGTTCCATAGCCCGCGGCTGTCCGGGCCCGAATTTGGAAGATGTAAATAGTATCAGGCTTGAGACCGCTGATCGTCACGTTGGTTCCTCTGGCTCGCAGAATGGTGTAGCTTGTTTCCTGTTCCTGCTTTTGGGTAAAAGACATAGGGTTGTTAAAACCTGTACAAAGTAACCTTGATGTCTTCTGAGCCAGTATTTATAAGAACAAAGACCACCAGGTCATGACTAGTTCATGACATCAGTGACACATTAAACTATAGTAAATAAGAACAATACCAAGTCTAATATGGGCTTAACCAGTGAAGAGGCAGATCCCCGCTCATGCTGCCAGTAAGTACAATTTAATACATTCATCAGTTTTTATCTCCTGAATTCTTGCTCGCTCACTTATGGTTTCTATCTGTTTGCTAGAATGCAATATTGGACATCTGAAACACATTATCCTAACTCTTATACTATTATTTGAAGTTTGATATATCTGGTAATTAGTTTAAGCCATCAAATAATTCATGTTTTGAGCTGAACTTCTGAAGAGAGAAAAATATAAACTTTTTCGATATTTTTATTTGAAAGGTTGACTGAAATTCCATTCAGGTTTGCACAGTCCATAAATTCTGGATTTTGTGGAAACTCTGAAAATTATATTGCGTTACATTACATTACATACCCCAAGTTTATTACCTAAGCCATGTTGATACTGGATATTGGTGGTGGCTGACATTAATTTTTAATAAGGCTAATATATATCTTGGGCTCATAAAGACACACTCCAGTTTTTAGGTAACTACCTATGGAATTTCCTACATGTAACTTTGTGGGGCATGCCCGCCTCGCCAGGCATGTGTGCATTGACTGCCCCATAGTGTGTTTACTTGTGTGGTTCAATTTGTGTGTTGTTCAGAGGTCAAAAGCGCATGCGCATACAATGGTCATATTATTTGAAGCACATTTTACATTTCAATTGAACCTCGAAGCAGACACCTTGTGGTAGAAACTTGCATGTTCTTCTCACCACAGCTCAATGTCTGGTTCTGTGCCACCCACTCTACAAAACACATTAACAACTTTACCCAGAACCTCCTTTTACCTTACTGCTGGTGTGTTATAAGAGACAGGTACAAGAGACCATTTTAAAAAATAACCTAATATTTGTTTTGCCAGAAATCTACACCACTCTCACATAAACCCAGTGGCCAATTAGATTTGTTGGACATACATGGACACTGTGTGGATGTCCACCAGATGAACCTGACTGTGTGTCAGCAGAGGGGGATGCATTAGAGGTGGTTGCCAGAGCTGAGGGACACAGGAGGGTCAGTATTTTGCCATTATGGGCTTCCTAGAGATTCTTAACTGGAGGGCATCCCTATTTGGGAATCGGTACAGTCATCCTATATTTGTTTTCTTATTATGACACCGTTGTGATATTGCAAAAATATGCATCTATTCAGTTTATATGCAGTTGGGCCACATTTTTCAAAACAACACTATTCATGTCTATGGAGAAAAAATGTTCTTGTATGTTCTGGTCTCTGGAAAGTAATTAAAGAAGGCAGTTGCTCACAAACTGCACTGGAAGACCACCAAACATCTGGGGAACAATGTGCTATTCTCCAAATAATGTATTTTTAGAACAAAAGAGGAATCCCCCTTTAACTATAGTAAAACATCTGTATATAATTCCACAGGCTCCACTAAACAAAGTAAAATGCCTACTTATATAAGTGAAGCCCCCCGTGTGCCCTCTGGTCCTAAATGTTAACTACTGTGAAATGCCCGTGAGACACTTTATTTTATATAAATAGAAGTATGTATAAAGTATGTTAGTGAAACATTTATTTTTCAGTAGCCTATCATATGGCATTTCATATTTCCAGGTGGTTAATGGTAGCTACCTTTAAAAAGATCCTATTCCTAGCTCCGTAACAGTGTTTGCCTTGTTCCTACACACTGCTTCCTATTAATAAAAAAATGCTCCATTTGTGTGCCCTCTACCTACAACACAGTGTACTACAGGCCCAAAAGCAGTTCAGTTTTCATGGATGAAAATGTTGCAACAGAGTCAATGGAGCAGAGAATTACCAAAAAGTTGTGATCTGTGAAGGCATATTTATTCAGTCACAATTTTCACTTTTTTTACAAAATGTGACCAGGAGGAATTAGCCTCACGGGACCTAAGGCTTGTATTCTTATTTTTCTTCTGCCATTTACCCTAAAGTTTAGATTTAAATGCAATGTCTAACTTTTATTTTCTATTAGATGAATCAGTCAATTAGATAGAAATTAGGCGAATAGATGAATCAGAAATGAAATGACAATTTAACAAATGGGTCTTAAAGGAGCACTATCGCGAAAAAATGGCCCAATGATAAAAAGCCATATAAATATCCTAGATGGAGGGAGGAGGGGGTCACTTATACACCTGGTTTAGAGAAAGATCCAGCCAGGCTTTTTTTTTTTATTTTAAGGGAAGGAAGAGGACATCTTGGGTGACAGACTCTGTCACCTCTCATAGACTTAAGCTGTAACCCCAGGATTTTATTCCTACCAGGGAAAGAAAACCATAAGCTTGGCGGTAGTTTTATTCAGTTTGGGTGTATAAGTGAGCCCTCCACGTATTAGCTAAAGTGTTTATATGGATTTTTAATATTACACAATTTCGCCATAGTGCTCCTTTAAGAACCAATTAAAGACATCAGAAGTCCATATCTAATGCCCTGTCTGAGACTAATTATTAATCATCAGGTTTGCCTACAAAGGATAGCTGTGTCTAAGCAATACAAAGCCTTGCAGATTACTAGGTCTGCCCATCAAGGCTCATTAAAATCATTGAGAAATCAAATAAGATTATGTGAAAATTAAAAACACATGAAAAATGGTGGATCAACGGTCATTCAACAGGTATCTTCAGAAGCTCAAATATTTATTTCCCTGATCTTCGATATTCATGTTTTTTTTATTAACCACAGGCAGTTCTACATGTTGTGATTGTTTAGTGTTCACTATAGTATATTAGGATGTAATTACCTAAATTATGGCTTGTGCACACACTCAAAAAATGCCAAACTCGTGATGCAATTCAGCAAATTATAATATTTCTTACTGCCATTAAAACACAATGAAAAAACAAGGTAGGTATATGTAATGATGATAATTTAGGACTTAGGATTAGAGATGAACACATTTTCAGAAAATAGTTTCAGGTATGAATTGCTTTGGATGAGACTTAAACAGATCTGTCCAACATTAACCCCTAAAGTTTCTGATTTTGTTTGTGTCTGAAATTTTAGGAAATCCAGAATCAATTAAAATGATATCCAAACTTCTCTCATCTCGTCTTGGAAGGTTCTCCCTCACTGTATCTCTCTCTGTGGTCAGTTATACACCTGGAATCAAGAAATACCCAGCCAGGCGTTTTTGGGTACATAAGTAACTCCTTCTCTTACTTGCCGATGTGTTTATATGGATTAGTAATATTACACAATTTCGCACTACAGCTCTCTTAAGTGTTTCTATAGTCATCTGTATGGCTTTCTCAATTCACTCTGTATAGAAAAACTTAGTGGAGGATTAGTAAAACTGCACAGTACAGTTCCTATAAATATTCTATCCAAACTGATTCATGCATACTTAAATAGAACCCATGTAACATAGAAATGTATTAAAAAAAGGTATGTATAAAGCTGCCTGTATGGAGACAGATGTTTTCTTTAAAGTTAGATAATTAAGCAAAAACCACTAACAGTCATAATCTAGCATGTTATTATGCGCACAACTACCGTGAGGCAATTTACATTTTTCCCTCAAGTGGGGTTCCATATTGGATGACATGGGGTCACCACCTAAACCCTGATTCTAAATCCATCCCCTTTCTTCTTAGTGAATGTTTCCATTCACGTAGGTTTGGGATGTCTGTTAATAGTTACAGAACCTGAAGATATTTCACTGATTATCCTTGAGGCTTCTTGAGCTCTTACTGGTAGAGACATTTCAGAGTTGTTTATGGCCATGGCCCTAAAGAGGGACTCCAGGATGTTTAAAATTGAACAGTGCGTAGATGCTTCTGCCTCCCTCCCTTTTCTATTATCAAGAGATGAGAGATTAACCACAATCTATATATTTACAGAAATGTCACTCTTGTTGATGCCCCTAAAAAAGTACTAGCTGTATTTCTGCACACAAAGTGTGGGCTACATGTCCAAAACACGATCAAGCCTAACACCCAGGGTTCTGTTCATGTCCAGGCTAACTTAAGAATGGTTTAGGGGCTGAAAAACTGGTAAATAGGAAGGGTGGTTTAACTGACATTTCCAATTTCACATTTTCTCCAGTACTGCAGCAGCCTGGTTGTCCAACTCATGTGCAGGTTCACTGCCTTGTACAGATGTGCTGCATTGCATTATGGTATTTACCACTGCCTCAGTCCACACTGTTGAGTTGCTGACCATCTCTGATGCCTTTGCTGGTCCCCTGTCCTAACTGGTGGGTCATGCCACAGCTCTTCTGCTGCCAAGCCCCTACGCTGCCACTGCAGAGCAGCATTTGCGGCCCCCACAGTGATGCCAAAACATAGGCACAGCACAGTATACAAAAGTGTACTACACTGCACTAGTGCCACCAATGTTCAAACCAGTTATGTTCTATATGTATTCATTTTTCAGCCATATGTCCATTCCTATTTTCTCTGCAGTTTTTAGTCAGAGGACTTCCTGGGATCTGTGCACCCCCACTATCTGGTGCTTAGCTGAAAATGGGTGGTACTTGGTCATCTGTTTGTACCAGGCTTACATGCCTCAGGTAATTTATTACTTTCCTCTCTTGTGGTGTAGATGTTTCATCTCTTTTAGTCTCTTGCCTGTTCCCAGACTGTACCCATGTTCCCAGTTTGTGCCCCTTTTCCAAGTCTGTTATTAAAGGGGATCAATCACTGCCTATACTTCTCCAAACTTATACCAAATATTGCTACTTATGGCTTCTGACCACAATGATAGTTCAACCCCCACACCTCATTTTCCCATGTCCCAGTCTCTAAACCAGGAGATTTCCAAACTCCTCAACAGGCCTAACAGGTAACAAAAGGAACAAATTAAAAGATAAAAGCTGTCAAGGGCAGGGACAGACTTTAAGGGAAAGGGGGATTCTAAGTTGTTTGGAACTGGGTTAAACCTCTGCCGGATTTTATAATGAGAATATTATCCATATCTAAATATTAGAAATAATCTGAACATTATGTTGAGCCCACCAAACCTGACTCGTAACACAGTCAGCCTCATACCAAATCCTTCTAAAAGATCTGTGAATGATATTTTCTGTCTGCTACGCCTTGCCTTACACAAATACATATCAGTAACACTTTGCAAGCTTTACACAATCTTGGACAGAACAATAGGATTCATGAATATCTTTCCGTTATTGCCTTTCCTCCCACCTTTTCGTAGTACTTGACCTCGTAGTCCAGGATGATCCCATTCGGGTGTTCCGGCTCTTGCCAAGATAGGGCAATGCTATTTCTAGCAGTACGATCCTTTCTAATAACAGTGACAGGAGATGGAGCTGTACATGGAAGAAGACAGAGGGGGAAAAAAAAAGAAAGTGATTTTTATAGTTGGCAAGAAACAAAGGTTTGCATATAAATGATTGTCAAGTGCATCTGGGCTCGTATCAAGAGCTAGCAGCTGGGTTATAGCCTTGGTACACTTATCGTACAGCATGTTGGGCTTGGAGACAAATGAACTGACATTTTCTATTAGTGGTGAACTGGTGGCAAGCAAGCAGATGTTTTTAATATGCTACTAGAACATAACTAAAGAAAACACTTGAGCTATAAAAAAGAAAAAAAAAGGATTAAAATGATGCGAGTTCTAAGAGTACATTTACTGTGCCGTCACTGGACCTTTTTCAGATGAATGACAATTTATTTTACAAGAGCAGTTAACTTAAGCTGAGGAATTCAAATGGATGTTAATAATTAGGTTGTTATTTAAAAATGATTGGTCTCCATGCATGCACTATGAGCTCTCCAAAGCAATTTTATAAACAATTTGGCTAATGCGTTCCTAAGTAAATTTCATTACTCTGACAGTGAGAAGTTGAGTTTTCTTAGCTGACTACATCTGTATTTTCTCCACTTCTTTGTAGTTCTGTGATTTCTGTTTTATGTCATGTTGTCCGGGTATTACGTTAAAGTAATCCTCCAGCTAAAAATGACTAGAGAGCAGATCACCTCTGACCGCTGAGGGATCTTCCACCACACCTACTGCAACTGGAAGCCAGAGAATGGGAAAAGATGTTTACCCACTTGTGTGTTCCCTTGCTCAGGCTGACGTTCAAGAGCAGCCGTGTGACCAACCAGTGGGATCTACTGGATGGGCAGGCACAAAGCATTGTGGGCGGGGAAACAGCAGAAGAATGTGGGAAGGGGTATCCCCCCACATAAAGTGAACAAATCTCTAGTAATCTTTGGCTTAAAGGAGGACTAAGGCGAAAAAATGGCCCAATTCATATACATATGCTGGATGGCGGGATGAGAGGTCACTTATACAGATAGCATCAAGAATTATCCAACCAGCCTTGTTTTTTTTTCTTTTAATGGAAGGAAGAGGAAAATGGGGGGGGGCAGGTTCTGTCACCCCTGATACACTAAAACCTGTCACACCTGTATCATACTTTTTATATATACTATCATTTTTCTACCAGAAGAAAACCACAAGAGTTTTATTCAGTTCGTGTGTATAAGTGACCCCTCCTGTCTTTAGCCAATATTTGTAAATGAATTTTTAATAATACACAATTTTGCGACACATCTCCTTTACAGCTTACATTAAAGGGAACCTAAAGTTTCCTTGGACGCTCTGCACCAGGAACGGTCCTGGTCCATATGGACCCTAGCCCAGTGGAGATGTATTATCTTTTCTTTAGGCTTTGCTGTTCAATGAGAGACCAAGAAATGGCTACATATTTCTGCACTAGACTCAGCATTGCACTAAGCATTGGCTAATAGACATGTATGCAGCAGTTTACAGTACAAGCAAAAGAGGAAGTATCTATGTAATGCCAATAGGAAGCAGACAGAGCTACAGCGTGCAGCCAATTCTGTGTCAGCAGAAGCAGTGCATGGGAAAGGTAAGTAGGGTGTCTCTTAAAACGTTGCTTTATTAGGAAAAAAAATATTTATCAAATCTTTCTTATGGTCTTAAAGTGGACCAATCACCGGGATTTCGGCTATTCTTGTGATTGGCCCCTGCCCCCCAATGTAGGATGACGCCCTGTGTGAAACCCCCCAGAACGCCGACTTTCACTCTTCTCGCCATTCCCACAGCACATGCACGGAGGCTCACACAATCAGCGCTTTATGCGGAGCATACTACTGCGTGGTAAAGTTGCACCAGCGGATGCATTCCCGGCTTCCGTGTGGAGTGCGCACTTCCGTGCATCCGGCCTATCGGAATGGCTGGGAATGGAGAGCGTGCACAGCTACAGGGAAACCAGGAATATGGTCACCGGCTAAGTCATCAGGTAAGATTACTGGCGTCCCGGGGCAGGGGGGGTTTCACACAACTGGTATAGGTAAACCGTTATTCCGCATATGTAACTCCCTCTCTGGCTGTTGCTCTGGCAATAGAGGTGGAAGTGACACTTTCATTCCGAAGCTCTCAGCAAAAGTGTTGAATGTTATGAGAGGACCAACTGGGGGGCTTAGATGTGGAAGCAAAGACGCATTACTGATTTCCTGTCACCGTTCACTAGAAGAAAAGGAGGATTTGCCAGAGAAAGGAGCCTTAGTCATTCTGCCGAGCATGCCAATCCCTTTTATTGGATTACATCTGATTTTCTCTCCTGTCATCACAACACAATTTGTAAGGAAGGTATTAAAACATTCTTACAAAATGAGGAATTGAAGCAAGTTAAAATGTGCGCTAAGCTTCAGATTAGCAATCATCTCCACAGGGGGAGTACCTGCTGTCTTCAAAGGCTCCATAGCCAAAGGTTTCGCTGTTGTTGGCAAAATACAAGAATTGTAATGGCCGTGACTTATTTAAGCAGTCACTACTTATACTTTCTCCATTGTGGATTGCAACACCTTTAGTAATAAAGGGAATACATTACTTTTATTTTCATAACGTGATGTACTCTAGCTTCAGGTTCTGTAAGCGTAAGAAAACTTTCATAAGATGAAAAAAGTTTCATAAGATGGCTACAACAATAATTGGGGAGCAGAAGGGTCACCGTGATCTTCTGCAGCATCAAAGTGCGACAGCCAAGCATACAGGATGTAGTTTAAAGAAAAAGAGCACAGGGACCAAGTATTTTTTTTTGTATTCAATATGTGAAATGGGGACTGGTAGTAGGAATGATCCACTAATAAGTAAATGTGGTGGGGGGGGGGGATACTGTGTATACATGTATATCCTTTTCAACACATACAAAAAACGTATAGATATTTCAATCAATACTCTATAGCAGTGTTCCCCAATTCCTTTCTTCGGGAGCCCCCAACAGGTTATGTTTTGCAGATCTCCACACAGATACAGGTGTAGTAATTCATGCCCAGACAGTTATACAGCAGCTATGTGGAGATCCATAAAACATCACTATTACAACACAATACTGTACAGAGATCTGTCTTTAGACCTAAAGTGGACCAAAACCAACCTAATGTTTAGAAAAGTGAAACGTCTGGCAGAAGCTCTTTCCAAGTCCGGATGCCCTGCAGGATGAAAATCACCTAGTTTCAGGATAAACATAGTGTTTTGTATTGCTGCGACAACCCCGCTCTGAGTGCTCAGCCTGTCTGGCAAACCTGATTCTGCTGTCAGTGGTGTGCAGAGCAAAGAGATGATAGATGCAGCACCAATGCAGATCACATTGTGGGGTCTATACGATCACACTATAAGATGTGTATTACCCATGGAGCTAGTACTACTCTGGTACTCCATCCGCTAGCTGCTAGTGATAAACTATGATAACATATGTATGGAAACCTAATCCAGTGTAGTAGAGACAGACATCTAATTTCCAATTTGGCTTTGGAAGCTACATTAGTGCAGGCTGCTCCCTGTGTAGGCACCTGGTGGATTAAAGTGGACCAACACCCACGGGTGATCGGCCCGGGAATCTATAAGATTCCCGGGCCGATCACCCCCCACCCCGCGGGACATCCGAGATCGGGATACTATGGCGTACTATGTGGATCCTGGGGGTCACTGACCTGTACAGTGCCACAGCTTAGCCAACAACAGAGCCATTACCTGCCCCATGGATGGTGGCCACCAAAAACATCCTCATATTACTGCTTGTTCTTTTTCAGCTCACGGATGGCCATCATAATGATTCAACTCTTGCATTCAGGTCTGTCAGGGTAGACCATTGCCCATTGCAAGGTGCCAGAGCATGCACTGCGGGGTTCCATCTCCTAGCATTAGCATTTGGCTTTCTGCTATACAGCACACCCACACTACGGGACACACATCCTCTACATCCAAGATTGTAAACTCTCTGCAATCACTTTATCAAAAACTTTATAAACTACACCCAAACAGCAAATTAAAGTGCACTATGCAACAAAGTGCAAACGCAAACCAAGATTATGACGCCAGCAAAGACGGCTCAATAATGACGCATAAATCAATAGCAATATGTGTATATACCCACATATAGCCCCCCCTACCATAAAGGATATTAAGCTCAATGGCCACGACCTAGCTCCTATATAAATAAGTGTAGTTTAAATAGTTTTTATAGCGTTTGCAGTGTTCAGCATTTAGGTTTGTTTTATTTGTTGCACCATGTATATATTGCTTTTGGACTGATTGCCTGACTAGGCCCTTGGCCTTGTCTCACTGGGTCAGGGACCTTAGCTGATGGCCTTTGACATATCTTTGGAACTGTCCATCCCCTCCAGAAATGATAGATAGATAGATAGATAGATAGATAGATAGATAGAACCAGAAGTCTGGGTGTGCAATATTTGAGTATATCTTTTAACATTTAAACAGCTTTGCCGGTGTTTCTGACTAGTGGCCCTCATTCACACAAGACTGGAACTGATGGCTGCATAGCTGGCAAGGCTCGAGAGTGCCATAACAAGCCACGTGGAGCCATGTTAAGATTAGGCTTCGGAAACAGAACAAAAAGCCCCCATTCAAGGGTACAAGATAAAGGGCGCTTTCTTAAACCAGCCATACAAATAATCTTTTGTCATTTTTGTGATATCAGAACAAGAATGAATCCACAGATTCCAAGCGTGTGGGTATGATTGCGTGGATGACTTTCCAAAGCCCCCTGGAACATCATAACCCTATACTGGCATCCAAAGCCTGACAAGGGCATTGTGCATTTCAGGTACGCTTGGTCTTGTTGTTTTGGACCAATCCCATATGGATGGACAGATAAACTTACTAAACCTATTTTACATATACACACATGAGGTAGCGCGTGTGTCGGGGAGCTGATTAGCAAAATCACAGTCTAATGAAACATTCCCAAGACGGTAGATCCATCAGACATCCCCATTGTTTGATGAATTTATCCGTGCCATAGTAATTATCTTACAGTTTTATTTCATTGAAATCTTTTCCTGAAGACATGCTCCCCTGCCAGTACTTCATTAGCTGCTGCCTAAAAGACTTTTAAAGAGACTATTTTTAGCGTAATTCCCGCTATTAGCGGCAACAAGGGAGGCAGCAGAATAAACCCTGGCGGAGGGCGTTGCATGAACTACTTCAAAAACCTCTCTGGGCTTCACGCTAAGTAAACCAGGGCAAGACTTTCAATTATGGAGAGATAAATTTGATCAGATTGATGGCTTTCTTAAGAGCATAATCACACAGCCAGGCTCCACCATGGTGACTGATTTGATTGAAGCATTCTGCCTTCAGACAAAAGCCATTGAAATGTTTTTAGTAAAAATTAAGGCTTTATTTATTTATAACAATAGAACAATAATAGTATTCAAATGATCCATATTAGATATAATTTATCTATGACACAGTCTTTTCCTTGGCACCCCAAACTCCACATGTATGTAATAAAAGATTGGGTGGCGGTGCTATGGAGGTAAGCATATTTATTTTTAGTTTTTTAGCACTTCACTTGCAAGCCATTATTGGGGTTAATTCATGAACGTCTAGCGCCAGGTAGCGCCTCGTAGCGGCAGGCAGCGTCTGGTGAGCGCTGTACGCAAATCCACATTTATCAGAAAATCTAATAAGGAAGGTCCCACTCCTTACCCAAACACCCTTAGAATCATGGCACCACCGCTATTTATTAAAAATGCATATATCACTTTATTAATAGAAAAGACATACACTTGGACATCGCTAAAAATCATTAAGACAAGGTATATACAATAAGGAAGGAAAGAACTTGCGGGGGCAGTGGGGGCGGTAGTTTTAATCAAGGATGATCTAAATTTCATATATATTAATCCTGTGAACTTACATGCTTGGATGACCACCTGCCCACTGCCCCGCCCGTCTACGCGTTACGTGACGTCAAAAACGCGTCACTTCCTCAGGACAACAATTGTCCTGAGGAAGTGACGCGTTTTTGACGTCACGTAACGCGTAGACGGGCGGGGCAGTGGGCAGGTGGTCGTCCAAGCATGTAAGTTCACTTTCTCTTCCTTATGGGTATTGGTTTTTTTGGTCTCCCCCCTGGCTTTGTCTTCATTATTTAGCCTCACAGTTGTATATAGCCTGTAGGGTTACTGGTTAGATATAATCTTTATACTATTCATTAGATCGATTTGCACGATTGTTTAAGATATTTGCACACATTGTTTAGAGATAGTTTTTTATGTGAGTTTGCACATGGCACGTATGCACTTTTGATTTTAGCCAGGATTAATATATATGAAATTTAGATCATCCTTGATTAAAACTACCGCCCCCACTGCCCCCGCAAGTTCTTTCCTTCCTTATTGTATATACCTTGTCTTAATGTTTTTTAGCGATGTCCAAGTGTATGTCTTTTCTATTAATAAAGTGATATATGCATTTTTAATAAATAGCGGTGGTGCCATGATTCTAAGGGTGTTTGGGTAAGGAGTGGGACCTTCCTTATTAGATTTTCTGGTATTTAAGTCACCCGCATGTGCACACTGCATGTTGTTTATTCTGAGTCTTATTCGATAGTTATCCCCAGTGCAGTCTCAAACTATTGCCTAAAATCCACATTTATGAAGGCGATTCTGGTGAGCGACTCTAACAGCGCCATGTAGTGTACGATTCACCATTACAGGTGGCTCAGCATATAGCTCTAGCTTCCAAAGCGCCAGGTATTATCTGTCGCTACCTGCCGCTCTCCCATACATTTCAATGGACGTTTCTTTCCTTCTGTTTAAACAGGGTTTTTTTTTTTTATTTTTTTTCCCTCAAATAATTGTGTGACCTCTCCTGGCCTAAAGTCATTTTTTAAAAAAAGTTTTCGATTATTTGTTTTTTATGCAGAATTGTATTTACAGGTCTGGCACTAAAGTATTACTGTCACAATGTTACAACAATGTCATTCCATGGGTTTTCGCTTTGTTACTGGTGGATATGTGTTCAAAAACAGACTTTAATCACACAGCGTCTAACGCTCTATGCTATAGCGACCAGATTTAGAGCACCTATGCGTATTTTTTTAATAAGTATGGTGTGAGTCGCTGAAAGACAGTCGCACTGAGCTGGCGATACCTTTCGCTCCCTGTAGCGCTGTACTGGTGTTACAGCGCCCAACATACATCACATTCATCAATGGCGGTCAGGTTACTAGAGCTACCGAGACGCTCTGTTACAGCACCCGATACCCGCACATGAGCGTCTACTAGCTCTAAGCGCCGCTATACAGACGCTCATCTGCCAATACCTGGCATTAGTAATGAATAAGCCTCCAAGTTCCACTTAGAGGGGATGCTTTGTACCTATATTGTAGGAACAGTTTATATAGTCTTGGTCATAATTTCTTTTTAAGAAAACCTACTATGACTTTATGTTTATCCAAGGGCCGCTAGATTCACAGCAGATGCAAAATGTTCAGACTGAACCAAATCTTGGTTTTCTCAAAGTTTTTAGCCCTTTTAATCAGATGCTTTATGTTATACTGAAGTATTAGGAAGTCTTACATCTAACTGACATATACATCAATGTTATGAAAAGACATATTTACAGTTTGTCCCTGATTTTATAAGGAATTAACCATTTGCTTCACTTCACTGCTGCATATCATTTTCTGCAACCAATTCTTGCTTAAATTGGGCTTGGATCACAATTTTTCGTTTTGTTTGTCCATCTGCTTTTTGAGGATTTGCCACAGGTTCTCGTGGAACTGAGATCTGAGAAGTTTCCTGGCCGTGGACCCAATGTTAACGTTTGTTCACCGAATCATTGTGCTTCATCATGCTGCCCACTCCCTTGGATGAATAGCAAACCTACATGTAAATGGTCTCAGGGTACTTTACTATTTCTTCTTTGGACAACCATTCTTCCATATGTTCCAGTTTAAAGAGGGTTTCATTACAACAGTCATTTGTGCCATTCTGTCAGCCCTTGGAGAGAAGTGTCTTTTTTGCTATTATCCTTAGCACTAGTAAGATTGCACAAGCACACATTTCTTTCAGAGTAACGCCTTCTTGGCAGGGCCTTATGGCTCCACCAGAAGAATTTTTAAAACCGTAAGGCTCCACTCTGTTATGCACAGAGCACCTTACTTTTAAGCACTTAACCCCCACTCCCCTGAATTTATTCACGCCATAGCACTTTATATTTGTTGTGTGTACATGTGTGTTGTTCTAGTTGTGGGTGCCTAGACCCTTATGGGCCCTGTCCCCAAGAGTGGGCATGGAAGAGGTTATAGGTCTTTTTGGCCTCGCCTTGGAAACCCTGCCCGGTGGATCCCCCTTGAGGCTCGGGCTAGTACCAGGCAGGTCTTAATGGCCAGCCAAGGAAAACCCAGTGCCAAAGCGAGCTAGTACCTGGTCGGGCAACTGCCAGTGAAAGCCTTATGCTGAGGGATCCAGCTAGTGGTCCACAGGGAATGCTTTGGGTAGTACCTGAGGACCAAGTTCCATCTTCTCCTTCGGGAGGGAGGGATATGTATCCTTGTACTCTCTGTCAGGGGGTTCATGCTCTGGGAGAGTAGCAGAAAGCGGCCCATTCTCTTTTGAGAAGGTCCCAGAATGGGCACCCCAAAGTGTTTTTCAGTGTGTTTCGCACTTTTCACTTCACTTTAATTAAAAAAAAAGCTGAAACACATGTACACAGGTAGGAGTGGATATTTTCTTATATGCTATTCCAGGTTGCACAACCTGGCAGATACGGGTTCTTTTGAATATTACTTTAAGAGGTGTAAGGGAATAATTTGCATGGGCCCATTAACATTGGCATGTATGCCCTATGCAAATACTTTCTGTTTTAGGAAAGTACTCTCTGCCTTGTACCTTTAATAGAAGCTTTTAGATCCCTTTAATCCCCCTATATAGCCTAACATGAATTGACATGATTATGATGATTGCTGCTCTTCTTGACACCAGGTTAAGCTTTTCTCCTCAGTGCGCCTGCAGATCCGCTACCTGCCTGCTGCTATTCCTGAGCAAACCGTGCACTTGGGTTGAACCGATCCCATAGTTTAGTCATTTTTAAGACACGGTCCAGGCACTTGCTGGATTTAGGCACCCTAAAAAAGTTCTGACTCTCTTTTCTTAATGATATGATAAAAGGTTGATTGAGTGGAACACAAGCAAAGTCGTTGCATTTATAACTTATTTTTAATGCAAAGCAATGATGACTGTAGGGTTTTCCTTTTGTAGAAAATATAATTTGTGTCAGTCTTTTGGCCAGGACTATACATAATTAGGACTTTAACACAGTAAATCTGAACCGGCGACAATGAAAGTTTAGATGTAAACTTTGAGTCTTTAAAATGTATCTGGAACCTTCACGTCTCAGGGCCAAACCGTGACAATTCCAAGGTAAGCTTTCGGCTTCTTCACCCAACGCTCTCTGAGTGCAGCCGATCGTGCAGCCAAGATTTAGATGTCAGCGCAGGACGCAGGTGTTGAAATTCAGATTATTAGTATAGATTTCTGCAGACGGCATTGCTTTAGGAGCTATGTGTGAAAATCCTCTGACTCATGACAGAGAAAGGTGCGAGGAAATAACGAGCAATAATGTGCATGAGCGGACATCTTGCACCGTAGCTGACTTCTCCTGGCTTTCTCACTTTGTGCAGCCTCTCATTTTCCCCCCTTGTCCCCATAGAACAGCTGCATGTAATATTTTTCATACACTTTGTTCGGATGACTGGGATTATCATTTTCATATGGCTACAGCAGACCTCTGGGGACACTGAGATTAGTGAGATGCGGAGATAAAATATGTGCATCTTTCAGCGATTTTCTTACATCTTCAGTTAATCTAAAAAACATATTTTTGTGGACGGGACACTGTAATCTTCATAAGTCAGCTTGGCATGGACGGGGGAGCAGGCAGCCGCAGTGTGTACAGCGTGTGTTGTGATTTGTTTCAACATGTGTTGCCGTCACGATAGGATGATGGAGCATCCTCATAAATCCGGGTACCATGGTACTTTATTGTTACATTCCAGAGTCTGGGGGGCAAAACAGGATCAAGCAGACCCATCTAATATTTTAGTTTGGATTTTATAAATTGGATAGGGAGTGAAGAGATGAGGGAAGATATTATTAATATTTGTTATTTTTATACCATTTATTTATTAATATTTGCAGATTTTTATGGATCATTATCTTTCTTATCCCTTACAAATTAGAATAAAACACAAATACCTCTTTCCTCTTTACCCACTTTTGAATATTGCATCATAAATATACTTAAACCGGACCTTCAGCGTGATTTAATGAAAAGCCAAACTCTTAAAAAACGGTTCTCCAGCATCTAAAATTAATATATTTTACGTTTTTAGTCACTAACTTATTATTCTTTCCCCCACTGGGCTGCAACTCTGTTCAGGAACTTAGGATACGGGCGCCGCCATCTTGACTCAGAAGCATCACACTTACTGAGGAGAGGAGAGTGGGATAAGGTACAGGGGGGCGGGTTATAGCTGTGCTTTGCTCAGACAGAGCAGAGCTGGGGTCAGGTAAAGGTCAGCAGTCCCAGAATGCAGAGCAGCACAGTCAGGAGGCACTTCCTGTTTGCAGGCTGCCTGATAAGATGGTGGCTTCCATAAGCCACCATCTTGGATGTTTAAAGGCTCATAACATGCAGCAGATGCAGGTAGGATGATTTTTAATGTGGACAATCTGTATGTACAGGGTGTGGGAAACATATAAGATAGACTCTTATTCAGGGTGAAGGTCCGCTTTAACAGCTTCAAGCAGGGATTTCTCCTTACCACTTGAAGGCGTATGGCATAAGATATAATGTCCTTTATCAAGCCTGCCCTGGATTCTAAAAAGTTCTATGGCCAGTCGACTCCCTATCCATAGGGTATCCCAATTTAAAGTGCCCCAGCATGTGAAATCCCCTGGGTTGGCTAGTATACCTCATTGCTATCCCTATGGCACATCCCTAGCTTTGATATGGCTGATGTGCTCACCAGCACCCGGTGTAGGTACACACAGCCGAAGGAGAGCGGCTAGAGGCCAGCACTCCATTCAACTTTACTAAGCTGCTTTGATGTCAGAGTGCCTTAGAAAAGCGTGACTGAGAACTAGAGGTGTATAGGGGAGCCCATGCATGCTCTGGATGATCACCAATCCGGGGGCATTTCTCACAGCACGGCATCCCAAATTGTGAAAATCATGGCTGTTGCTCCTTTTTAACAGCTGTATTCCCAATTAGGGATATTGGATGAGGAATGGTTTTAAATAAGGCTTTCGCAGTATCAGCCTCGAGCGTCTTTTGCCCACCAACAGAGTTTACCCCACAGGGCCCAGATCCTGGATTAACTGCTGCATATATCATAAAAAAATGTATAGTTATTAGTATACATGTGTGCAGTGTCAACATAGCGCTGGGCTGTATGCAAGGTTAGTAGACATCAACAGAACATTGGCTGTATGCAGGGTCAATGGACACAGCACCAGAGAGCGCACCACAAGGGGTCCAAGTCTGAGCTATCAAATGCTGGAGGTCCCATTTTAGAAAGAAAATAACCCTTTGATTCACCAGAGAAGATACTGGTATTGTTTGAAGCACGATCAATAAATACAGCATTAGAAAGTCATCTAATAAATAAAAGAATATAGTTTTTTTTAGCTCTACACTTAGGATGATTTTCAAGTTAAATAAACATTTAACATACAGTGCCTTAAATGTTTCAGACCTGCCTTTCTGTGGTTGGCACATACAAAGGTGGTCATTCAAAGCTATCTCAAACAAGTGTAAAACATGTCATGAATTGTCAGCTCTGTCCAAAAACTAAATTTCTTAACTTCTTCTGGGAACAGGATATAAAGATATGACCAATAGTTTAAACACTGTCTTTACACACCAAAGTGTTTATTCAATGTCTAATGTCTGGTTTGGTGATTTTTATTGGCTACATTCTTATGTACTGACTTTCAGGGAGAGGTGCAGAATTCTATCAATTAGATTTTTTTACCCATTTTCTAATATTAAATTGTGTTATTCTTGATGTGGCTCTAAAGTCTGAGGTGAGAAAAAGGTTCCAGCACTCCAAGAGTTGGCAACAATAAACATATAACTTCAACAATCTATACAATAGAATACTTCCAAAAGTCATACATACTGACATCAATTTTACATACTGACATCTATACCAAATAACAGAGAACAGAAACAGCAGACAGCTCCCAACATAGGGGAAGGGGGACCCCCTGTTAAAAACCCTTAAAAATCCCCCCCAAAAAATGGCGTGAGGTCCCCCTTACCCAGCATAACCAGCCCAGGCACCAGCTATCGGGGCTTGTAGAACAGGGCGCAGGGTCCCGGGCAAGTCACCCGCTAGTCGCAGGTTTTTTTTCTTTACTCACCTCCGATTGTCAGCTTCTCTGTCCCCGACGATCTGTTGACAGATGCGGTGAACGCTGGAAGAAAGGGGGAGGCAGGGGATCAGAGGATCATATGCCTCTCCTCCTCTGGCAAGCAATCGCCGCTTCTGACACCTGTAGAGCCGAAAGTGGGATGACGCTCGCAGGGTGACGTCATCCACCCCATCCCCAAAGGGGCTAGTCGTGAAGATAGCGGCGTCCATCGGGAAATCAGGGGGAGAGGGCCTGTTGGGCTCTCTCTTGAAGACTGAAGAGCCCTGGGGGTGATCGCGCACATGAGTAAATGTCTTTTTTTAACTTTTTACAGGACTTACCGGCACCGGCTGAAGCAGGGGGGGGGGGCATTCTATTCCGGCACTCTCGTGCACTCTCCCCCTTTCTTTGGGCTGTACGCACGATCCTGCCCTAGCTATTCAGATAGACATGTGGCAGGCGATGTGGCCGCTCTTGCTTCCCATTAAAGTCAATGTTATAAGTCAAATGTCATAAACATGGCAAAGGGCTCTGATAGGACGATAGCCCGCGCAGGTGCTAGTAAATCGAGGGGTGCTAGTCAAATACTGTATATATATCTTTTAAGAAAAATCCTGTGTTTCTGTATTGCAGCATTATTTCGGCAGCACTGAACAGCACAGTAACAATGGCAAACAATAGCAGTTTCTGTGAACTGTGACTTTTGTAAGCTAGTATGTGTTTTAGGATTATTAGCCCTTTACATTCCCTAAGCACTGTAAACAAATATGGTGATTAGGATTTTCTGTAATAATCACGGAGTGATGACTTGTAAGTAATCAGTCAGCTTTAACCCACAGAAGGACCTTTGAAGGTTACCTTTGGGAGCTGTTGTTTCAAAACCTGTTAACCGCATTAGAGATGTGCACTTTAAGCATGGCTATGATAAATAATTGTGTTGAAAATGCCCTTCAGCAGAATAGGAAGAAGGGACTTCATCAGGACCAGATCCCCCGCGCAGACTCTTTGTAAAACAAATGATTTCTCTGTAATCCCCCATCAAGGTTTAGATGGATGAGTTCAGGTTATGCGGGATCAAGGGCCGGGCTGTGATCTTAATAATCATTTCTCTCTTTCTTAGTTCAGAGATAATGTAATATGATCTGATCATTCAACTGTAAAAGCAATTTAGCAAGCTGCAGAAATATCGGTGCCTGGGCTGCATTATTAATTGTTAGCTCTAATAATAATTTCATTGAACCCTGAGCAAGGAGAGAGCGGAAGCTAACAGAAGAATACGGCACAATGGAAATCCCTTACTTCGTTTCAATAGCCATGTGTTTTATGTACACAGGTCCCCTGTGATGAGCAGCCTGGCTGCCAGTAAATGTGTCAGACACTTGTTTGACATAGTGCATAATATTTCTGGCTCAGCTTTTAGGTGTAGTACAAGCAAACTAAATATCAAACATAGGAGGGGCATTTCAGCACCTGGTGCAAATGGAGCAAAAAGTGCACATTAGGTCAAATAAAACCTTTGCTGAATCACCTCCAGGTAGAGAATTAAAGTCAATGGCCAATGTGTACTTTTTACATCTCATGCTGAATCACCCCTTTGATTTAGAACTAGGTGCAAAAATTGTGCAACTATTTTGGTAGTATAAACTGCAGTTCACTTTTTTTTTGCTTAGGGAGCGATTCAACACCAGTGCACATCTATTTTATTTTTCAGCTAAAGTTCACTTCCCGTACCAGGTGCTGAATCAACCCAAGTGTAACTATAGAGGGAGGAATGGAAGCAACAGCATCATGGTCATTTTAGATGAAATTAAGCAGCCTACTGATTTCTATCTATGGCACATGTGTCAAACTCGGGGGCCAGGTGTGGCCCTCGAAGCCTTCTTATGTGGCCCTCTGACAGGTGCCACAAGGCCCCTGTCTAGCTGGCCCATCACTCCAAGGCTTCTAACTGTGCCTGGTGCTGCAGAGTGCTCTGTGGACCACAGTGTCTAAACTAATCCAGTTTCTATACAAATTAATCTACAGATTATATGGGGTTGTGCACTTTTACGTTAAAATCCTACAACAATCAAATCACAGAATTGCGCACAAATATCTGTGCAAGAATATCTGCCTAATCCACTTTCTAGATGCAGTGCCTATAAAAGCTGATGGCACGCCCTTTCAACATTCTGGGGGAAAAGAGAGTAGTGTCTGCAAATGTTCTGTGTCTCTAGGTAAACCAGCTCTCACCACAAAAGCGGGGCCCAGCTAACCCATCTAACTCACTGCCACAGCAGAGGGTGATGCAGCTGCTGCAGGGGTTTTGCTAACTATTTCCAGGTGGGGCGGAAAAAAATAATTGTAGGGCACCTGTGTAGGTCCTGGGAAAATAAATTCTGTGGTTGTCCTGAGGCAAATAATTATGCACCTGCATCTGTTCTGGGCAAAATAGCTCTGCGTCTGCACCTGTCCTGGGCAAAATAATTTAGTGTCTGCATCTGTCTTGGGCACAACAATTTAGTGTCTGCATCTGTTATGGGCAAAATAATTTAGTGTCTGTATCTGTTATGGGCAAAATAATTTAGTGTCTGCATCTGTTATGGGCAAAATAATTTAGTGTCTGTATCTGTTATGGGCAAAATAATTTAGTGTCTGCATCTGTTATGGGCAAAATAATTTAGTGTCTGTATCTGTTATGGGCAAAATAATTTAGTGTCTGTATCTGTTATGGGCAAAATAATTTAGTGTCTGCATCTGTTATGGGCAAAATAATTTAGTGTCTGCATCTGTTCTGGGCAAAATAATTTAGTGTCTACATCTGTTCTGGGAACAACAATTTAGTGTCTGCATCTGTTCTGGGCACAACAATTGAGTGTCTGCATCTGTCCTGGGCAAAATTATTTAGTGTCTGCATCTGTTATGGGCAAAATTATTTAGTGTCTGCATCTGTTATGGGCAAAATAATTTAGTGTCTGCATCTGTCCTGGGCAAAATAATTTAGTGTCTGCATCTGTCCTGAGCAAAATAATTTAGTGTCTGCATCTGTCCTGAGCAAAATAATTTAGTGTCTGCATCTGTCCTGAGCAAAATAATTTAGTGTCTGCATCTGTTATGGGCAAAATAATTTAGTGTCTGCATCTGTTCTGGGCAAAATAATATAGTATCTGCATCTGTCCTGGGCAAAATGATTTAGTGTCTGCATATGTTCTGGGCAAAATAATATAGTATCTGCATCTGTCCTGGGCAAAATAATTCTGTTTATGTGTCCATGTAAACATACATTTGAATGGTCGTGTTTGCATTTTGTGTTTGTCATTAATCGTCCCCTTGAAGGCTGATGTGGCCCTCAGTGAAAACAAGGCTGACACCCTTGATCTAGGATGTTTAAATAACAGAAAGTAAAAAATAGAAAATTATTGGAAGCCAGGCTGGCTACAGGTTTATGTGGGCCCTTTGCCATGTGACACAACCAGAAGGACGAAGAAGCTGCACATATGGTGGATATTGCCAAATATTTCACACACTCACAAGGTAACCCCCCTCTGCTTCAGCCCCCTGCTGTGTGCAAGATAGAAAGCATACAGATAAACGCAAAACAAAAAGAATAAAAAGAAAGAATGAATGAGCAGAAGATAGAAAGGAAGGATAAACAAAAAGACATTTAAAGTGGACTGTCACCCAGGGGTGATCGGCCCGGGAATCTATAAGATTCCCGGGCCCATCACCTCCCTCACCGCGGGACACCCGAGATCGGGATGTCCCGCGGTGAGGGACCCCCCCAAAAGCCCCCAAAAACTGAGCTGATCCCCGCGGCGGCGGACGCGCTGTCGGCGACGCTTGTCCGTGGCTACGTGGGAGAGTGGTGAGGTGAGTTTTGGGGGGTTTCTGGGGGGTTTTACACAGCGGGGCCCCCCCCTGAAGTGGACCAAAACCCAGGATAGTCAAAATCCTGGGTGTTGGTCCACTTTAAGGGTCGATTCAACAACAGGTGAGAACAATAACTACTTTTTAGGAGAGACAAAAGAAATGCACTGGTGGCACTCCAAATCAATAAACCAGTGCAAAGAAAAAAGAACACATACAAACACAGAATTATAAAGTGCAAGTGCTTATCACAATGTGGGTACAAACAATAAAACAAGAAAAAAAGTGTCTGCAGAGTGGTCATCCCACGGAGAGCTTGGAGTGGAGTTTTGGGAGCCCCCCGCATACTTGTTTGGCCTAAGAGGATGATTTATTAATAGCGACATGTAGCGACAGTTGAGCGACTGTAGCGGTATTTTCATAGTGCCCGCTAGTAGTCGCTGTGCTTGGCCGTTGTTCGGTTGTTGACAGCGACTCAGTCGGTGTGGCTAAATGTTCAATACAAGGTTACGAGTCGCTATTTGACAGGTTCCGCGATGTATGGGTGCGCATGATAGCGACTGGTCAGAGCGACCGGCTTCCACCATATTCATCAAAAAATCACGCTCAAAAAAATTCAAGCGCTGTGAAATGCATGTTTAAACCCAAGAGCGCTGGCGGCGATGTGTTAAAAGTAGTTTTTTAACCCCTAAACCACCATATTTTTGGAAACCAAAAAAAAAAAGGATTTTAATTAATTTAGTAATATGGATACATTAATATCAGACCTGTAATATCAATTCTGTACAATTTTTTTTTTAATTTTTTTCCCTTTATTATCTAAAATGGCAGAAGTGGTCACAGAATTTTTCACATTAAAAAAAAAAAATAAACATTAATAACAATTAATTATTAATATTTAAAGATTGTTCCATTGAAATGCATTAGAGCGCTCCAGGTAGCGAGAGGTCATACCTGTCGCTGTTCAAGGTCGGACGCTGGTGCTGTGGGCTGAGGCTGGAATAATGATGAATGAGTCGCTATATGGCGCTATCTCAGTCGCTAAGCAGGATTGGCTTGATAAATGTGTGATTGTGGTGGGGAGCCGGCGTTCTCGTGGCGGGGCCCGTCATTACCGGCCGCTCACCAGTCGCTACCTGTCGCTATTCCTTCATAAATAAGGGCCTAAGTATTGTTGCTATCTTGTCACAACTCCAATTTTCTCATATTTATCTGGTTTGCATACACTTTAAAAAATATTTTTCTCGTTTTATTATTTGTAGTCACACTGTGATAAGCACTTGCACTGTATTGAGTCACTTTAAGGTTTTTTGTATGATTTTTTTGTATGAATTTTTGGGATTATTATCTGTTAAGGTATCTTTGGTGTGTATTTGTTTCTATAATTCATGGTCATAAGTGCACTGATACAACATGGTGGGTAATCCCTTGTCTTTATTCTGTGTTTGCTTGTGTTCTATTTTCATTTAATAGAAAAAAAAAATGTAATACCTTTTGTGCAGCCAATTGTGTGCACGGGGGGCTTTTGCTGCTCTTTGGGGCCATGTGTCCCAGTGCGCTGCTTTTGGGTTTTGGTACTTTTTAGGAGAGAAAACTGCCTTCATCGTCTACCTTGGGGGTGCTTCAACACCAAATGTAAATAGAACATTTTTTTCACCTGGTGCTGAAGCAACCTAAAAGTAAGAATCAAGGAGCATTCCATTAGGGTGTGTCATTGCAGAGGGATAGGGACTTATTTCTCTCAATTTAATGGTTTATATAGTTCATGTTGTTTTTAAGTGTGTTAATAAATGTATTATATTTTAGCAAGGCAGTATTAATATATGGGGCTATGTGACCCACTTTGGCCCTTATTTAACAAGGGATAGCGCCAGGTAGCGAATGGTGAGCGTACGGTAATGACGCTCACCGCCACGAGAACGCCGGCTCCCCTCCGCAATCACACATTTATCAAGCCGATCCTGCTTAGCGACTGAGAGAGCGCCAGATAGCGACTCATTCATCATTATTCCAGCCTCACCCCACAGCGCCAGCGAGCGACCTTGAACAGCGACAGGTATGACCTCTCGCTACCTGGCACTCTCCAATGCATTTCAATGGAGCAATGTTTAAATATTCTTAATTAATTGCTATTAATGTTTTTTTTTTTTAAATGTCAAAAATTCTGTGACCACTTCTGCAATGTTAGATTTTTTTTTAAGGTAAAAAAAAAAAAATTGTGCAGAATTGATATTACAGGTCTGATATTAATGTATTCATATTACAAAATCTTTTGAAAAACATGTTTTTTTTTTTTACAAAAAATATGGTTGGGGGTTAAAAAACTACTTTTACGCCATCGCCGCCAGCGCTCTGGGGTTTAAACAAGCATTTCACAGTGCGAGAATTTTTTGAGCGTGATTTGTTAATGAATATGCTGGGAGCCGTACGCTATGGCCGTTCGCTGTCATGTGCTCCCATACAGCGCGGAACCTGTCAAACAGCGACTCCTAACCCCGTATTCAACATTACCGCACACCGACGGGGTCGCTGTCAACAGCCGAACAACGGGCAAGCACAGCGAATACTAGCGTGCGCTGTGAAAATAACGCTACTGTCGCTCATCTGTCGCTACCTGGTGCTATTAATGAATCAGCCTCCCCATGTATTGCGACAATATTAAGCAATACACCAGTGAATAAAAAAATAAGTGCGTGGAGTAGAGATACTATGGCTGTGGCTGCCATAGCTCAGAAATGTGGAGGGATGAGAATTAAAGCTTGATTTTGCACTAACATGGAATACTTGGAATAAGTAGCAGGCATCCCAAATAAGGATTTACTAGAGGTCCACTTTAGTTTTTGTTGTAGTGACTTTAAAGCTGGCAAATCATCACCCACACCTCCAGGGCCAGCTGACTAGGCCGACTAGGTGCCAATTCAGCATCTCCCACTTTGTGAACCCAACCAGCAGACCAGCAAGTCCCTTACCTTTTCACCGGTTCTTTGCTGTGATCTCAGGCCGCTATTTCAGTGAGGAGCCAGAGAAGGAAGGTTATTTGGTCGGGCAGGTTGATTCATTACTAGCGCCAGGTATTGGCAGATGAGCGTCTGTACAGAGGTGCTTAGAGCGACTGCTAGTATAAGCTGTGATCAGCTATCGGGCGCTGTAACAGAGCGCCTCAGTCGCTGTAGTAACCTGGCTGGCATTGATGAATGAGATGTATGTTGGGCGTTCTAACAACAGTATAGCGTTGCAGCAAGTGAAAGGTAGAGCCAGCTCAGTGTGACCGACTCTCACAGAGCGTAGGCGCTCTAAATCTGGGCGCTATAGCATAGAGCGGCAGACGCTGTGTGATTTAAGTCTGTTTTTGAACACATATCCACCAATAACAAAGTGAAAACACATAGAATGACATCGTTTTAATATTGTGACAATAACACTTTAATGCCAGACCTGTAATGACAATTCTGCATAAAATATAAAAAATCAAAAAAGTTTTCAAAAATGACTCTTTCTAGGCCAGGAGAGGTCACACAATTATTGAGAGAATAAATAAAACCCTGTTTAAACAGAAGAAAAGGAACATCCATTGAAATGTTTGGGAGAGCGACAGGTAGCAACAGGTAATACCTGGCGCTCTGGAAGCTAGGGCGTCGGCGCTATACACTAAGCCACCTGTAATGATGAATCGGACGCTACATGGCGCTGTTAGAGTTGCTCACCAGAAACACCTTCATAAATGTGGTATTGTGTACAGTGCCTGGCGTTCACTAGACGCTGCCTGCCGCTATGAGGCACTACCTGCCGCTATCCCTTGATGTATAACCCCCCCTTCGATGAGGCATCTACACTTGCACTCGTCTACATGCTTAATTATTACCAAAAAATGGAACGTACTGCTTTTGTCATCTGTTGTGGGACCTCTGATGGAGCTACAGGTTTAGGTTTTGTTAGGCTGTTGTTCTGCTGGGCCGACATAAGAGGATCATGTAAGCTTAGCAGCTGTTCACTGCCACTCTCCCAAAGTTCACCCAGGCGTCTGATTTTGGTCACAGCTGTAATTTCTATAGGAAATCATAACACTCTCATTATTACACTGTACTGGGTGTTCTGTTAAATTTCCTGTCTAATGGGAAGAGATGACTTTGCTATAATGATACATTTCTGCATTTCATATTAAAAGTCAGGAGGAGGAAATCTGAGCAGGATCGTTTACCGTCGCTCAGGAATGCCGGGACGCAGGGGGTCAGCTTAAGATCACTTGCTCCCAGCGTTCTGGGTCGGGTTTTTGATGTGATGGCAATAGGCTTTTATTGACTAGGGACAGGTTTGTGGACATTCTATAAAAAGAACAGTAAGGTCCTTTTTAATAAGTATTGAAGTTATTTGTTTTTGAAATAGGAAACCAAAAGAAGCTGTGAAGCTGTCTAATGTCGTGGTGGCGAAAATCAGCTTGAAAACTCAAGTGTCGTACGTTAAAATTTCAGTGCAAAGAGGTCGCCCCAGGGAGCACGTGGAGTGGAGTTTTGGGAGCCCTGTCCCCCCTGCATACTTGTTTGGCCTAAGTATTGTTGCCATCTTTAGCACATCTCCAATTTTCTCTTTTTTATCTGGTTAGCACACACTTTAAAAAAAAAAAATCTTTTTTGTTTTACTAATTGTAGTCACACTGTGATAAGCACTTGTACTTTATTGAGTCATTGTAAGTTTTTTTGTATGAATTTTTGAGATTATTATCTGCTAATGGTGTGAATTTGTCCTTATTATGGATGTGTGGCAATATTGATTTAATACATGGCCTTAAGTGCACTGATATAGTGTGGGTGGTTAATCTCTTGTTTTTACTTTGTGTTTGTGATCTATTGGCTCTTTGGGGCCACCTGTCCCAGGGTGGCTGCTTTTGAGTTTTGGTGTCTGTATTCCCCCACCAGGCTTTGCGTGGGATTATTGTTATAGAGTGCCACCAGTGCATTTTTAAAATTACAGCTAGAGGAACTCCTGAATTTACCTACCAACCATAGTAGTGAGTTGTTGTACCGTGTTAGCCATTGATGTAAGCAGAAAATCCAAAGTTAAGGTAATACCATTTATTGGCTAACTCATTTAGATTGAAAATGCAAGCTTTCGAAGCTGTTCAAGCTTATGCCTGAAGAAGAAGCTTGAACAGCTTCGAAAGCTTGCATTTTCAATCTAAATGAGTTAGCCAATAAATGGTGTTACCTTAACCTTGGATTTTCTGCCTACCAACCATAAAATCACAGGTGCGTGATTACTATATGGCTGCCACTATAAAGGATGGTGCTTTATGGTACACGGCCAGCTTCCAGGTCAATAGAGGAAACCAAGGAAAGAGCAGAGCAGGGGCTGAACTTACTCAAGCACATATGTTTTTGTGTCGGCCTTATTGCAGCTGCAGTTTGCTTTGTAGTGACCAAAACTTGAGGCTCTATTGCCTACACGGGGGGGGGTTACTGCAAGGTAAAAAAAATGAAGAAAAACTAACTGTAGTGACTAACATCAATCAGGCAGCAGCTGCCATGGCATCAAGAGGCATATGTGCGTCTTACCGTCTTACCAGAGCATAATTTTACTACTCTTTAAGTCATTGGTCGGACCTCATATGGAATATTGTGTACACTTCTGGGCACCAGTGGATTAGAAGGACATATCAGAATTGGAACATAAGCAAAGGCGGGAAATTATTTTAATAATTGGAATGGGGGAGTAGAGTACCAGAGACACCTGAGGGGTGATCTAATAATGTTCTAACCATAACACATGCCACTTGCTAAGGATACAGTAAAGATGCCTCTTACACCAACAAAAGGGGGGCTTTTTTTACTGTAAGAGCAGTGAGAATATGGGACTCTCTGCCAGAGGAGGAGGCAGTTATGAAGAATACACTAAAAGTTCAAAAGTGGCCTGGATGCCTTCCTTGCATGCAATAGCATTACCAGCTATGGCTACTAGACCACTGGAAGGAGAACTACTTTTATATAAATTCTGAACCAGAAGGACTAAAATCTTTTTCACCACACATACTGCATACATATTAGTGTCAGTCCGGTAGGTGGGTGCACGACACTGTGCAAGCTCAACCAGTGAGATTAACCAGTTAGATTAAATAGTGGATGAGGAGCGCAAAAATAATATATATAGGTTTAGGCTTAGAGAGCAATATCAAGGATGGGGAAGGGATTCAAAGATCAAAAGTCAGATTTGCAAAGCATCCTGGTTTGAGGTGCACTTTTGCACAATAAGAAGCCACAAATGTGAAAGCCTACTATCTGTTGTTGATGGGGAGGGTCAGCAATAACAGTTGGAAACCTGCGATAGGGGGCAAATATTCTGATGGTGGACACTGAAGACCCCTATGGTCCACAGCAGATCTCTTAAAAAGATCCAGAGGTGCTGCAGACAAGGGGGAAGACAGTGGCTGAAGAGGAGCAAAATGTATTATATTAAAGTTTATTTTTGTAATAAGGCCACAAGGGTACAGACAAGCCTAACAACCATCAACATAAACCCTTTGTTCTTCTAGGGATGTTTCTGGTACCCCTGGAGAGCATTGGATCTGTGCAAAAGACATAGGGGCTGGGGCTAGAAATGCAGCCTCAGTGCTCTGGGCATACAACAATGTCTAGTCAGCTGAGCAGGTAGTTAACTAGGGCAGTAAAAATGGCAAATGGCCAATATCCAGGAAGAATATAACGCTGACCCAAATCCAAACCAAATCACTAGCAACTTTTAAGTGGAGTGTCCCTCTTACCTCATTGATACCCAGTACAGATAGTAAGATATAACGCAACATTAAAGTAACAAAAATATAATTCCCAACACCTGATTTCGAGTTTTGAGATGGAGATGTTCTCCAGGTGAGGTACAGCAACTCCCTGATCATTAAAAGACAACAATATGACCACAACATGACTAGCTGTGATCTGGGAAACCTCAAATATTATCAAGCCAATGTCATATAGACATCCAAACAAGCAGAGTTCAAGCAGAAGACTAGCTTATCAATCTATATTCCATAGAGAGCCAGAGCGGCTGCCCTGCATCTCCTCCATGAACTCCTCCAGCTATTTCCAAGGACTCATTGTTTGCTGCAACTGCTTAGAAATAAAAAAAACACAATGGGAAAAAAAATGTCTGAACATGTCCCAGGTACCATGCTATCGAAGATTTAATAGGCTGCAGCTGTGAAAACAGTTTTCAAACCATCCGTATGCTATATCATGTCATCAACAGACTTTTAATAAGCCTACTATCTGCTGAACCTTTTTATTAGGACCAGTGGGAGGAAAATAAATACATCATGCAGTGAACATCTGAGCCCGGGACATTATACACCTCTTAAAGACGCATATATTGCGGCTTACGTGTGCACTGTGGCCAGATCATAAAGCAAAAATGCATTTACCATTATCTTTGAAAGTAGACGCTCCTGAGCACTAAATTACATGGCCGTAGTTATTTAATTTCGACATGTTTAATGTCTTTGGAAAGAACAACACATATTTGGTGATTGCTGGATTGTTCCCCCGGGCACGAACAGGCAGCCACAATGAGTAACTTAAGAATTTTGTAAATTATTTCCTGTATCACCCGACAGGTTAATGGTGTTAGTGATCTCCTTGCAGGCGTAGAAAATACATTGTGTCTATTTTAATCGAGTTATCATTTAGTGACTGAATCAGGTATGTGGGAGAGCCCAGATGAAAGGAAGAGTGAAGGTCCAAAAATAATATGAAAAACATCCAAAAATCAAAATCCAAGATCTTCAAGCAAAAAATGATCATATATAGGCTATGTGAATAGCTATCACTCCGATACCCTACTGAATTGACTTTCATGGGACACTATACCCCATCCTTCTTTCCTGGTGTTGCTCCAAGAATCAAAGACCCCCTCAGCAGTGTCTGCTCTCCATTCTCTACTGCTACTGCTGCTGCTACTCTCCACTCTTGTGCTAGGACCCCCGTCAAGTGGCGCCTGGAATGGAATAGCTGTCTAGGTGTACGGCACTGGGTACAAGATTTTCTCTCTACTATAGCTACTTTTTTCCTACTCAAGCAACTCGAATTTCTACTTAAACTAGGAACTCCACCAAGTGGCACCTGAACAATATGGCTGCCTGGTTGAAGAGGACCTGGCACAAGGCGCTCCTAGCTCTTCATCCACTGTAATTCCCTGGAACCTCCCCTCCTGTACTACTACTACACTACATATTAAACTCACTAATATAATCTCATACTACTTTCAACTTGGAATGGCTGCCTGGTTGGGAGTCACCTGGTGAAAGGAGTACGTCTTACTCCCTGAACTTTATTCCTTACTCTACATCTGCTGGAAGTGTTAAGTGTTACCCCCCCCCCCCCCACACACACACACACCTGTTGCATCCCTGTTGCATTCCTTATTCCATTGTGCTGTACAATGTATTTGCATGCAGGGTAAAACAAATAACGTATGATACATGAGTCAAATGTGACAGAAATGCACAAATACATAGAGATCCTGAAATAAACTAGGAGTGAGGGTCCTGCCCTTGATAACTTACAATCTAAAGGATAAGGGGTGTAGATGAAAAGTAGGTCACAAGTAGTATCTACTAAGCATGATGGCAAGTGAACTGAAGTGGTCAGGGCTGTTGGTTGCTTAAGCCCGATGATAGGCTCATCTGAATATGTGTGTTACGAGGACACTCAGAGTCCTGGGGAGTGCCGTATTGTAGCTTATTGTATAGGGCATTGGTTATTAAACCTTTTACGCCAGGTACTACCTAGCAAAAAGATGTTCCAACAGAGTATCCCCAATGAGGGGATCAAGTTTAAATGTTACCAAAATAAGTAGGCCACAGGTCTCATAGCATTTTTAAAACAACAAGAACTAACACATACCACAGGTTGAGAAACTGTGGTGTAGGGGAGGGCATTCCAGAGGAGATGGTTGAGGACAGGAGAAGGTCCCGGGCAGAGCAAAGGCTGTGTCTGGATTGGTATTTGTTGATAAGCTAAGACATGTAGCCAGGGGCCTGATTGCAGAGTGCGTCGTAAGTTAAGGTTGGGATTTTAAATTGAATTCTCTCAGAAATTGGCAGCCAGTGGAGGTACTGAAAAAAGAGAAGCATTGGGAAAATGAGAGGATTGGTGAATGAGGCATGCAGCAGGCGAGCTGAGAATAGATTGAAGGAGTGCCAGTCTGCTTGTTGCTGGACCGTGCATCTAAAGATTTAAAGTGCACCTAAACCCTGGATTATCACTCTCCTGAGTTTTGGTCAGCTTTACAGGGGCATCCTGATTTGAAACATCCCTGTGTATGAAACCCCCTGGTTCACCTGGTTACTCAACCTGCTCCTACAGCACATGCACAGTATCTCTTTCAATCAGCATTCATTGCCATGCATGTCAATGCACAGCAATCAGTGCTAAATAGATTGCCAGATGCCAATCCTAGGCACTCCCTGCAGCTACACATTGAGATATATGCAACGGATGGAGAGGTGCAGGGAATGCTGGTGAGGGCCTGCTCATACACTGTAGAATTAAATCTGAGTAGAGAACATGCCAAATCAGGATTCAATGTGGGCAAGCTGTAACCTTGCCTTGAAATCTCTAAAGCCGGGTTACAAAGTTTTTTATCTAGGTATTTATCATACTCCCAAAAAAAAAAAAAAAAAAAAAAATATATATATATATATATATATATATATATATATATATATATATATAGCTACAAGGATAGATAATGCCAACATTAGAAAGTGTTCAGATGTGTCATTTATTTATTGATTTTGTATGTTTGGTTTTTAAGTGTTATTCTTGTTTATTTAGGGGGTGATTTACAACCTGCGTGACTTTCGCCAGAGGAGAAAACTGTAGCAAATTGAGCTAAACTTATAACAGCGACTTGCTGGCGAAAGTCACTGGTATTTACATTGAAAAGTGATTTGGAGAATGCCGGCGATATGCCAGCAAACTGCTTTCAGAAATTGCTTTCTTTTAGAAAAAAAAACATGAAATCTTGCTGAAATCACATTTTATAGCACATGACAGCATTAGAGGGGTCTCAGAATATATGTGGGGTATATTTGGAATGCATGGGCCTTTTCCAAAGCTTATGAAAAAATGTTTCATTGAAAATATATTAGTCATGTAAACACATTATCATTAGTTGTTTTTCACATACTGGTTAACTTTCTGATGTTCATGAGCTAAAAATAAGTCAAAGATGCTAAAAAGAACTAAAGCAACAATCTCTCCAAACATAACATTGATTCCTATGGGATTAGCTGCTAAAAGCTGGCCAACAGAAAAGGTGTTTGCCAGCCAAACAACAAAATCGGTGATCAGTGAGTAAGTTGAGTGAGTAAATGCAGTAAAGAACGAATGGTCGGCAAATGGCCGGCAAATCGTTTCGGAAATAACTCTCTTAATGTGATTTAAAGCTTGGTGCAGGAGTATTTTTTTTTGAATGAGGATGGGCAGAATCAAGTAGTGTACCTAGGCTTAGGGAGCAGAAGATATTGGGGTGTTTTAAAGAAGCAGTTGATGTTATTAGCAAAGAAGCTGGTTGAAGGGGTAGAAAAATGACCTGTTCTGTTTCCTATATTTAGTTTGAGAAATCAGGAGAATCGGTGGGGGAGAGACTTCAGATGATGATATGGGTAAGTTAATAGGAAAGGGAGGTATTGTAGGTCAAGAAAAAACCTCAGCCCTTCCCCCAGTGGCCACTAGACTTACGCCATCTAAGCTGCAGCCTCTCAGTGTCTGCCATCCTGCCAATGGAGCCTGACAAGGTTTGGGAAAATAGGCTTCTATGAGAAGTTGGAGAAGTGCATTCAGGTTGTGACTGTCGCCCCCCACAAACAGAGTACAGATAGGCCCTTCTTCATAATGTGCAACAGCGTGATGAGATCACTAACACATCTCGGAAAGCTTTGAGTCACATGTGAGCTGATTACATTATAACAGCAACCCCCTGTACATAAAGAGGCCCTTGTTACATTGTTACATCAGGACTCAGACCTGTTTGTTGTACAGAGTAAAGGTAGCAGCACCTTTTCAATTAGATGGTAAATAGATGTTTTATTTACTTTGCTTTGCCTTTGTTTTTAGCTTTACAGCTTACAGAGGTTTTCCGACTTTAACTCATTTTATCTTTTTCTAAACCTTTGAGTCTAAACGTCTTTAGAGACAGAGATCTAGTAACATTTCCAATAAACAGGATCACAATTCTGCAAGGATTTTAATAAAGTAAATGACTGCATACAATGATATTTCATTTCACATGCCACTTAAAAGATATATTTTGATTATTTCCTTTATGGCCTAGATTAGCTAAAGTGCTGTTTTGGCAAGAATGCGAAGCCAAGGGGTTATAGAGAAATCACACCCATAAAAAAGATGTTTAATTACAGTACGTTGAGTGTACATGCAGTTTCTTTTGCCACAATTATGTTTTTTATTGGGCAACTGCAATCATTTGATATTTTGTTACAGAAGACACTAAGCTGAACATAGTGTAATAGTCACTGATTACAGACCTAAAACAGGGTTTTCATTGTTCTTAAAGCTAAATTAACAAGATGTGGAACACCCAGCCTTGGCACAGCACTGGGTACAGCTCTTCCCCACAAAACAATGGGCTTAATTAAGTATAATGAGTACGACAAAGCATATTTATAACTAACATGTGATATTCCTTTACTCACATTAGATCTTCATACCACACAGTTGGGCTAAAATACCCGCTAGTGAGCTTTCTGTAGTAGATACCTATAAGAAGTCAGCAATGTGATTTAATTTCCTAGGTTCTAAATGTAATTAAGAAAGGCAGTAGGTAAAAACAGTGACGGTCTGGAACACTCACAGAAACATTACAGAGACAGCTGCCTGTAGGATGCTAGAAAGACAAATCAGAAACTCCACTTGGCTGCAAAAGACCTTCAGTCGGATTTAGCACAATCTGAAGTTATGGTACATTGGCCCACTGTTTAGCAAACCCTGCACGAATATGGCTTTTATTGAAAAGTCATAGAAAATCTCCTCCTGCATCCTCAATGAAAAATTCAGCAAAGAGGTTTACAAAAGAACTTCTGAACAAGTCTGAAGCACTTTGGAAAAGTGTAAATTGATAATGGAAAAAAATTACTTTGTTTTTTCAATGTTCGAAGAAAAAAGCAGAATTTCATGAACTTGGAGGCTGATCAATCATGCTTGGGGTTGTGTTGCAGCCAGTGGCAGGGGGAACATTTCACCCGTAGAGAAGAGAACAAATTCATAAATACATTTTTTTGACTTTTTATATTTTTATGCAGAATTGTACTTACAGGTCTGGCACAGTGTTATTGCCCCAGTGTTAAAACAATGTCATTCCATGTGTTTTCACTTTGTTACTGGTGGATATGTGTTCAAAAACAGACTTTGATCACACAGCGTCTGGTGCTCTATGTTACAGCACCCAGCGTTAGAGCGTCGACACTGTGTGTGTCTATTGTTTTGGTAAATATGGTGTGGAGCGCCGAGTGCCGGACACACTGAGCTGACGCTACCTCTCGCTCGCTGCAATGCTGTACTGTTGTTACAGCGCCCAGCGCACATCACATTCATCAATGCCGGCCAAGTTACTACAGTGACCGAGATGATCTGTTACATTGCCCGATACCCGCTTACAGCGTCTACTAACGGGTGGTCTAAGTGCCACTATACAGACGCTCATCTGGCAATACCTGGCATTAGTAGTGAATCAGCCTCCACGCTACATCTGTAAGTTGTAAATGATCTCCTATGAGTTAGGGAATATCACCTGTCGATAAAAAAACGATGTAGCACTACCAAAACTTTTTTTAACAGAAACATTTATTTTTTCTGAAGGTATTTAGTTCCGGCACTTGTTGCAGCTGATCATCTCTTTTGCTTTACTATCTAAGTATAAATATCACTGAGTCCTTTGTGAAGTGTGCTCCTTATAAATGGGTCTATTCAGGATGTGCCCAGCAGAGTCAAGTTTCCTAAATTGTAAGTAATATCTTGCTCTAATTTCCTCTCTTAGCTTCCTTGATGTGTGTTTTAAGCGGTGGGCGAGCTGTTAACGGTGACCTGTGTAGCCCTAAATATTTTCCTCCTGCATTACCCAGTGATTGATTCCGAACAACTCAGCTCGGGGCTGCTGTAACAAATGGCAGTAATTGCGGACTCATGAAATGTTTTGTGGTAGCTGGGAAAACGAAACATTAGGAAGCAATCGCAGTTAATAATGAATCAAACCACTTGATGTTTCTGAGCTGAATTGATTCCAGTAACAAAACAATGACCTTCCTTACACATGTAGCGTATGTATTTGTGGAAAAGGTTTTATAAAACAAGCAGGCTCATTTAATAAGGCAGAACAGAAATGTTCCAAGTGAAGAGAAACCAACCAGAATGTCTGAATGTGGAGTAATATTGTCTGTTACCGCACATGTAACGTCCATCTGTAGACTAAACCCAATCTGCTCCAGGCCAGGGTGCCCTTGTTGACAGCCTCAGTGACATAGAATACGGAGATTCCTAAACTCTGCCGGGAACAGGTAGGTAATTGGAATGGAGTTGGGGGAGCTATTGAGGTCACAGATGTTAAGTTCTATGGAAATCACTGCAGATCTGTAATATTATTCAAAGCAACCTTTTCTGCCTTTTACCCTTAGAAATGAATTGTCGAAAACTCAACTGGCTGGTCAAAACTTTTGCCTTCCAGTTGCTTGGTATAGCCTGTGAAAGATGGGAGAGACTTCTCACCAAGACCTAGAGCAGGAGTCCCCAACTTTTCTTGCCCTGGGAGGAACATTTATCACCAAGAGTCTTGAGCAACATGAAGATGTTGGTGAATTTGCAAAATCCCCCTTACTCCTTAACACTTTTGCCCCTATAAATGCCGATCTATCTCCAAAGCTTTAAATGGCAGATGTGTTGGCCTACATGCCGCAAATACAGGTAAGCTGGCACAATTGTCCACCTGCCAAGACATTTACCCCTAACATTTTTGGACCGAGTTGCCTAATGGATAAGGCGTCTGACTTCGGATCAGAAGACTGAGGGTTCGAGTCCCTTTGTGGTTGAGCTGTCAGATATTTGGACATGTTTCACATAATTTTAAATTTTAGGTTTGGTTGAGCAGACTGCCCCCTTAATACGTGTACCACGACTCTGTGCTTTGTGCAACACAAAGTTTTATTCTAACCTTCCCAAAAAATCACCTAAAAGTACCTGTGATGGGGCATTTTTACAGGTGAGATACAGCATGTTTCTAATGACATAGGGATATTCTTTTTAGAAATGTAAAAACAGCAGCGCTGATAGGGTATACCAATGAATTCACTAGGTTTTTCTGCATAGCTTAAAAACCTCATTGATGTACCTCACCTGTATGAATGCCTCAGGTACATGTGATTTTTTGCATAAACGAAACAACATTTTGTTATTGTATTTTCTTGAAAAAAAATTAAATTAAGGACCTTATTTATGGAGTGAATCGTTAAGCGCAATTTTGCTGGCATAGAGGCAGCATCTTTAAGTTTTTTTTTACTACAATGGCACTGTATGCTAACCCATTTGCCTTGATTGTTGCATTAGGTATTGGCCGGCCTGTGTCTGCACCTGCCAATTATACCAGCGCCAGTGTGCACCACTTTGCACTGCCATATTTTTGGCGCTGCATGGCATATTTAGGAATTATTTCCTCCCTGAAAAGATTGGCGCTGTATTTTCCAGTGCTGGTTAGCGTTTCATCATTACAGTTACAAGATATCACTACTGAGGACAAAGGGGACAAACTTTACAGTGCATTTAGGCTGCGTTTTAGTTGTTGTTGTCCAAATTACACAGTGGTAGGCAAAATAAAAAAAGATTTTACAAGAAAAGAAAAATGACATTTGGTAACATCTAAGTCCTGCATTTACATTATTGACAAATCACAATGCAAGTTCTGTACAAAAAAGTGTGTCATACTAATGAAACACCTTAAAACAGTTCTGCCGAAGGCTCACTGCCTTCAAATAGGGCATATACACCTTGGTGGCTAAATAATATACATTTGATTCACTTAGTAGTCTTTTATCGTAGTAGTAACTGAACAAGCAACTTACCGGCCTGGTTGGTGGTGATGCTGACAGCTGCCACATTTCTTGTCAGTACGCTCTGGTCAGAGACTCCATTGACAGACTCAATCTCAAACGTATAGTTGGTGTGTGCCAGCAGGTCAGTGATTGTCACAGTGGTGTTTGTAAGACCGATCTGCCGGGGCATGAATTTCAGATTCCCTCTGCAGGCTTCACAAAATTTCACGTTTCCTCCGCATTTTTTACAGATGACATTAAAAGTGATGTCTTTCCTACCACCGGTGTCCAGTGGCCAGCTCCAGTCCAGGATGACAGAGGTTTCATTAATGTTAGAAATAAGGTTTCTTGGTGCAGAGGGTGGTCCTAGGAGGAAAAAATATATAGTTATGCACATTAGGCTCGATTCAGTAAACTTGCCTTAAAATAATTAATAAAAATAAGGATTGTTTTCTGTGTTATTTCAAATTAAGGTATGGGTTACAATACACAAGTCAGTCAAAGGTAGTTAGAGCATTATGTGATCTAAAACACGCTTTAAAAATGGTATACTCACCTTTCCTATCCTGCAGCTACCTCTTCCAGGTCTGGTTTGGATCTCCCTGCTATCCACAAGCTATCCCATCACAAATTCACAAAGGGCGTGCTGAGGCAATGTCTGGCATGGCCCATTAAGTGGGGGTGGAGCCACAGACAGAAGCATAAAGGAGATCTAAAGGAACCTACCAGGATGTTCCCTTATCCTGTGGATAACCTGATTTTGGATGTATTTCCCTAATATTCCCCCCATAAAAATACCAGAAAATCGGACACTACTCAATGGCACAACTATACCAGTGGCACCCATTAGGATTTAACATGTGGTCATAGGTGGTGCAGAGGGGTGGAGTGGCTGAGTAATAAACTTAATTTTCCTGCCCAAGCAATAAAAAAAATCACCATTTGTGCCCCACAGCTGATCCAGCTCCAGATCCAACTACTCTAGTAAAATAAAATGCACCTGGTCCTGAGATCAAGGACTGCAGTGTCATACTATACCCCCGTCCCTGCCCCGTCAGTCATAGTGACTGGCCATGTCATTCCATTCACTGCAATGGAGGGGGCAGGCCACAGCTTTCCCCCTCCATTGCAATAAAGGAATCAGGTGCGGCTAGTCACTATAACTGACACTAGGGAGTGGCCATTCAGCACCATGGTCACCAGTCAGCAGAACTGTGTGTTTATGGGGGGAGTCAATCTCTTCATCCTGTAACCTTTAATCAACCGAAAGACAGACCAGCTTCAGGGGGACAAAATACTCATGTTTGTTTTTTCCCTTTCATTTTTTGCACTTCTAGAACATAAATCGCAGAACTGCATCTCAGACCTGGATTCCGGACCAACAGCCTGGCACAGTTGAAAAGGTAAATTCCCCAAAACTCACTTACATGCATGCATCCATGATACTGAATTTTTATCAGCACTTAGATTTGCTCTTGCATCCACTCAAAGCTAAAACGCTGCCTCACAGAACAGGAAACTCAAAACTTCCTGTTTTCAGGAGGCCTAAAATTCAGGAAATGCCATTTTGTTTGTAAAATTTACCACAGCAAGAGTTAGAAAATGGCAAATTTATATTTAAGTGCAGCAATCTGAATTGCCCTGGGGAGGGATGCATATGAGCACTGTTTATTGTAAGGATGTTGGTCCACTTTAAAGTGGGGCAAAACCCAGGATTTTGACTCGCTTATTCCCAGTCCTATGGAGCATGCGCGGCCGCTCATCCAATCATCGTGCTCGGCTCCGGGCATGCTGGCAGCCGCATCCCCCACTTCCCTCTAACAGGAAGTGTGCCCGCACCGGACATTCACAAATGGCTCGCGCCTTGCCGAAAGGATGGCGGTGATGCAGCCGAAGTCCGCGCATCCACTGTTGGACCGGGAAGCAAGGTAAATGGACAGGGCGACCTAGGGGGTATCATACAGCGGGGCATCACGATTTTGGATGCCCCTGGGAGAGAAAATCGATCGGCCTGGGAATCCTATCGAGCTGGGTTTTGGTCCACTTTAATGCCTATTTAACTCAACACCATTTGGCTTAGTGCAATCTTACCAGAAATAGAGATCACACGACTGTCGACAGTGGAGCTCAATATTATTATTTTTGATCAAAGTTGTTTAAGAAGATGGGCAACTTTTCTGGTGGTGGTGTAATGGTTAGCTAGTGGACGCCCAAAATGTACAGGTCCGCTTTATGATGTACACCATGAGCTATGTTTTTGACACAGGCTGCACCCCCCTCAGGGGGTTAAGTTTAGTTTACCACCCTGGATTTTGCTGTTGATATTCAGAATATCCTCTTATTGCTTCATCTTGTGTGGGCATCAGATGCACTTTGCTAAGCAACATTCTGTTGCGCTTGTCTTGCGGTTGTTAGTTTTGTGGCTAATGATGCAGCACGTTTGGTGGGAACACAATTTATCGCTCATCACTTCAGCATTTACTGGTATCCAGATTTTCATTCTTTGCAATGAAAAGTCTGCTTACTAAAATATCATGTGACTTTACTGTATATATTTCCGAAATGTATGTTTATATAATGAGGAAACTTCTTATGGGATAAACCAAAGACGTCATGGAGGGTAGATTTAGGAGCATAACTACAGGGAATGCAGGAGTAGTAACTGCATCGGGCCCACTGTTGTCTATTTTTCTTATTTATACAGTATGTGCTCACATAGCATTGTGTACAGAACAAATGTGCTATTTTAACTAATGTAGTAAAAAAGTAATCTTTGGAGCTGAATGGCACTGGATAAGGTTTATAGAGTAAGTCCAAGCATTTTGTAACATCTCTCCCGGTGCTAAACCAAGTTTGGGCACTAGTAGAAAGAAACAGCTCTCTGGGGGCGGGCAATTAGCATAGAAGCTGAAGCCGTGACCTTGATTGACAGGTCAGTCACCTTATCCCATGCAGCAGTGTGATTGCAGTGGTCTGTCATTCAAGTCAGAAGCACAAACACACACCCACAAATGGTTAATGTGGCCAAAAGCTAGCAAAAACACGTTTATTCAATACAGGTGCCCTATAAATATCAGTTACCACAATACAAAAATGTCCTTCCCAATAAAAACGACAATGTTGTCCTATGAAACACGGGGAAAGCGCCTTACAAACACCCCCACCCCAAAAATACAACTACTGAACTACATAGAGTCACCAATTGCAAGTAGTGCAAGCAAAACAATGTAGCATGATTCAGCCTTCATTGATGCCAGGCCATGTGGTGTTCCATCCACCAACTAATATGCTGGATAATAGTAGGAGAAGATTGTAGAAGGGGAAAAGGAGCGTGGGAGGATTGGAGCACCTCGCTGCTCAAGGACCCAACTTTCACCGACCCCTGACTTTCTTACCACCAGCAATCACTGTGGCCTTCCTATAGAACGTCCAACCTACAAATGCCAATGACATGGGCTCCTAAGTGAGTTCGGCCACGGGTCACCAGCACAGCTCAGGGTTTGCCACTTAATCGACAGGGTCTGTCACTCACACCCATGGCTGTCATGCAGAGCCCCATCTTCCGCTGCCATCATGGGAGGATCACATTGGTCAGGTGCGTTGCTTTATTATTTTACTATCCAATTCAGGTTTAGCACAAGAAACTGGAAGGTGGCTAGGGTTACAAAGAGCTTGGACCTGCGCTTTTAGTATGAGCCGTAATTTAAAGGGACTCTACTCTAAATTTCAGCAGACCTCAGATCAAACTTTCTAAAGCCCAAGACCACCCAACAAACCTGAATTAACAGTTTCCCTTGTCTAATGACTGGCTGTGTTGCTGCTACTGTGTGCAGCATACATTTTTGACAATAGCTTATAAACATCTGAACTATGCACTTCTGAATAATGCTCATATATGCTGTACTGGGTCCCTCATTGAGCTGTATCCTAATTTGGTTGACACAGCCTCAATTCCAGGATTGCTGAGATGAAACAAGACGTTGAAATGTGATATGACCTAGGTGTCACTAGGATGGGATGTAACTGCCATTCCCATATTTTGTCCTGGTCACCAACTTTCTGTCCAGGTGACACCTATTGAATTCATGTCCTGTTATTGCACTTTATCTGCCCTGTCTTAACATTACAGTCCTGTACATTCAATGGACTGTTACCAGCATCTGCTGCTACTGAACTGCTGCCTTGCTGCTATCAGTCCCTACAGCTGTTAATAGAGATGTTAATATGTCCATGGGGACCAGTATTCAGCCACTAATGCTGCTGCTGGCCTTCACTGTTTCTCCACCGGTCAATGTGTCAGTGATGGGTCCCTAGTCCTCCGCTTCCTTTACCACCACCTCCACTGACTCCCAGTTAAGTCCGCAGCCTTCTGAAGCAATCATCAGGTGGTCTTACATCTTGGCTGTTGCTAGGAAGCTGCTTGGGCCACTGTCTCAACACTACTGCAATAGAGCTGCAAAATGCCCTAAAGCTAGATCAAACCGGGATTGCAGACAATTTTAAATGTCTCCACCTGCCACCAGCTGAGAGGAACATAAGAGACCAAGGACTGATATACCCCCTATACCGCCCCTATACCCCACCTCTATACTGCCCCAACTAAAATGACAATTAGAATTTATGGATTTCAAACCCCTATACTGCCCCTTAATCCCACCACAACCCCTTACTGCCTCTATATGTCTCCAACTCCCACCACCACTGGACCATTGTACACCCAATCCTGCCCCTATAACCCAACACCCACCCCCTTTATTTTCCACATCACCCCCCCCCCCCCCCCTATTTGTTATTCTCTTTTGCTTTGGCAATGATAAATATTTTTATGGACCTGCCAATAAAGCTCTTATGAAATGAATTGTGTTGCTAGAGCTAGGCTTGAAAATGATAAAGTAACTTACTTGTACACGCCATAGACGGAAGGTCCTTATCTGCTCGGAAATAATTCTTGTCACAGACACACTGTGTGGCACCATCTTCCTGAGTGGAGCTGTGTGGGGGACATTTGCCACATTTAAGGTTCCCAGTGACTGACTTGTAAAATCCTGGCTGACAAGCTGAAAGTAAAACAGACAGTAGAACAATTAGTCTGATCATTTAGGATCTTGAAAAAGGACAAGGTAATACATTTTGTAGATAATACATTGAACTAAAACGTAAGCAAAGCGCAATTATCGCTTGGTCTGTATCACTAAATGAGGAAAAATCTTCACTACAGGACCATGTGCAAAAATGAAAGTGTCATGACAGATCAGACCTTTGCCTATGGCCACTCACAAAGCTTTTAACCTGATGGCTGCTATCTTTATTAGATAAGAACTGCCACAAAGATGGCTCCAGCCCAATTGTAGCCTCAGAGGCTGATTCATTACTAACGCCAGGTATCGGAAGATGAGCGTCTGTATAGTGGTGCCTAGTAGATGCTTGTGTGCGGGTATCGGCCGCTGTAACAGAATGTCTCAGTCGCTGTAGTTACCTGGTCCGCATTGATGAATGAGATGTATGTTGGACGCTCTAACACCAGTACAGCGTTGCAGGGAGCGAAAGGTCAGACTCACAGAGCGCCAGACGCTGTGTGATTAAAGTCTGTTTTTGAACACATATCCACCAGTAACAAAGCGAAAACACATGGAATGACATTGATGTAACATTGTGACATTAACACCAGACCTGCCAGACCTGTAATGACAATTCTACATAAAAATATAAAAAATCCAAAAAGTTTTCAAAAATGACTCTTTCTAGGCCAGGAAAGGTCACACAATTGTTTGAGAGAAAAATAAATAAATAAAAAAACAAAAAACCCTGTTTAAACAAAAAAAAAGGAACGTCTATTGAAATGTATGGGAGAGCGACAGGTAGCTAGAGCGACAGCGCTATACTCTGAGCCACCTGTAATGATGAATCGTACGCTACATGGCGCTGTTAAAGTCACTCACCAGAATCTCCTTCATAAATGTGGTATTGCATTCAGCACCCAGCGTTTACCAGATGCTGCCTACCGCTACGAGGCGCTACCTGGCGATAGGCCTACATGAATAAACCCCTTAGTGAGGTTCGTTCTGCACCAGTTTAAATTTTCTGCTTCCTCCGAGACAGAATCACAACCTTCTGCACGCAAAGTCCATTCATTGCAATGGAGGAAGATATACCAAGTTGGAGAGCACCAGGACCATTCTGTCCATAATATCAGGTACCCCCATACCTTCTTGACCACTCCTATAACCACCCTTCATGCATTATGATCAATTTCTGGCCCAGAGATGGAGAGCACATAGGTATTTGAATATGGCTAGTGGGCTATAGCCAAATAAGAATAAAATATTAAATAAATAGCAGTTGTCTGAGACTTCCTCTGGGTTTCATTGACAACATCAGTGTTAGTGTTGCACCACAGGTGGCTGCTTGTGTGGAATTGCTAAGTGTTGCTGCTTTCTGGGGGTATTTAACCAGCAGTCCTTACTGGCTGGAAGTCCATATAAAAGAGGACCTTCAGTCAAACAACCCTGCAGCAGGGGTCTGCCGACTTTCATTGCCTCACTGCCCTTCGTACCCTGGAAACCCAAGACAGGCAGCTCATACCCACCACTTTTGCACAGCCTGTCATTTTACATGGCACCCGTTCCCCAGGCTTTCTGTTGCTGCAACAGGAGTCTGACTGCTTGGTCAGAAAACCACAGCTTAGAATACAGAAGTGCTCCTTCGAGAGGGGGATTGGGCATGGAAAGTTAAGCCCTATTATTTATTTTTATTTCTTTAAATATCCAAATAAGGTCCATAGGGGGTTGAGGTTGTTTTTTGCCTCTAACTTCTGGTTTAAAGTGGACCAAAACCCACGCCTCAACGCTAGATTCCCTCCCCCTAGGGCATCCAGAATCGGGATGTCCCGTTGGTTGCCCGGAAACTCACCTTCATTCCTGGTCCAACGGCGCATGCGCGAGTAGCTTCCACATCCCAGCTATCCCTTTAGCAGGATGTGTGCACGCTCCCTGTTAAAGGGTAGTGGGGATGCGGGCGTCAACGCATCCAGATCGCTGGCCTTAGACAAACTCTTAGATAAAGTGGCAGCAGCGGATCTGAGCGTGCTGATTGAACGAGAGACCAAGCATGCATGGTAGGACTGGGTTTCACACAGTGGGGTATCCCCTGCCGAAGGGGCAAGGACCAAAGCCCAGTATAGTCAAAATCCTGGGTTCTTGTCCACTTTAAGACAACTATAAATGGAGAAATGGCAGACTTTCAGTTACAGTATATAGCAAACTGAGTGTATAGAGTAATTTGTTTTTACTTTTATGCCCTATCATTACATACATTATATAATAACGGAACTAAACACTGGACATTTATCTTTAATGTTTTTCCAGAATTTTTTTTTTTTACATCTCTAAAAAAAGTGAAACTATTTGACGGGATCATGTGGCAGGTTTCGGTGCCATTAAGTATGAAAAGCCAAGCACTTGCAAAGTTTCACACTTTTTAAAACATGTTTCACGTCTTCGGCTCGTGTTAAAACACAGCAAGCGCTTGTTTTGCAGGGAAATGGCACTCAGATTACCACATCGAGAAAACCTCCCTGTGGTATTTGCAGCTACACTGCAGAGCCGCTCGCGACGTGTTGGGTGCATTGTACAGATTCCTACGTGCTCCATTGAGAGAGGTGGGATTCATGTGGACTGCTCCTGTGCCTTACACAATACGAGGCCCTTATACTGGAAATGAGCATCTCAGAGCCACATTCTCCTCTGTATACGGCTGTTTCCTGTAAGTTATTTCTCGATGGGTGAGGACCATGTGAGTGTTATTTTACATGCTTTCTAATTCTACTGACGATATGTCCAGGTCCTGGTACATATATCTGCAGTAAAAAAACATGGCAACTGCACTTGTTATTTTATTCATGGAAGAAATACCAGCTAGCTAGAGCTGGGAAAATTTGCATTTGTTTTATCTGTCTAATTGGGATTTGTTGTGACAGAATTTTATTTTAAGTTTTAGAGCTGCTTGGGATTGTCCAGGTTAGTGTAAAAGAACCATCTGAGGTCCAGGCCCTCTTCAGTAGCCCAGGCCCTGGATTTAATTTATTCATGACCACCTTTTTTCGCACCTAGGGGTGAACCTTTGCAAAGAAGGTGCCTAGGGCTCCCATCACCAAAAGGGGCCCTATGCAAAAAATGCTTACAATGTTGTCTCCTTGTGGGGTCTTTTTATTGGGGTTTATCAAGTCATACAGCATTAATTCACAATTATAACAATAGTAATCAACCTTGTCATCTGTAAATCATGTACATATGATGACATCATGGCAATAACAAGGGATTCTTGTGAGGATGAGGGAAAGTTGTGGGAGGGGTAGTCAATAACTGGATGCCAATGGGGGTGAATGTGACTGTGATTTTGGTACAATATTTGAGAACATGGGCCCCACTGTAAAAATTCTGCCCACGGCCAAAATTTTGTGTAAAACTGTCCTTGCTCTCAGGGTTAAGAAAAAGGTGGTCATGAAAGAAAAAGGTGGTCATGAAAGAAAAAGGTGGTCATGAAAGAAAAAGGTGGTCATAAAACAATTCTGTAAAACAAAATAGAGAAGTGACAGTAGCACTCTTACCCTATAGTCTGTGGGTGCCAAGGCTCCCGGAGGCACCACAGTAAATCCAAAAGCAGTTGTAAACCAGCACACCAAGTTCAGTATTCATAACAGTTGGGACATCCAAAAGCAGTATCCAAAAGTAGGGTGGGATCCCCAATAAGCAAATGCCGGCAGTTCAAGTCACCTGAAGCACCTTGCGGCCAAAAGCAGCATCCGCTGAGGCCTTAACATCAACCTTGTAAAACTTGCAAAAGGTATGAACAGATGACCAAGTAGCGGCCTTGCAAGCTTGTTCAACAGAAGCTTGGTGCTGAAAAGCCCAAGAGGCACCAATAGCATGAGTGGAATGAGCAGTAATTCTAAAGGGAGGTTCCTTCCCCTTAGCAGAATAGGCTTGAACCACCGCCTGACGGATCCACTTGCTGATAGTGGATTTAGCCGTAGGCAAACCCTTCCTAGGTCCAGAAGTGAGAACAAAAAAAGCATCAGAATGCAGTGTCCGTTTCTTGGAATTAGCAGGATTAGGACACAATGAAGGCAAGACAATGTCCTGATTGAGATGAAAGGCAGACACCACCTTAGGCAAGAAATCTGGCTTAAGCCAAAACGCCACCTTATCCTGATGCCTCTCAAAATAAAGAGGTTTGATGGAAAGCGCCGCCAGCTCAGAAACTCGCCTTACAGAAGTGATAGCCACCAAAAAGGCCACATTAAGAATCAGAATGGGCAAGGCAGCCCCATGAATAGGCTCAAATGGAGGACCCTGCAGAACAGACAACAGGGAAGAGACTTGGACTCACACCAGGAAATGTAAGCATGCCAGACCCTGTAATAGATAAAGAACAATGACTTCTTCCTAGCCCGAATCATGGTATCCACAACAGAGGCAGGCAACCCCTTTTCCATCAATATGGAGGTTTCAGCAGCCAAGCCGTTAAAGCCAGCATTTGTAAATTGGGATGGCGTAGCTGCCCCTGAGTGTGAAGATCTGGATCCTTGGGCAAGACGTACCGATCTACTGCCAACTGCATGACATCTGCGAACCACACCCTTCTTGGCCAACAGGGGGCCACCAGTATGGCTGGCACCCCCTCCTGGGCTATCTTGCGCATGACCCTGCCCAGTAGAGGGAAGGAGGGAACACATAGAGAAGCCGAAACTCCGTCCAAGGCATTGCCAGTGCATCCGTGGCGTAGGCCAGAGGATCCTGTGACAGGGAGACAAACTTGGGAAGTTTGTGATAGTGACGGGACGCAAACAGGTCCACATCCGGCTGACTCCAGCGGTGACACAGGGAGAGAAACACCTGGTTGTTGAGGGACCATTCCCCCAGATGAGACGTCCCCCTGCTCAGGGAGTCCGCCACCTGGTTCTCCATCCCCGGAATGTATACCGCTGAGATGCAGGGAACATTCTGTTCCGCCCAAGACAGTATCAGGGACACTTCCTTGAAGGCTCGCTTGCTCCGAGTCCCTCCCTGATGGTTGATGTAGGCAACCGCTGTCTGGTTGTCTGAGCGAATCTGAACAGCCCGACCCCGAAGGTGTGTGGTCAGCTGAGAAAGAACCAACCTGATCACCCTCAGTTCCAGTACATTGATGGGAGCATGGGCCTCCTGGGGGCCCCACTGACCCTGGAACTTCAGAGACTTCCAAAAGCCCCCCCAGCCTGTCAGACTGGCATCTGTGGTGACTGTCTCCCAGCATGGGGGCAGGAAAGTCCTGCCACCAGAAGGTTCCTTGAGTCCAGCAACCACGAAAGGGACTGTCTGGCCAGCGGAGACAGAGCGAATTCCTGATCCAGGGACACAGGGTCCCGATCCCAGACTGACAAGAGGTGCAACTGAAGAGATCTCATGTGAGGACTGCCTTGAAGCAGGACACCATCAGGCCCACCAACTGCATCCCCAGACGGATGGAGGGAAGAGGACACAAGAGCAGAGCCCGTGCCTGCTTCTGAAGGCCCTCCACCTTCTGCTGAGGAAGGAACACTTTGACCTGAGAGGTATCCAGTGTCATGCCCAGAAAGGACCTCACCAAGGACGGGGACAGTGAAGACTTGGGAAAGTTGATCACCCAGCCGAAGGACTCCAGAGTGGAGGTCACCACCCAGGTGTCCTGCTCGGCCTAATGAAAGGACTGGGCCACAATAAGGATGTCATCCAGGTAAGGAAGGACGCGAATGCCCTGGTTCCATAGCAGAGCCATCACCCCCACCAGCACCTTGGTGAACACCTGAGGGGCCGAGGTGATACCAAAGGGTAAAGCTACAAACTGGTAATGCTGATCCTCCAGCGCGAACCTCAGAAATCTCTGATGACCTGGAAAGATAGGCACATAAAGATAAGCATCCTTGATGTCCACGGTGGTCATGAAGTCACCCGGGCGAAGGGTATCTGACAAACTTGTTGAGGCTCTTCAAGTCCAGGATGGGCCTCAGAGAGCCGTCCTTTTTGGGGACCGTGAAAAGATTGGAATAGTACCCCTGACCCCCTTGAGGGGGCACCAAACAAATGACCCCTGACTCCAGCAGTCATTGAACCGCCGAAAGCAACCCTTGAGCTGACAGGGGGTTTAACATCCGGGATTTGATGAATCTTGGGGGCGGCTGGGCTGCAAACTCTTGTAACTTGTAACTGACCCACCTCTTGAATCCACCGGTCTGAGACGTGGTGCCTCCAGACATGAGCAAAGAGCCGAGCCGCCCCCCCCACCCGGATGGGTGAGGGCGCCCCCTCATGCCTGAGGGGCCTTGGGAGGGGGTTTGGGCTTGGAACCCCAGGAGAGACCGGGACGACCACGGGATCTGCCACGGCCCCAAGAATCTCTGCGGCTACCTGAGAAGAGGGAGCCACAACCTCCTCTGGAAGTATGAAGGGAGGGGAAAGAGGCGGAGGGCCCCCGAAAGGGCCGGGGCTGCCTCCTACGCTGAGGCAGTCTGCCATCCTTGGCTAAAACATCAAGATGCTCACCGAAGAGCCGCAGCCCCGCAAAAGGGAGCCCAGTGAGAGCCTTCTTAGCAGCAGAGTCAGCTGCCCACTGACGCAAGCAAACAGAGCGGCGCATAGCCACCAAAAGTGCAGAGGCCCTACCGCCCAGCCTCACAGCATCATTCATGGCAGTAAGGATAAATGCAACAAAATCAGAGAAAAGCAAGAGGGCCCTATAATCCTCCCTCCTCCTGCCAGCCATAGCGCCATCACATAGACGCTTGAGCAGTTTCTTAAGGGCAATAGCTGCAATGGCAGCAGCCCAGCCCTCACACATGTAAAGCATGGCAGGCCAGCTGATCCATGCGCCGGTCCTTGCTGTCCCTCAGAGTGGTAGTGTCAGGGGAAGGCATGACCGAGGTATTGGACAGACCTAGCACGGGAGCATCCACCTCAGGGGGAAATGACCACCGCTTTACTAGATCAGCAGGAAAGGGATACCTCTTATCCAATCCCTTGGGCACAGCGGGCAGCCTGTTAGGACGTTCCCACTCCTTAAGCACCATAGCAGTGAAATGTCCCTGCTCAGGGAACTCAAGACGCTGTTTATCAGGGCGAAAGATCTCACCCTGCTTCTTCTTAGCCACCTCAGGGGGAGCAATGTGCAAAATTTCAAAAATGTGAGACAGCAGATTATCAGTGTCCTCAGGGTACCATGATTCCTCCCTGGACGCAGATCCAGGGTCACTATCGCAACCCTCCTGCTGGTCCCCAGAGGAGTCAGAGTCCTGGAACAGTTCCTCTTCCTCTAGGGAATAACGTCCACCAGAGACATTAAACTCCACATACTCCTCTGTGGAGCGTGAGGGAGTGGAAGTCAGGTGCCGCTTCTTGCCAGAGGCCTTCCTAGGAACAGGCCCGGCAAGCTGCCTCTCAATGTTGGCCACATGAAGTGCCAGATCAGACTGTGACCTCCTGCTATGATCCCCCTCACTGGGAGCTAATTGCAGCAGTGGGGGGTAGGCGACTCTGATGCAGGCAAACCAGCTTGGAGCACAAGGACACTTTGGGCGCACGGCACACACACCCTGACACTGTCACTCACAGGGGATACCCCACACATTGCACACAGCTGGGATTGCCCCGGTTGACCGCCAAGCACGATATCCCCAGAAGTCTCCATATGGTGATTAACACAGGCACAATAGGCCAGCACTGGGCAAAGGCTAATACAAAAGCCACCCGGGATGCCCTCCCAGGGGATGCCCCCAGAAGTCAGTAAAGGTGGGGTGAGGGGGAGGAAGGAGTAGAGCCTGGGAGAAACCACAACCCACTGGTATCCCGCCTGAAAGGCATAAGTAAAAACGAAACATGAGCATCCCGCAGCACATGCGCCACAAGACCAATAAACCCCCCCCCAAGGGGGATTCACGGACCAAGGAAATCGCAGGATCACCAAGCCTCAGACCGCTGGATGAAGCGACACACAGGAGGATCCAGCACCGCAGTTAGAAAGGGAGAAAACCAGACGCGCAGCTAATCCAAAATGGCACCGGCAAAAGTACCTTGAGGGGCGGGGGGCCCCTGGCCCCGCCCCCTTCGAAGAGCACGAAAACGGAGCCTACGTGACCCTGCCGATGCCATGACTAAGCAAAAAGCCACAGGTTATAGCGCCACCCGCCGCGGAGCGCATTACAAAGCGGCGCGGCAGCTAAAATACACCAAAAAAACACCACAACCAACACCACTCGCTGCTACCACCCGCCCCCCCCCCCCCCCCCCGAACAGAGTCAGAGAGGGGGGGGGAGGGAGAGAGACGAAAGAGAGCGGCCAGTATCCAGGCCAGGGGGGGAGGGGGTACCTCCTAAAGGAAAAGAAAAAGACACAGTCCTCCAAAACTCACCCCCTCAGAAGCCAGGACAGGAACTCAGCATCCCTAGTAGGCTCACCATAAAGCCTATGGCCGGCTACCCTTTTTGGAACAGGGTTTACGGCGTGAAGCAGCGCTCCTGGTCCTGGAGCACTTGACCCTAGTGGTCTTCTACCCTCACCCGATCTGTCAGCCAAGGCTGGGAGGCAGAAAGGGTCCAGAAACGGGTGGAAATAGACATGCAGGGCCGCAGGCTTGGTTGCCCCGCTCACCTGCGCATAGAGAGAGAGCCATCTTCTATCTTCGCAGTTTCACTGCAGAGGAAACACTGGGAACTCTATGGTTAATCCCGTTTTTATAGGGGGACGGGAGATGCAACAGCTCTTCTGCAGTACACTGCGCCACCTTGTGGCGGAATAACCCAACTGTTATGAATACTGAAGCAGGCCGTGCCATGCAATAAGAAAAAAAGGATTCCTCTACACAAGAGTTTATAGCCTATGCCCGTAGTGGAGCCTGGACTATCCCAAAGTCATTTGAGTCACACATCTTAAAAGGTCATTTGTTAGCTGGCAAATATTAAATCATAAGGTACGTGCTAACACAGCTCAGCAGACATGGAGGCAGGGCAGGACTAGCAATAGAGGATTAATAATTAAAAATATCAATAAATACTGGAGAATGCACCATCAAATATGCATCCACATTTCATTAAGTGAAGTGATGCATTAAATCACTTTTATTGTAATGCACCAGCAATTGCACCAACCCCACTCCCATCTATTAAATCTCCGTCCCCATTACCAGTCATTTTATGCAATGACTATCACCATGACACTGTTTACTATAGACCCCTGCTGCTAGTTTTTAGTGTGTTTAAACAGCCCAGTTCCGACATTCTAGATATTCCAGTTCATACAAAGGAGTTGCGAAACAAATAAGAATTGCAGGAAGCATTTTGTTATTTTTTCAAAATAGTTTCCATTATCTTAGCGCCTGGTTGTGAAGAAATTACAATGCATTAATGAATGTTACCTGAATCTATGCAGTGTGTCCCACAATCTGCTGAAATCTTAATGCTTAGGGTAGCCTGAATCCAGTGTGGTTTACATTTTTTAATATAGGTCCACTTCAAACATCCACCAACATCCTCAAATAACATAAGGTCCATAGAACTTTATAGCCCGCATTATACAGACTGCAGCATTGAAAACATGTCTCAACTTTAGTATGTGTTGGAAATTATATTCAGCTCAGCAATGGCGGCCCCTGTCCAGCCGCCAGCCAGCAAAGCAGAAATGACCGCTTGGCTCTGTCCGTTGTGAATGCTGGGATGGATAATATGCAACAGAAAGCAGGTGCGGCTCCATGGAACCCGCTTTCATACCCACGCTGGGCAAGAAAGAAGGTAGGAGAAATGATGGGCGTGACCAACAAGAGCGAGCTGTCCTCTGGCAGGGCTGACTGCACATGTGCTATCGATGGAGGGGTTCTTACAGCACTTGTGCCCACTGCTGAAACTATTTAGAAGTACTAACCTGGATACAGAAGAGGGGGAAAGATAAAAGAAAAAAAAAGTAAACTCCAAAGTCCTAAGCTCATCTTTAAGGGTGCAATTTATGTTGGAGAGTCTCAGCTATAATAGATGACCATGTGCCGCGTTTTAAAAAACAGTGCCGGTTCCGGCATTCCCGTCTTATCTGGCGATGTGCTGTGGACTACATTGATGCTAGCATTCACTGCACAGAATGCTACTAATTCGCTTGGATTTTTGCACTGTGTATTGGCCGATTATCCCAGCGCCAGTGAGCGCCACTTCGGACTGCTGCTTTTCCTCAGCTCAACAACATATTTTTTTTCTCTGGTATCTCTGGCGCTGTATTTTCCCGGCGCTGGTCAGCATTTCATCATTACAGTTACAAGAAATCACTGCTGCTTTACAGTGCATTTAGGCTGCCTTTTAGTTATTGTCCAAATTACACATTGTTAAGAAAAACAAGCCATGAAAATCAATGTTAATAACCCCCCAAAAAATTAATTTTGTGATATCTCCGACCTGTGTTTCAATTATTGACAAATCACAATGCAAGTTCTGCACAAATAAATGTGTGTAATATTAATTATAAGCATTAAACAGCTCATTCCAGTTCTGCCCATTGTGCTCTATGACCTACAGCTACAGGTTTCATCTGGCGCTGCTTCATCCACAGCGCCCGACACTGTATCCTTTTTGGCGCTAGTGGTAAATAACTGGCGGATGTTTTTCTTACTTAAATTGAACGATGAGTGCCACTGAGGCCAAAAAAGTGGTGCTGATGCTTCTTAAATTGAGAATGGCAGTAAGTATATATATATATATAGATATATATCAGGGATGGCAGATTTTCATGGTGTTTGCTCTGCAAACAAACACATAGGGTCATACTCACAGGGAAAAATGTGGAGGAGATGCAGAAAACAGAGAGCAAAAAAGGAAAGGTCGAGAATGTGTGAAAAAGAGGAAACACAACATGAAAAAGGGAGACAGTGAGCAATGGATGGGGCAGGAAAAAGAAAGAGACCGGCATAATGTGAAAAATATGGAGTCAAGAGCACGTGAAAAGGACGGAGACTAAGGGAATGTGGAAAGGAGAAGAAAAAACAAACACAGAAATAGAAAGACAGGAAAAGGTAAGAAGGTGAAAAGAGCGGGAAAAGGAAAGAAAGGCATAAAATTGAGTGATGGAGGGAATGTGGAAAAGAGAAGAAAGAGCAACTATGGAAAGGAGAAAATCAGAGCAAGATGGGCAGAATGTGGAAAAGAACACAAGAATACAGAAAGAGAAAAAGATGGAGGGATCCCATTAAAAAAGAGACTGAGACGGCGCAAGGTAAGAAGGAAAAAAATGAGAGCAATGTGCAAAGTGATACAAAGAGAGAGAGAGAGAAAGAGATACCTGCGAAGAAGAAAATCAGAAGGAGGGAATGTGTAAAATAAAAGAAGGAAATTGGGTCTAAAGAGAGGGCGATTGAGAGAAGGCCTAGACGTGGGGGGGGGGGGGGGGGGAGAGAAATGAGAGCAAGATTTTGGAAATGTGGAAAAGAAATGAAAAAAGATATAAGGAGACAGGGGAAACTCAAAACTCAACACATTTGCATTTACTGGGTCTCCCATGTAAGGGCACAATACTTGACACCACCTAACGCCTGATATAACCAGTATTTTTGTATATGGTAAAGGAGGCTACTGAAAACAGACTATTTAGATTTTTCCAAATGTAAAATGTTTCAAATTGTGAAAAAAGTACCAAATTAGATTTTTAAATACTGAGGGTGTGATTGGTCTCTTGAGATGTTCTCTAGAGAAGCATGAAGTGGAGGAGAAAAATATATACTGTAATAACCTTTTGACCCGTCAAGGCTCTGCCCATCGAAGCATGTGAGCCAAGTCCTAGCTTTCATTAAATCCTTATTGGCTAAGGCAGTGTCCAGTTATTATTGTTTTGCTCGAAAGATAAGAGGCATTTGTCAGCATGGAATATTGTGTTTGTGCCTAAAATTTTACCTTAAGATTTTTATATCAACACATATCGGATCTGGAATACAATAAAGTCCCTCCTTATCCATCCTGCGAGATTTCCATTCCATTGTTTCTCTACCTGGAAACTGAAGTTCAGCGCTAGGGTCAAATCAGTTCAGCTTTATCAGTGGCGCTGTAATAAATGAATCTCCTTTGCGGGTGAAATTTGGCCACAACCTTTTAAATAGTCACTGGCTGTCACAGTAAACTCCCAGAAGTGCTGAAATGTAGATGTCACCAGCATGGTGGTGATCATTTATCTGAGCCACCGCGTGAGGCTTTGTGATTCTCCTGTAAGATGTGTTGTGTTGTGTCACCCGCCCCCTCCTTTCTTCTCGGGTTCTCCAGTTCACGTCTTGCAATTTTATTCCTATTCAACAGCTCTGGCCTGAAAATGAAACACCTTCCTGTTCTACTCTACGCTATTCTGACCGCAGCTGGAATTAAAAAAAAATCTAACTTAACACATCAGTGATCTGAGCCTTGATAGGTCATCTCTGGTTTAGGAGGATCTATGGTGGCCTGAATGTGATGATATCTGCTGCTGACAGACTCTCAATGTGTGGAAAAGAATAAGGAGAGGAGGAAATCAGTGTAACAGTTACAGCAATGAGTTTTGCAGTAATGGGAGAAAATGAATAATTCCAATGGCAAATAATGACATATTCAGGAGTAAAAGACGGAGTAGGGGTAAGTTTACCCAACCTGCTACAAAACAAATGTGCATCTAAAAATGCATTCTGACCATATTAGTCCCTGTCCAGGCAACAACCCCCACAAAAAAATCTATAGTCACCCTCCCACAGCCATTTTGGGGCAGGCATGGCCTAGTGGCTGGGCAACTGTTCTGGTGAACGCAGAGTTGCAGGATCAAGTCCCATCTGGAACATGACTGAAGTGCCTTTGAGCAAGGAATCTAACCCCCAATTGCTCCCAGGGTGCCGAGTTTATGGCAGCCCACTGCTCCAGGCACATGTGCCTTTCATTGCCACTTAGTGTGTTATTTACTTGTGTGTAGTCCCTTATATAGTGATGTCATTTGCAGTGCACGGATGGGAAAATACCAAGTATAAGTGCCACGTGTGTGTAAGCCACAATGGCCACTATTACTATTAGCTGTTATGTTGTGCTCCAGTGTGCAAAAACGTACCAAACGCCAAGATCACACTCCCTGTTGTCCAAGGGTATTGCCCCAGTGATAAACGAGAAACATGGGGAACAGAGGGGGCATGTCAAGGCTTGTAAAGCCCTGTCCATTGTAGTAAATGGAGTGGGCTTGCGCATGGATGGACTTTCATCTTGGAGGAGGCGGGCGTTTACATGCACCTCTGACTGGACTGGACAGACTGGATCCCAGTTGCTAAATCCTGGATCAATGCAGAATCCTAATTGGTGCAGTGACCCAGTTTCAGAGCTATGAGCTCTAGTTTCCGGGTTGGCCTCAGTGTATGGTCCTGCTGCCAGTCAAAAGGGAGCCTGTGGCAGCAGGAGTGCACTAAGTGAGCAGCTGCCATTGATACAATGGATTCTTCTAAGGGCATCCGTGGCTGGTCGTGAGAATGTGCTCAGCTTTGGATTTTTCTGAAACTGGACCACAGGAGGCTGCAGGACTATTAGGGATCAAGGTCAAAGTCATTGTCCAGGCTAAAATAAAAACCCCTCTATACTCAACTGAGAACCCCGCAAATGATCACTTCTAGTGCGGAGCTGGGTGCCTTACTTGATCGGTAATTCCGAGTCCTGCAAGGCCAGATCGGGATGCCGGCACGTGTCAAGACCTGGCACATCTCCTACATTGTAGTTAATGCTTGGGGCATGCCGGCATTGCTGTGACTGATGGCAGAAACGAATTCACAGTGAGAATGCGGATGTGCCTGCCGATCAGGCCGTGCAACGTGGGACTCAGATATAGCAATCAGGAACCAGCGCCTCACTAGGAGCATTCATCTATAAGTGATCTACAGTGTTTGTATTCTAGCCTGGACAATGCAGTTTTATTTTCATTAGACTGAACCACATTTGGCAGGAGCACGACTAAACTATACATCTCTTAAATTAAATCAAAGGTTATTAGTATAAGGCACTCTCTAAAGCCTATGCAAACAGCCTCTGCCAATTAGGAATATATATATGTATATATTAGCAATAACGACTCACATACTTGGAAAGTATCTGGCATGCTGAAATAGCTGTCCCCCATCGGCTTCTTGTTTCACAGATGCATTCTGGGATCAAATTTGTTTCTAGGTTCTAGTAGCAATCTCTTCCTGATAGGTGAGATGTAAATGTTGCAATACACTATGGGGTGGATTTAGCACCATTTCTAAAAAGTTCACTGCAGGTGAAAAATAAAATAAAAGAGCTATTTTTATATCTGGTGCTAGATCCTCTAGGTCAGTGGTTCTCAACTTTTCTAATGCCGTGACCCCGCAATACAGTTCCTCATGTTGCGGTGGCCCAAAACCAAAAAAAAAATTTGGTGGCTACTTCAAAACTGTAATTTTGCTACAGTTATGGTTCAGAATGTAAATACCTGATATGCATTATGTATTCTCTATAACATTTCACCATGGCATAGCATGTGTTGGAAACTGTCATTTTTCCACCTCTTATTGAAATTAATAGGAGGCTGCGGCGGATTGTGTGGTAACTCGAGATTCTCGGGAGCTCTCTTCCACAAAATCCGCCGCACTCACAATGAAATCAATAGGAGGCGGATTCAATGCTGGAAACCGCTGATTTCAGCAGTTTCCTCAGTCCGAATATGAGAAAATAGTGGGAGATATAGGAGATAATTATACATTGGGGAACAGTGTGAACTATCCCCTCGATTCAAAGAGCAAAAGTTAATTGATTTCGTATCGAGAATCGTAAGTTTGGGTGGGTGTTTGTCATTTTTTCTTGTTTTTTTGCCCATTTCGTATTCGCACGATCGTTCGCGCATAGACGTATATGAACATACGCATTTCGTACGAGAATCGTATAATTTGCGTTAGTTCGTGTGTTTTTCCCGTCCAAATCGTATTATTTGCGTCCGATCCTATTTTTTACGTCCTTCACATGGGCTTGCGCCCAATTCAGAGAGGTGATTGCTAATTGTTTGGAAGCCCATTAAAGAGCTGCTTTACGAAATGTTTGCCGGCAGCTATTTGGCCTCGGGAGTAGGATGGAGCGGAGCGAGTTTGTGGCACATCAAGGGCTTATGCTTTTTGGCATTGAGTTGATCGAGATGTCTGAGAGCAGATTGCCCCTGCGTCGTCGCATGAACATCGATAGCATGAATGATGTTGAGCTGTTCGAGCTGACCAGGCTTAATCGCGCTTCCCTCCATAAATTATATAGTGAGCTGCGGCCATGGTTAGCCCGCACCACAAGGAAGGGGCATGCAATTTCAGGTATGACCAAGATGCTTGGCTGCCTGCAATTTTTGGCGAACGGCTCGTTCCAGAGGCTGGGTGCCCTCTCTGTGGGGATGTCACAGCCTACGCTGAGCCGCGCACTGTCTAAATTTTTGGAAGGCATGGCTGCCATAACTCAAAAATATATTTATTTTCCAGATGATATGGCAGCCAGAAACGCCATTAAGCTTGGGTTTTATAATGTGGCCGACATGCCCAACGTTATTGGTGCAATTGACTGCACACATGTGGCACTCGTACCTAGGGCAGCCGACGAGTATATATATAGGTATTGAGATTGGTTATTATGTTGCCCAACGTGTCATGTAACCTGTTTTCCTTTGCGGCAGCATATTTGTTTATCCCTCATTTGTGTAGCTGCTTTATCTCGGCTTTTCATTAGTCTTTCCCAATAGAGTGCAGACATGTTTTGTGGTTAATTTATTAGTTTGGGTCAAATATCAATTACCCTTTTTGTATGTTTTTGCCTTAAGGAATCGTAAAATGGGACACTCACTTAATGTCCAGGCCGTGGTTGGTCCGGATATGCGGTTTATGAGTGTCCTTGCCGGCTACCCCGGATCGTCCCACGACTCCTATATCCTCCGGCGATCTGGGTTGTTTCGGAGATTTGAGGCAGGTGAATTTTCGGGGGCATGGCTGCTTGGTAAGTGTGTCCTATTTGTGTGTTATTAAATGTGGCATTAATCTTGTATTTGTTGATATGTTTGTTTTGGAAAACTTTACATAAGCGTCCAACTGCCTTTTTCTTGGCTCATATATTAGGAACTTACCCAAAAAATCCTTGTCTCGCTTTGGCCTTCAGAATGTTTTCCCTTTAGTTAGGATGTCTGTAAGTTCCTTGTGCCTAAATATATTGGTTTGGAGTTTATACCCAAGGATCTTTGACCTTTGGCTCCTTTTGTACTATTGGTCTTTAAATGTCAAAGTGGACTTAAACTGCATACATTGTAGTTTCCAGAGAAATGTGGATAGGCCCTCAGCAGCATCCTAATTGTAACATGTCTGAAAACTACAAATATATGTAAAATACAAATACCCTTGGCCGTGCAGATGTTTGTTAATTAATTGGTATATAGAAGTGCCATTTTTATTTAGGTTATACCTTAGTGCAATTTTTGGGGGCCCTAATGTGCCCTGTTTTTTTTGGGGAACACTTTACCTTACATCATTATGATATCTGTGAAATTTTTGGTGTTGGTTGTGTTGCCTTTTTAATTTTGATTACATTTAATTCTCTGTTTAAGGTGATTCCGGGTACCCACTTCTACCCTGGCTCATGACGCCTGTGCTGCGGCCCCAGGATGCCTCTCAGGAAGCGTATAACCGTGCGCATCGCAAGACCCGGGCTGTTGTGGAGAGGGCCTTTGGTCTGCTGAAGACACGTTTTCGTTGCCTTGACCATACTGGGGGGGCCCTGCAATATGATCCCAAGAAAGTGATCGACATTATAATGGCATGTGCTGTTTTGCACAATTTTGCCATCATGGAACGTGTCCCACGTTATGTGGACAGCCTGCCCTCTTCAGCCGTCGAGGATGAAGTCGAGAATTTTGAGGGGCCCCCCAGTGAGTCTGGCCAATCTGTTCGAGCCAACCTGATCAGCCAGCATTTTACTTAACTTTTTTCCCTGTCTCACCATTCTGTATGTCTGTGTTATCCTTTTTGTTACATATGTTGTTTTGCCGTAATGTGGCATTACCTCTAAGTAAAACATTTAGACCTTAATTGTTGCCTAATGTATTTCATGTAGTTTCCTTAGCTTTAGCTTTGCATTGTTACACCTCTTCAAACCAAAATTATCTGGTTTAGCCCAAGCTGTTAAAAATGTCTTCCCACTAAAAACGCCACAAGTATTGTAAGTGAATTTTTTGTTTTACTTTGAAAAGGAAAAATTATAGTGCTTAACACAAATCAGTCCACATACATCTGTGGTAACAAATGGATAACATTAAAAAAAAACATCGAGCACATCTACACCTGGAAGTGAGTGGCACAACCAAACAAGGACACCCAGTCCAAAGGCCAGCCTAGTCCAGTCATTAATATTGCCTGTGCCCAGGGATATTTGGGCATGGCCATAATGTCACACAAACATGTCTGCAAACAGGAGGAGCACCAACCAAATACATAGGTAAAGCCATAAGTGGCCACATAAACTCCACATAGACCTATGGCATTGGCTAGTGGCCTTAAGCATTACTCTAAGGAGCTATATGGGAGCAAATACAAAACACAACCTGCCAGAGCAACACAAAATGGATTGTTTGAAACCTCAAAGGACAAGTAAATACAGTGGGGGTTAAGAGAAAAGATGTCCCACACACCCATGGCTTAATAGGGTGGCTGCCCATAATACCCAGGTGGAGGTCCAGGTGGAGGTCCATGGGAATGGGACCTAGCCTGGGCCATGGCAGCATTGTGAATTTGAAACTGCTCCACAATGTTTCTCTGCATATTGGTCATCTCAGCCATGGCTGACTGGATGCCATTACTTGCATTGGCCACATTGCTGTTGAGGGTACGCAACTCCGCGAGGATGCCCTGTAGACTGGTATGGATGTTGACCATGTCGGCATGCCTTTGCTCACGCTCTGTAATGAGCTGGGCGTCATAAGAGTCCCTTTGTTGGGTCCATAATTGAAGCAGGGCACTCTGCCTCCCCTGGGAAATTGTGGGGCGGCGTAATGGCGTCCGCCGCACAATTACCCTGGCTCTTGGGCGTGCCCTGCCGCGTGGTGTCGTACCCTCAACAGCAACCGGCCTGCTTTGCAAATCCTCAGCAGCAGAGTGAACACTGGGGACTGTAGTGTCAGTCTCCCCATGTGCAAGCACAATGGATGGAGATTCACTCTGCTGCTGAGGATTGGCCAGAGAAACATTATGGAGCAGTTCCAAATTGGGACCCAGGGGGAGTTCATCCGACGTGCCCTGTACGGAGACATCATCATCTTCCTCCATGTCCTGGATCTCTTCCATGAGTGTGCGGGTCTGTAGGGACATATCAAAAAAAAAAGGCTAAGTTGGCGTCCAAATTTTGGATTTCAACAGTTTAACACATTCTTAAGCACTTGTTAGTATTTATGCTACTAAATTAACTTACCGAAAATCTCTGATCTGGGCTCCTATGCTGTACGGACCTGGTAGGCATAACCAAACTGGGGGGTGAGTTTACCCTTGCTGAGGGATCATGCTGGGCTGAAGAAGAGAAAAACAAACCACGTAAACACACACACATAACCTTTTTTAGGATAGGTAATCAAATATAGCTCTATTTGTAATATTATTCAACTCTAGAGCAATGGTGACCTTTGTTCAAACACACGCAAGTTTACATAGGTGCAATGTCTCTGAAAAACTGCTAAGTGACCTCAGTTCTAAGTCATGAAGTGTACCCAGTCAGCATACAACTTTCAAGGCACATTTTTGGATTTAGCCTACCATTCGCTAGGTCCGGGGTACTCAAACAATTGTTGGAAACGCCCATTTCAAGGTATGTGGTGAGAGGTGAATGTCTGGCCATGGTGCTGACGCAGGGGGTGTCTAGTTAAAAATAAATACACTGGTGGAGGGGCTGGAGATTTCAAAGTGCCAACTAATAAAGGCTGCTTGCCCTTGCTGGGCTGGATGGGCCAGAGCTGAGGGGACAGGGATTGGATGGCTAAAGGGGGGAGTTAACGTATTGATGGTGATGGGATGGATGGAGCCAATCTGTTACAAATGTATGGGGCTTATGTGGGGGGGGGCATGGGGGGACTGTGGCAGATGGGCCAGAGCAGGGGCAGCGGGACACGATTGTGGGCAGAGAAATTTTGAAAAAGTTACTGTGTACCTTGCAATGCCACTTCCTGTGCAGTACTTCATATTGCAATGCTATGTTTCAGGGAGCCATGACATTGGGCAGGAGACCAACCACTACATGGCCGATCAAGGGGGGCAGCTCTGAGCACGTCAACACAGAAGTAACTGAGTGCAGGGCTGTCTGGGCAGGGGTCCTTGAATGTGGTGCCAAGGTCCGCATTGGGACCCCGGGCCGCCAGTTGAGTCTCGCTGCTCTAGGTCAGATATGTTTGTGGGTGGCTAATTAAATTGTTAACTCAAACACAACTCACACAACCAAAAGGCAACCCATACATAATGATGTGTGTTTTGTGATTGATTCCAAATATCTCACTTATCTTGCGAAACTTCATGACTTTAACAATCCAATTGGACATTTGAACTTTGCCATAATGGCTGTGGGCCTAAATGTGTGATTCCCAGGGACAAAAAGAGGACACAAACAGCCACAGTAGTGCGAGGCCAAGCAAGGCAAACCATAGGGGCATCCCGTTAGCTTGTTACTAGTGAACTGTGGATTATTTAGCAAACAGCCAAACATGCAGATTTAAGAGTACTCACCGTGGGTACGGGTCGGTGAGTCTGTGTCCCTTAGACCAGCATGTCCACCGACCGCGACCGGATGGAGAAGTCCAAGCACAATCTCCTCAGCAGGGGTAAACTCCAATTTAGATGGAAAGCCACCGCCAGTTTTCAGGCTGAAAAGAGAAAATCGTTTGGTACTCAGAAAAGGTGCATACAGTACATCCAAAACATTAGATTTAGCGTAAACATTTAGTTACCTGTAATTATGCCTTTTAATTTCTTTTTGCCGTACAGCATACTTCAGATCAGAGATTTTCTTCTGAATTTGGGACACATCTTTCCTCTCTTCCCCCGCTGCATTTACTTGTCGGAGGATGGTTTCAAACAATTCCATCTTGCGCTGCTTGGTGGTGTGTTTGGATTTGCTCCCATATAGCTCGTCATAGTATAATGTAAGGCCACTAGCCAATGCCATATTTTGGTCATGGGAGAATCTCCCACTCAACTGGCCGCGGCGCAATGTGCGGCCAGATGGTTGGCTTGGCTGCTCCTCCATGTGTGCAGACACATGTGGTGACATTATGGCCTGGGGCTGGGTAGGGGAATGGCCGGATTGGTGGCTTCCCAATGACTGGACTGGACTGGCCAAGGGACTGGGTGTTCTTGCGTGGCTGGCCACCGAACTTCCAGGTGTAGATGTGGTCATGGGGGCAATTCGGGGCCCTCTTGGGGGGCTAGGTTCCCGGCTGGTGCCAGGTCGGGGGCTCTGTTCCCGGCTGGTGCCAGGTCGGGGGCTTCTGGCCCTGGATTGGGTTCGGCGGGCCCTGTAGGGGCTTCTGGCCCTGGATGGTGTTCTTCTGGCCCTGTAGGGGCTTCTGGCCCTGGATTGGGTTCTTCTGGCCCTGTAGGGGCTTCTGGCCCTGGATTGGGTTCTTCTGGCCCTGTAGGGGCTTCTGGCCCTGGATTGGGTTCGGCGGGCCCTGTCGGGGCTTCTGGCCCTGGATTGGGTTCGGAGGGCCCTGTAGGGGCTTCTGGCCCTGGATGGTGTTCTTCTGGCCCTGTAGGGGCTTCTGGCCCTGGATTGGGTTCGGCGGGCCCTGTAGGGGCTTCTGGCCCTGGATGGTGTTCTTCTGGCCCTGTAGGGGCTTCTGGCCCTGGATTGGGTTCGGCGGGCCCTGTAGGGGCTTCTGGCCCTGGATTGGGATCTGCGGCCTCTGGATGGGCTTCTGGCCCTGGATTGTGTTCGGCGGGCCCTGTAGGGGCTTCTGGCCCTGGTTTGGGTTCTTCGGCCTCTGGCTGTGCTTCGGGGCCTGGATGGGGTTCGGGGCCTGGATGGGGTTCGGGCCCTGGCTGGGCTTCGTGCCCTGGATTGGGTTCTTCGGCCTCTGGCTGTGCTTCGGGGCCTGGATGGGGTTCGGGCCCTGGATGGGGTTCGGGCCCTGGATGGGGTTCGGGCCCTGGCTGGGCTTCGTGCCCTGGATTGGGTTCTTCGGCCTCTGGCTGTGCTTCGGGGCCTGGATGGGGTTCGGGCCCTGGATGGGGTTCGGGCCCTGCTGCGGGGCATGGGTTTCCGAACTGCCCTACTTGAAGGCATGGCCGGTGTGGGCTCACTGGTGCTGCCTGTTCTGGGGGCAGAGGTGGTGGGTGCTGCAGTTGCCAGCTTTTTGGCTGCAGGAGGGGCACGGGGCTTGGGGCCCCTTTTTTTGGTACCTGAGGGTCCAGGGTCCCTTGGTGGGGCCGAGGTGGGAGTCTTGGCTCTCAGTTTTCGGCCAGCTTGCTGGGACCTTGTTGTGGGGCCCTCCGCGGTCTTGCTTGGCTGGGGTCGCTTGCTCATCGCCTTTTTTGGTGCCATCGTACACAAATGCTCAAAGAGAATGAGCTTTGGGTGCAGGGACCTTTAAATAATGAGCCCAGCGTGTGACGCCTATGCGCACGACTACGCGCTCGTACGAACGTACGTTCGAGCGGAACCAGGAAACCGCTGGGGTTTCACTTATCTGCTGCCTGGAAGAAGCATAAAGATGGCGCCCACTATCTTCACCCGTCAACAGGAAGAGATCCTCATGCTGGTAAGTGGCTGCCTGTGCATTTTAATCGAATAGTCAATGATGGCCTAAATGTAAATGATGCGTTTGGAACTAGTTTGGGGTATCTTAATGTTTAATCACTGGCTCCTCACACTTCATCCTCAAGGGCCGAGCCTGGCCACGTTTTCAACTGTCTATGCTGATGTCCTAATTCGGCCAATTGCTCCGGCTTAGCAACAGTTAATTAACCTGTGGAGTAGCGGGGCGAGCTGGCAAACCTGGCCTGTCTCGGACCTTGATGCGGATGTTTGAGGAACACTGTTTTCCTAAGCCATAAAAACACAACGGGAAGCCACACACATGGTCCAAAAGCCTAAGCATTAGGCTACATCTTGGATGTTTAAACCATCCTAACATGCCATAGATGCAGGTGGCCTGATTCTTGATGTTGGCTATTATCTGTATGTACATGGTGTGTGATACATATAACATAAGACCAGACTGTCAATCACAGTCAACGTCCTCTTTAAGGCACTCCCCAAAAATGGCGGCCACTCGAAATGTGTGTGTTAATGACATTAAATTCTCAACTTGTGATGCAACACATATGGGTCTGTGTGTAAAAGTAAAAGCTCTGTGTCCATTATGTTTTTCAGATCATGCTTCAGCGCCGGTATGACTTCGCGCCCAATGTGTGCGAGAAAAGGGACATCGCCCGGGAGATCATCGCGGAGATTCACCGTGTGACCAGCACCACCTTCACTCACACCCAGATAATGCAGCATTGGTCGGACCTGAAACGTCTGCACATGCCCCGGGTGCGGAGGTATTTTGGGATCCATTTCCCAAGTAAGTACAAAGCAATAGCATGGTATATGTTCCAAATGTCTAAGTTATGCCTTTATTTATAATGACTTTTCTTTGGTAGTGTTGGAAATGGATTTCAGAATTCGCCGCACCCGGAGACGTACAGGCCGACCAGTGCTGCATGACTCTGCATCTGTGAGTGAAGGTGGTGGATCTCCCGGGCGACGGACCTACCCCTCCTCTGTGGCCTCCTCAGACCAGCCCCTGGACCTTACCACAGAGGAGGGGCCAAGGCGCGTGGGCGTGGAGTCATACCTGGCCACGCATGGGGAAGGCTCTGGTATGTCACTCTTCATGTATAGGCACAAAGATATACATGGCAGGCCAAAAACTAAGTTATCCTTTATTATGTATTTGTAGAAGCTTCTGGAGCGGGTGAGATAGTGGAGGAGGAGGCAGCAGAGATGCTTGAAGTCGATCCTGGCGAAGGTGAGTGATGTCAGCCAGACTGGGAGCCAGATATGTTGGGAATAGTGACTCTCTACAAGTACTAACCAAATGTCACATGTTTCTCCAGGGACTTCTTCACAGCAGAGCCAGGACCAAGGGCAGCCTGTTGGCCCCAACCAGCCATCTGTCGGCCACCAACTCCGTAAGTCTCCATGCCATTATTCATATTAATGTTTGCTTAGCTAATAACACACACATAACTAAAGGCGTAGCCAATGTGTAGTTCACACTTTCATGTGGGCACTTCGTTAGCTTAAAGAGGACCCTAACTAGTATTAAGAACCAAAGACTTAGCCATCACACTGTACCTACAGATTAGAAACATGGAAAAACACCCTTCACCCATCTAATGCATGTTATTAGACTGAAAAAAACCAATATTGGGGAATATGGAATGCACAATATTTACAGGCAGCATGGGATACAGATTGAAAAAAGGAAGGTGCTGCCATGCATTGTGTGAGTGATGACCTTTCCCTCAACCCAGCTATGCTCTGGATTCCCAACGCACCACTGTAACCTACTCCCCTGTACTTTATCCAACTCTCCACTCCTCATTAAGTGTTATGCTTCAGAGTCCAGATGGCGGCGCTGTAATCCCCAAAAAACCCTAAATAACTTTGAGGTGGTGCAGAATCATTTGTGAATATTTATTGGTTTTCATTAAATAATGTTGAAGGTCCGGTTTAAGGAGTTTAAACACTTACCTGTGGGAAATGCATTAACTGTATCCCTTTGAAGAAGGACATATGTCATGCATTTACATGTATTTGATTAACCCTAAATCTATTTCCAGCATACAAACCGGTCTGGGACTCCTATTTATGTTTCTTTCTCTATTGGTTACAGGGATGATCCCCCAAACCTTGGCGGGAAAAAAAAAAAGAATGAAGGAGTTGGTGGCCGAGCTGCTGGCCATACAGGCGACGTTGGGGCCAACAGATGAAGAAGACGAGGAGGATTAGTGCCCTTGGTCCTGGCTCCTTTCTTAAAGTTGTTTTTAAATTTTTTCCAATTTTAACAATTGTTTTATCGTTTTGGTTAAAAACCAAAAAAGATGTATTTTAACACAAAAAAAAAAAAAAAAAAAAAAAAAAAAGGTGTTTTACTGTTAAAAAAATACAAAATATTTATATGTGTTTTTCCTTTAAAAAAAAAAAAAAAAGGTTTATAAAAAAAAAACCCAAAAAAAAATCAAAGTTTTTACAATTATTCAAAAAAAAACAAAGAAAATATTTTAAATAAATTATATTTTAAGCCTTCCGAAATGTGTCTTTTCTAATATGCACACACCCAAAAAATTACACAAACCAGAAACAACACACTTAGAAACATATAGACATATGTAAATTATGTGATATTACGTTTTATGGACCGAGAAATGAAGTGGGATGCAGCCGCTACGGGGTTTAGGTAAGTTTGAGGGACCGAGAAATGAAGTTGGATGCAAGCGCTAAGGGGTTTAGGTAAGTTTGAGGGACCGAGAAATGAAGTTGGATGCAAGCGCTAAGGGGTTTAGGTAAGTTTGAGGGACCGAGAAATGAAGTTGGATGCAGCCGCTAAGGGGTTTAGGTAAGTTTGAGGGACCGAGAAATGAGAGTGGGATGCAGCCGCTAAGGGGTTTAGGTAAGTTTGAGGGACCGAGAAATGAAGTGGGATGCAAGCGCTAAGGGGTTTAGGTAAGTTTGAGGGACCGAGAAATGAAGTGGGATGCAGCCGCTAAGGGGTTTAGGTAAGTTTGAGGGACCGAGAAATGAAGTGGGATGCAGCCGCTAAGGGGTTTAGGTAAGTTTGAGGGACCGAGAAATGAAGTTGGATGCAGCCGCTAAGGGGTTTAGGTAAGTTTGAGGGACCGAGAAATGAAGTGGGATGCAAGCGCTAAGGGGTTTAGGTAAGTTTGAGGGACCGAGAAATGAAGTGGGATGCGCATGCGCAAGATCTTATAAACATACGAACGCACGAATCTAAGAGGCCAAAAACCAATGAAAACCAGAGGCAAACGCAAGTAATTGGAAGAGCTTGACGATGGAAGCAGCCGAAAAAACAGGCTGCCGCCGCAACAGGTGAGCACATGAACGTGATTTTTACGATTGGCAACTGACTGAGGCAAGTTCGGGAGATATCATACGAACGGACGTATCTTTTAGGATAGAAACGTATTTGCTTATTGAATCACTCGCAAGTTCATACGAACGCACGAGCGGACGTGAAAAATAGGATGATCGTGAGCCAAATCCAAGCTGTTACATGTTTCTTTGAATCAACCCATATATCTTATAGTGGTCTCTTATAGTATAAGACACTGTGTAAATGTATGGTGCTTTGTGTAAGTGTAAGCTGCTTTGTGTACTGTGCAATGATTACACACAAAGCACCTTACACTTACACAGTATTGTGTGTATGGTGTGTGTACTGTTTTTACATTATTAACCTTTTTTACACCAGCAGGCTGTCTCGCAGGCTCTCTTGCCTCTCCGCCTCTTGCCTCTCCACCTCCTAGGCTTCTGTCCTCTGGCGCTTGCTGCGTCCGCCCACTGATGATGTCAGCAAGCGCCGGACACATGTAATGCGCTGCTATGGAGTGTGGAGCGCCCCCCCCCCTGCTGTGATAGCTTTCATTGACACATGTTGAGGTAGATATAGAGTTATTCAAATAAATGCAAATACAAACATTAAAAGAAGAAGTAAAAACAACCAATCAAAAGCCATTAGGCAGTCTATCAATTATCCAATAAAATCAAACTAAAAGGCCGGATACATATCTATATTTGGTTAATATCCAAGCAGTACTGCAAGGGTTACAACTTTGAAGCATGCGCAGTTTAACTGGAAAAAAAGGTCAGAAGGCCAAGCAAAGTGCCAAAGCTCAGGACAGGGTGACTAATTGTGTGGTTACAATATGGGAAACAAAGTCTTAGTTTTAGGAATTATAATTTATAGCTTGGTACATTGAAGGAGAACTTAACGGAACCTATCTGGTTCCTGTCTTGCTAAGTCTAGTTGTGAAACATGGAACAAAAGAAGAAGAATTCCAAGCTAAGGGGAATACCAAGACCTTCTGCAACCTCAGAGCAAACATCACATAACCATGCATAACCTTCTTGCTTAGTGGCTCCCTAGCATCCAGACTATCTTCAGTGCTCTCTAGATTTTTTAGATCCTTCTCACTTTTGTCACCATTAAGGTCTTCTTTTTTCTTACACTTACGGTGTTCTTTGAGGTTCAGCACCTTACCTTCCTCAGCCATCACCCTAGAACTATCTCCTAAAACGCTGAAGTGTTCTTACATTAATGTAGAAAATGAGGTCATATCGATGTCCTCAAAATATAGTGATTCAAGTTACACATAGGCCTGCTACCCAATAGAAAAAAAAAGGCCAAAATGAAACTCTTCTGGGATCCCATTATCAACAGTTTTAAACGAATTGGCCTTTTCCAACTATAATAAAGAAAACATAATAAAGCAGGAACAAAACAACATCTTGCTATATTTCATGCTATTTGGATAAGCCAAGTAAGGAACAAGTATAGGAAGCCAGTCATCAGAGAGTTGTTAATGAGGTTAAATATCTCCGGTGCTCCTCTGATCTCCTACGCTCACCCCAAATGGAATGGAGTAGGGGGTGAGGAGGACTGGACGGTTGCTTCCGTAGCCGAGACATCAATGTTCTCGTTTCGCCTATTGAATTCCTGAACCTTTATACCAAGCACAAATAAAAGAGGAACATCCCTTGCAACTTGGATGCCTAAACCTTCACTGCAGATGGAGGAGAATAAAGAGCTTATTGTGTATGCAGATGTCATTAATAAAACAGCACTCCAGAACAAGTCGACTAAAGACTGCCATGTTTAACCCTTACAAAGACCTGTCCCATTGCCTTTCCTGCTCTATTTCTAAACTGTGAAAATGCTGCTAAATTATTCAGCAAATACAGCCAGCTGTTTGTAGTTCCAGGACAAAGCCCTCTTGAGCCGGATTAATAATGTAGCCAATGGCTTGGCAGATAGCTTTGCCCCGACGCTGATGAGATAAATTGGCCTCTAGCAAGTCCGCACTGTAACATCTTGTCTCTCCTTAAAGCTTACAAAGATGCATGATTGCCAAACATGTCTGTGGGTAGAGGAGAGGCCTGGAAACTTCCATTTATTTAGCTGAATAGGGAACAATTCCTTATAAAATCAACTTGTAAACCAGTGCTTCAGTAATTAGTACACTGCATTAATTTGCCCAACTTTGTACTTGTAGGACAGTTCCGCCTTCTGGAAACAATGTGCAAACGTTGTGAAAATGTTTTCTGTAGTTAAAAAAGCTGTAACGTGAAATCACTTATTATTGAAAATCTATAAAACATGCTGGGTAGGGAGAGGAGAAGCCACTTAAACATCCTAAATAAAAAATAAAATCCCTCTAAGCTTGTGGTTTTCTTCTCCTGGGAGAAATAAAATCCAGGGTGACAGGTACTATATTAGAGCATTCCATTCCACATTTATAGGGGTGATCTGCTCCAGTCCAATATCTCATGAGCAAGCCTGCATGGAGCAGCAGCAGCTGTAACAGCCACTACATTAGATATAGGGGTCAAATCGTGTAAGCTTCAGGGACAGACAAAATGTTACAGTGTGGACTTGCAAGAGGCCAATTGATCTCATCAATGTAGTAGGCAAAGCTATCTGCCAAGAGACTGGCTACATTATTAATCCAGTATTAATCAATATTAATCCCAGTATGTTGGAGAAATGCTACTACTACTATAAGTGAAGAACAATATCAGTTATAAGAGGATCTTTGAACACACCATTTCTGGTGGCTAGTCTGGGTCTAGTCTAGTGAACAATGCAATTTAAACCCAGTATTGCCTGGGATGAGAAGTTTAAATTATCTATCTTACAGTTCTACAATATCCATATGGGGGAGGGGGCATTCTGTTGTATATTGTAAATGTTGCAAACAATCCACTGCCTGTGGATTTTCTCATTAGTAACATCTTCAAAGTAATACACAAAATACAGAGACTGTCAAAGCCAGGGATTGTTTTTACATAGACCCCCTCCATGTATTTCATTAGCAATAAGAGTATATTAATTACACTTCTCTTCTTATTAGGAATCAGTGTAAAGTGTTTGGTCCGGGTTTATACCAGGTCTTGTCAATGGAAAATGTCCTGTCACATCCCATTAAATAGAAAATTTATTAAGACACACATAATAGGACTAGAAGCACTGTTAATATACATGTCAATGCACTCTGCTCTGTGCTGACACAACACAGTGAGCCATGAACACATCTAAAGTAATCAGCCATGTTCATTTGGCTCCACCGATAGAACTGTGCGCCAGAAGACCAGATTGAGTAGCGCTTCCCACTTGATGTCATAAACCACTGCCCGTGCATGAATATGTGCCTGCACCGCTTAGAATTGCTTGTTGATATTAATTTGATGTTAGACTACTGCAAACTAAAACATTTTCATTTTGCGTACATTAAAATACAAGTCAAGAGTTCTACAAAAGGATGATTGATTGTTCACAAAGTTCTAAGTTTATAAATTTACAATTAAAAATATTGGTTGACCATTAAAATACTTTAGTCATAATTTGAGTTATCTGGGCTTGTAGCGCTTTGCGGGCCCAACAATGGCTGCCATTGTTCCTTACACCCATCAATGCCAAGTAACCACAAGGAGTAGCAAGGAAACACATGGTATGAACATGAAAAGCTACTCAATTTGCAATTCATCTCTGGGAAGAATTGTATAAAAAAAGACCGGTATTATAGTGGACCCACTATTAGGCTGTATTTAGGATTCACACAACCTTAGTTACGGCTCTCCTCCATGCTAAAGCAAACCCATTAACTACATACTGTGACCAGAAAATGAAAATCACTGCACCATAAGACACCACATAAGAAAAAAATTGTCCACTGCTAAAAAATACCATTTTGTGAATACTCACCTTGTAAAATGGGTATTATGAGTATGTCACACACCCCGCTTCAAGAATCCATAACATGTGGGTAATATCGTCCTGAAGAGGGCGTTCCTGCAGAGATGATAGCAAAAGAAAGCCCCTCCCTGATCCATAAATACCTGGGACCTCCCACTCACTACCCAGTATACAGAAAGCAGTAAGGTAAGGGACCAGGAAGAGGCAAATATAAACAACAACCACGCAAAGTTCGCAATAAAGAGGATCCTGAATACAAAAGGGCGGGTTGAAGCGGGGTGTGTGACATACTCATAATACCCATTTTACAAGGTGAGTATTCACAAAATGGTATTATTCTTAGTATGTCACACACCCCGCTTCAAGAATCCATAACATGTGGGACATCCAACAGCAGTGTCCATAACAAGGGCGGGGATCCAAAACTAGGCAACAATGCACAACCTTAAACCACAACAGCTTGCAAAACTTTGCGGCCAAAAACAGCATCCGCTGATGCCCTAACATCAACCTTGTAAAACTTGGAAAAGGTGTGAACCGAAGACCAGGTAGCGGCCTTACAAACTTGTTCAACAGAAGCCTGGTGCTGAAAGGCCCAGGACGCACCAACTGCACGAGTAGAATGAGCAGTAACACGAAAAGGGGGACTCCTCCCCTTGGCAGAATAGGCCCCAATGATGGCCTGACGAATCCATTTACTAATGGAAGATTTGGCAGGAGCCAAACCTTTCCTAGGCCCGCAGGGCACCACAAAGAAAGCATCAGTCTTACGAAAGGAAGACGTAACCTCCAGATAATGTTCCACAACACGAACTACATCCAAGGAATGCAATGCCCTTTCCTTGTCGTCGCTGGGATTTGGGCATAGAGAGGGCAAAACAATGTCATGATTCAGATGAAACTCCGAGACCACTTTAGGAAGAAAATCCTGCTTGAAACGAAAGACAACCTTGTCCTGATGTTTCTCGAAGTACGGAGCTGTAATGGATAAAACTGCCAACTCAGAAACACGCCTAACCGAAGTGATAGCCACCAAAAAGGCCACCTTTTGGGTAAGAGAAGACAAAGCTATCTCATTCAAGGGCTCAAACGGAGGGCCCTGGAGAGCAGAAAGAACCAGGTTCAAATCCCAAACTGGAACAACAGGCTTCCTAGGAGGCCGAACATGTGTAACACCTTGGAAAAAGGTCTTGACTAAGGGATGAAGTGCAAAAGACCTTTGGAAGAACACCGCCAGGGCAGAAACCTGCCCTTTCAATGTACTAAGCTGGAGCCCCAGATCTAGACCATGTTGGAGAAACTCTAAAATTCTAGGAATGGAGAACTCTCGACAAGAGAAAGACCTACTTTCACACCAATCAATATAGGCCCTCCAAGTCCTGTAGTAAATAGAAGAGGAAGAGCGCTTCCTGGCACAGATAAGAGTCTGAATCACTGCGTCAGAAAGACCTTCCTCCTTCAAGATGGCGGTTTCAGCAGCCATGCCGTCAAAGCCAGCGATGGTAAATTGGGATAGCGCAGCCGACCCTGGGTGAGCAGGTCCGGCAGCAGAGGCAGGGCGAACTGATCCTCTGCCAGTCTTACAAGATCTGCGAACCAAACTCGCCATGGCCACCTTGGAGCCACCAGAATTGCCGACGCACCATCCAAGGCCAGTTTGCGCAGCACTCTGGCTAGCATTGGGAACGGAGGAAACAGGTAAAGGAGCCCCAGATCCCTCCAGTTTAGAGACATGGCATCCACTGTCAGAGCCAGAGGATCCTGCGAGAGAGACACAAAGACTGGAAGCTTGTGATTGTGACGAGAAGCAAAGAGGTCCACCGCTGGGACCCCCCACCTGAGACATATCGAACGAAACACCTTGGGACTGAGAGACCACTCCCCCTGACGAGAGGAGGCCCTGCTCAGCAAGTCCGCCTCCGTGTTCTCCACTCCCGGAATGTAGACTGCTGAGATACACGGGACGTGGGTCTCTGCCCAGTCCAGAATCAAAGACACTTCCCTGAGGGCACTCCTGCTGCGAGTCCCTCCTTGGTGATTGATGTAAGCAACCGCCGTTCTGTTGTCCGACCGGACCTGAACTGGCAGGCCTCTCAACTGATGAGTCAAGCGAAACAGAACCAACCTGATGGCTCTCAACTCCAGAACATTGATGGGCTCGTGAGCCTCCCGCGGGCCCCCCTTCCAAACACCCCCCCAACCTGACAGACTGGCATCCGTGGTGACTGTTTCCCAACACGGAGCCAGAAAAGATCTGCCCTTCAACAGATTGACCGACCCCAGCCACCATTGCAGGGATCGACGAACTCGGGGAGTCATCAGGAAGGACTGATCCAACGATAGAGGAGACTTGTCCCAAACCTTCAAACAGATGAAGCTGAAGCGTCCTTGTGTGAAACTGCGCAAAGGGAACTGCCTCGAATGAAGCCACCATTAACCCCACCAGCCTCATCCCTAACCGGATGGTCGGATGAGGGGTAGACAAGAGAAGCCGAACTAACTCCTGAATCAAAAGAATCTTGGCCTGGGGTAGAAACACCCTGGCCTGTGAAGTGTCCAGAGACATTCCCAGAAAGGTCAGAATTCTGGACGGAGAAAGAGAAGACTTGGGGTGGTTGATCACCCAACCGAACCTTTCCAGAGTGGACACCACCGCTCTGGTGTCCAACTCCGCTTGGTTGAAGGAAGAGGCCATGATCAGTAGATCGTCCAAATAGGGCACGATGCGGATACCCTGGCCTCTGAGCAGAGCCATCACCCCCGCTAGCACCTTGGTGAACACCCGAGGAGCTGAGGTGAGACCGAAAGGAAGTGCCACAAACTGAAAGTGCCGATCCTCCACCACGAACCTGAGAAACCTCTGGTGTGCTGGAAAAACCGGAACGTGTAGATAAGCATCCTTGATGTCTATGGACGTCAGAAAGTCTCCCTGACGAAGAGAGTGAATGGCCGAACGCAGCGTTTCCATGCGGAATTTCCTCGGCCGGATGAACCTGTTGAGAAACTTCAGATCCAAGATGGGTCGGACCAACCCGTCCTTCTTGGGTACCGTGAACAGATTGGAATAAAAGCCCCTGCCCCGATCTGAAGGGGGCACTGGGCAAATGACAGCCATGTCCAGAAGATTCTCCACTGCCACCAGGAGCCCCTGCGCCGCTAGAGGCTCCGACGGCATCCGAGACCTGACAAATCTGGAAGGGGGCGGAGCTCGAACTCCAGCTTGTAGCCGGAAGACACCACTTCCCGGATCCATCTGTCCGAGACCTCTTGATCCCAGATCAGAGAGAAGTGCTGCAGCCGTCCCCCCACCCGCATGGGTGAGGGCGCCCCCTCATTGCTGAGCCGGCTTAGCAGCCGGTTTGGGCTTAGAGCCCCAACTGTATCCAGAACGGGCACGTCCTCTGCCCCTGTTTCCGGAATCTCCTCTGGAAGAGGGAAATGCAGAACCCCTACCAGATCTGGCCCCCCGAAAGGAGGGGGTAAAGGCAGGCGCCCCCCGAAAAGGGCGGCGTTGTTTCTTACGTTGAGGTAACCTACCACCCTTGGTGACAGAGTCCAATGTCTCTCCAAAGAGCCGTAGACCAACAAAGGGTAAAGCCGTCAGTGATTTTTTGGACATAAAATCGGCCGCCCACTGGCGCAGCCACACCGACCGCCGAATAGCCACAAGCAGAGCCGACGTCCTACCACACATCATCAAAGTGTCATCCAAGGCGGTCAACACAAAGGATAGAAACAACTCACACCGTTTAAGGCTAAGGAACTCGTTACTACCAGGACGAAGCCCGGAAGAAGTCAACAGGTCCCTGACCACAGACCTGGCAGCCAACACCATTAGCTCCGAAGCACACACAGGCCGGATGGCCGACCCAATGCTAGTAAAGCCATGAGAAGCCATCTGATCAATACGTTTATCCTCTCCATCTTTGAGAGTGGAACAATCAGGTCTGTTTAAAACCGAGGAGTTAGACAACCCCAAAACCGGTGCATCCACCTCGGGGGGAGATGCCCAGCGCTTGACCGCCTCAGAAGGAAAGGGATATTTCCTATCCCACCCCTGAGGGATGCCAGGGAGCCGAGCCGGCCTATCCCATTCCTTGTCAATGATTCTATCAAAATGGCGTTGCGTAGGAAACTCCAGGCGCGGCCTGGATTCCTCAAACAATTCACCTTTCTGCTGTGACGCCTCCTCGGGAGGGGAAATATTCAGAACTTCCAGCATGAGAGACAGAGCGTGAGGAGAGTCCAAGGATCTCCCTAAATCAGAAAGCTCGGCATCAGCGCCAGCAGACTGCTCATCATCCGAAAATTCTGAACCCTCATCAACTTCCCCCTCCTCTAGCTGAGGATAATCAGACCAATCCAGATTGTCTCTGTCATCAAGATCATCCACCGGCGGAGCCGGCGACAAATACTTTCTCTTAGACGGAGCCTTACGGGCGACCGAGCTAGAGAGCATTTTCTCAAGACTAGCCAATCTGGCACACATCTCGGATTGCAGATCCCTGCCCATGACCACGTCACACGGGGCACGAGTCAAGGCGGGAGGGGGAGTTGAGGTGGCCGGCTGTGCTGACCCCGCCGCTTGGGGTTCGGACTGCCGCGTAATAGTTTGCTGTGCACATGGTATACACAGTAACACATCATCCCCAGTAATGGAAATCCCACACAACATACACTTTTTGGGATGCCCCGAAGGGGTCCCAGTCCCAGTATCCGGGGATGCCTCCATAAGGTGAATTTTGAGTGGTCGCTATGACCCAGGGAATTACGCCAGTTAGACAACCCGGGATGCCCCTTTAATGTCCCGAGTGGGAGGATTTGTGATGCTAAAATGGACCCAGGGACCCAGGATCAGGAGAGACCTTCCAATACTACAGAAGATCCTCCTGGATAACCTTCACCTAAAAGACAGAGAGAGACCCATAAGTCCCTACAATAAGACTTAACAGATAAAGAAAAGAAGAAATAAATGAGGCCCACAGGGCCACTCACAAACGCTGCGATGAACGATCCGCCTCAGAACAATGGCGATTTCTGAGGTGAAGTGAAGAGAAGAAGAACTGCCTTGTCAGGGGCGTGGTCTGCGCAGCCCGCGCAAAGCTGATCTGTGCCCCTTAAGCTGCCTAGTAACAGGGAGCTGCCTAGTAACAGGGAGCTCAGCTCCGCAGAGGCGCCAGTACAGAGGAGGGCGGAGCCGCGGCGACGCGCCGAAAGCCCGGCTCCGCCCCCCCTTCCAGTGTGAATGAAGCGTGAGGGAAGAAGTCCCTCACGCACCAGCCCAGAGACCGGCGCCGCCGACAACCGCGGCGCCGGCTGCCATGACAGCGGGTGCTCCCGCTATCACTAGCGGAGCACCCGCCCCGCTCGCTGCGGCGAGGAATGAATGAGAGAACGGGGGCTGGCCGCGGCAGAGCGCCGAGTGCCAGCCCCGCCTCCCCAAAGCGTGTGAGGTAAAAAATTTACCTCACAGACTGAAAAACCCCGGCACCCGGCTGCAATGACAGCCGCGGTGCTGCAACATAGTAACAACAGTGCAACCAATTCATTGAGGGATTACTTCCAGACGCTCCACATCAACAAGAGAAAGTGAATAAAGAGAAAGAGAATAAAGCTAACCCCTATGAGAGGAACCCCCAGCCCCCATAGTTGGTAAAGGGAAGGGCCCCCCCCCAGGGGAAAAGTCAAGGGACGGGGCATCCCAAACCGGGATCACCTACCCGGTATGACCGCCTACCCTCTCTTTTAGGGTCTCACGGTGGAGCTCTGCTCCTCAGCACCAGAGGTGCCAATGTACCCTCGCTCGGGCCAGCAGCCAAGACTGTGGAGGCATGTAATCTGAGGTAAATTTTGGGACAAACAGGGGTCCGAGCGGAAATAGACAAAATAAGAGGCCGGGAGTTACCCCGGCTACCTGAAATCCCCCTGTGCAAGGAGGAGCCATCATCTTCTGACTTGCTCGCCGTCTGCAGAGATGGAAAACTGGGTAGTGAGTGGGAGGTCCCAGGTATTTATGGATCAGGGAGGGGCTTTCTTTTGCTATCATCTCTGCAGGAACGCCCTCTTCAGGACGATATTACCCACATGTTATGGATTCTTGAAGCGGGGTGTGTGACATACTAAGAATATAGATGAGCTTGTTGTCACATTCAGTTGTTAGACATAAATTGGTCATGATTAAGGGCCTTACTTGGCCCGAAACGTGTGGATGTGTTTGTTACATTTTTACTGAGTTTTTGCCTTCTATTTTAATGGAATGAGGAAATAAAGTTTTGGATTGATTTTTTAATGGAAACCCTGGCTGGCTATCATTCGGTTGTACTGTGAGACATAAATTTAAACAACATAAATATCATTGCATACAAATACTTTCCCTCTATGATGGTTAAGTTACCCTCTGCTTAAATGAATGGGTGGAACCGAGAACCCACCATGCAAAGTGCCAGAGTGGAAGGGTACGATTATGATACCAACTGTCCAACCAGACACAATAGCAAGGGGACATGGGTAATGAGAACCTCATTAACAAGTAGGGGTAAACATGCTGACAAGGAATGAAGGGGAAAAGGGAGGGGACAAGGTAAAATAAAAGAAAACAACAGTCAAAGTTGAGACACAAACTCAGGCACTAAAGTGACTAGGACCCACACCCTGTGCATTGTGCTAAGAAAAAACATCTTCCCTAAAAATATTCTAACATCCCTCGTCCACCTTAAGCTATTATACATCCAGGGCCAAATATTTCTTCCAAAGGAGATCAGCAGAAATTGGGTCACTGAGGCTATTCAATAAAGTTGAAAAAGCTCCACTTGAGTTGGAGCACTCTTGTATTTATTCTAGGGTTGCCATAATCTCCAACAATTTAGAGAGGATCGCTCCATTTTTTATTTTCTCTCTAAAATTCAGTACTATTATTACTGTTTATTTATATGGCACCATTGTATTCTGTGGCGCTGCGCAAGGTAGAAGTTCATAGGTAAAAAAAAGTAAATACTTATAATTCAACAATGACAACAATGCATATAAAATACATCATTTTACTAATCAGATGTAACAGACAAGTAAATGAACACAAATATGCAAGAATACATTAGGAGAGAGGGCCCTGCACATGCGAGCATACAGTACAATCTAAAGGGAGGAGGGGTTGAGGTCACAAAGGGTATGTACTAAGCAGGTGCTGAATGTTCTGAGGAGTGATAAGACTATAAGGTGGGTGAGTTAAGTCAGGTGATAGGCTCTTCTAAATAGGTGGGTTTATGGGCACTTTTGAAGGTTTTAAGGGAAGGGGAGTTACAAATTGTATGAGGATACTTGAATTGTATTAGTAGATACTTTTGCAAAAGTTTGGAGAGCCTGTTAAAAATAAAGAGAAAAATCATGTGTCTAAAGTGACCATAAGGCAGGAGGGTCTGTAAAATGGCATTGGGAAAAGGGAGGCCCTGCACCACATACTGGCCAGGAAAGCCGAGCCAAATCTTGACTCACATGACCACCGACAGCCTGTGCTATTCAATGGGAAGGTGGAGGTACAGTACTGTACAAGTCCACTATATGAACCTAACTGGCTGTCGCCTATTGCGAGATACTGCATTGTTGGAATGCAGAACCTCCTGAACATTACTGGGTTTTCAGATGGAGCAGTTCTACATGAGCGGGGCAGAATTTAACCAGTAAGGTTGGATTTTAATTTTACAAATTGGTATATTATTATTGGGTTATCATTACAGTTCAAAGAGGCCCTCTCGGGCTCTCCATCCAAGGAAACAAATACTCACAAACACTCAACAAATACCACGAAAGGTTTAGCTATTTACAAATTTGTCCGGCTAAGGGAATATGGTCTCTTCTGCCGACAACCTTCTATGTCTCTATGTCAATTAAAATCTCTACCTCAGTCAAATAATTATGCACCATCTGCGCAAAACTGCACTGCGCAAAAAGTCAGGTGCAGGATATTTATTCAAAGATTAGCGAGCAGTCTCTACATTTTTGAAATGCCTTCCCAATAAAAGTCTTTTAATAGCGAATACACAAATGAGCAATTTCCTAATCCGTTACTATAAGCCGTATTTAACAATTTGCTAGAGTTTTTTCAGTATGCCAAAAAATATATTAAAGAATAAAAAACAGACTTGGTGCTCACTCCACCATCTGGTATTTCTCCAAATCGAAACTTTTTTTATTAGGAAGCTTCCAATGGTTGAGAGTCCAACATCTGGCATTTCTCTGGCCATAGTCCTGCTTGCCCTTCTCTTAAAATAGCGCCTAATCAACTTGAGATTATACAGATCCAATATTATGGTGAAGAAAAGTGAAAGGTTCTTCCTTACTGTCAAAACCTCTCTTAGATATGATGTTTCTAGGAATAGGGTCAAATCAAACATGACACCAGTTCTGACACACAAGAAAGCTGATATGGTTTTTATCTACCTATGAATGATTTCACTCCTGTAAAAGCTTCACTAATAACCAAATACAGGAAAATTCTCTAGGGCAGAAACTATCGGTGTGGCTTAGATTTATTATTTATTATTTCCAGAAATATGGTATGTGTACCAGTGGTAGGACTTAGTTTAAATGTGTACTAATGTTAGAACTTGCCCTCAACAAAGTAACACAACTCAAGTCTACTGCCTAAATATGCCTATGTTCAGGTTGGAATCAGTTCAAGCCATTTTTTCTATTTTCTATTTCGGAAAAATCTAAATTCGAGAAAGATTCTGAAGAAAGGACCAGTCAAATTGCCCCAGGCTTTTATTACAGTTAACTATATTTAACAATATTTTTAATTATAGGGAACTCATTTTCTACAGTTGTTTTATTATAGTTACATAGGTCTTTCCTCTAAAATATATTAGTTGCAAAGTAAGGTTCGAACCATGCTGAACCAAATTGGGCAAATTTGTGTCATATTTAAATTGTGCTGCAGAGGGTCCTGGCCTTTGGCAGGCCAAACACTACCCTCTCACCGCTTGAAAAGATGAAGTGAGCTGAGGTAGTGCATAAAATAACCCCCACCTCAGTGTGCTTCAAACACTGACAAGTTGGTAAAATGTGGACAGGTTCTTGAGATATCGTTACCAAATAGCCATGGGACCAATTGTCATGCCTACGGTCAGTTTCAATTCACAAAATGTGTGCAGGCTGCTGCAGGGGTTAAAAGTACAAGCCTTTTTTTATGGCTAGAGAGTCTCTTTAACATATACCAGAAAAGATATTCAATTATTGTCCCAATGCATTAGAGGGGTTCCCCTCTTTTTTTAATCAAGTATCACTTTCTACTTTCCAGTTTTCTCATGTACCACACGGGGCTGCATATATGATCTAAAACAAAACAAAAACAGCCAATTAAATTTTTGTACATGATGTATGGATCGTTCTGCAACGTACTGACACCACTGGTTGGGAACCCCTGCATTAGAAGACAAAGTTCTGTGCATTTTCTCCTCAAACCCTCAACCTAATCCAAAACCTTTTTCCACATACAACAATTTCAACAGCTGAAATTAGATCGCATCAGGGTTTTACCTCCCATTCATATAGTTAAGACATGATAAACAACAATATTAAATCAATGTAAATCTTCTACTCTATATGGATCTGGAAGTTCGATTCCAAAATTCCAAAATTTGGTTCTCTTTCCTTTTTAGGATTCAGTTGTAAATAGCTGTGGATCTGTCCTACCTATTTCACCATTAGGGCTTTGTCAAGGACGTGATCTCATAAATATCCTTTAGAACACCAGCAACAACAGTTTGTCTTTCTCCAGCTACGAACAGGAAAATCCTGAACATTATGGGAGAGGGTACTGGGGGATTCTATAACCCAGGGCTGTCTGAAGTCTGCATCTACTCCACTGATTATCCTTTCCTGTCCCCACTCAGTAACAGTGGGCCGTGGATGTCACACTCCAGTCAATGAGATAAACTTCCTGTTCACCCTCAGTTTCTTTATTCGACAGAACACTATCTGATAGGGGACCTGGCAATGGCTGCACACAATTGCGGTATCCGATAGAAGGCATGCAGGTATGCGTCAGATGGAGCTCTGTCAGAAAAAGGGCTTACTTGTGGAAGTGGAACCCACACACTAGGACTCTAGCTGCTGCATTTTTGCCACAGACCTGAACCTGTTCAGGTTTACTTTAACCCTGACAAGGGTCGTTGCCAGCATCTTGTTGGGGCGACTGCATTTTTGAGGAGCCCAACTGACATGCTGGTCATGTGATAAAGCAGCTGATATCCAAGATGCAAGAAATAGGTGTGGGGACTGAGAGCCAGGGAAAAAAAATAGAGAGATACCAACCCTGTACTGCCACTTTTAAGGCGAGCAGCCAAAGGTGGGGTTGATGTCACTTAGTAGGTAAAATCTTTGGCAATAGCCTCCATATATGCATCTCTACTGCTGTGTGCATCATGAAACACCACAAAGGGCCCACATAAACCAGGTGCTGGTCCAGACCCCAACTGTAATCGAACATCAACCCTTTTCTAGCAGTTCTAGCAGTTTTCAGCAACAGAATTTTCAGAGGCACATAGACAAACTCGTATGTACGCCTTTGTGCATGCAAAGAAAAAAAATACACGTTGGCAGCACTGTATACGTGGGGTACTTCTCCTGTGGGCTTGTGTAATGTGGACACCAACAGGCTGTGATGGTGGTAGATGACTTAGGGAGGTCTTTTTCTGTAAAAAAAACTTGATCACTGATGGCAAAAGAATACATTGCCTAACTCTTTTTCCTATTATAAAGCATATGATCATCTGGAATTACAAAATCACAGAACAGACTTTTGCTTTACACATTTCTTCTCCTCCAGCAAGGACAAACAAGTCCATAATCACAATAGGACACGGTTTATAGGTAAGATATACGATGAGAGCATATTCCATTTCTCCAGCTGTCTTGTATCCAGCTGAGTTTGGCACTCAGCAGTTGCTTCTGCTTTGGAAGAACTTTCACATGGGCTAAAATTCCAGCCATACTTATCAGGACAGACTAAGCAGCTGGGGGGACCAGGATAGTAAACCATGCTAAGCAACTTTGTTTAGTCTAGCAGGTACAGAATTGCCTTATGAGAGCTTTCCGTTCATTTCTTACAGAAACTATGACTTTGATATAATCTCATAGCAAATACGGAAGCACAGAAAGATCATCATTTACATATACTGAGCTCTACAGTTATAACAAACTATATATATGGAATATATTACACATTAACTAGCAGAAAAGCAGAAGATTAGCATTTATTTTCAGTCATCCAGCACTGATCCAATGCTTCAGTTTAATTTATTTATATATTAAAATTAATTTTTTTTTTTTTTTAAACCAAACTTGGAAATCGTTAACAGTAATATAAGTAATATTTTTATACCTTGATATACAGAGTCAAAATAAAACAAAAAAAAATACAAAAATGGGAATAATATTTCATAGATTTCCTTGGGGCTAATCTTTCTAAAACACGGAAACCAAAAAGAAATCCTATATTTATTTAGCAATTTAAAAAAGAAATCCAAAATAAAAAAATAAGATGACAACTACTTATACATTAAAAAAACACTAATACAAACAAAATCCAGTCTCAGGATTTCATTAAAAAAGTATAGTAAGCCACTGTAGCTGTGGGAAAATACTGGAAAAAAGTTACTTTTTGCTTTTATGTTGCCAGACAAAAGTGTAAAGTAAGGCAATAGAATGATAAAGTACATATATAGTAAGTAAATAGTGAGACATGATGGCTTAAGCATCCAGGGTCCTGTTAAAGATCTGGTGAAACAAGTTTAGCTTTGTGTGCGAATTGAGCTCTAAATCTGGACACACAAAAAGTCGGTATAAAAATGTTTGTTCAAATTTTTTCCCCAAAAAATCACCTTTACCTGTAATCAAGCATCTTTACATGTGATTTTTCCAATGAGGTAAGGATATACGTTTTTCATTTTGGAAACAGCACCCTAAAATTACCCCAAAATTTGCTAAATTGTTCTGCATAGCTCACTAGGTGTTCTTTTTTCCAAACTTAAAAAAAAATAACCTTACCTCTTTGGAAAAAAAAATATGTACCACTGAAAATGATCATGGGGTAAATTTTTTATCAGAACAGAAATTTTTTATTTAATTTTTTTTGGCCAAGTAAAAAAGCTCACTCAGATGTAAGCTTCAGTTCATAACCGAAAGTGCACCCAAGTGTAAACTTGCTTCACCAGCAGGCTGATTCATCATTAGCGGCAGGTAGCGACAGATGAGCGTTTGTAGCAGGCATTTTCAGTAGTCACTGTGCTCAGCCATGGGTCGCTGTGCAGTAATGTTAAATACATTGTGAGGAGTTGCTATTTGACCAGTACAGCGCTGTATGGGAGCGCATGTTAGCGACTGCTCATAGCGACCGACTCACACCATATTCCGCAAAAAAGCAGCCTTTAGGGCAACCTAAGGTAAGCCTGCTCCCAATTTATCTATTGCATTGTATGTCCCAAATGGGGCTCTCAGAGATTAGAGTTAGGACTGCACCTCACAGGGGCACCTTGGCGTTAGTGGTGCAGCTTAAGCTACTTCTGCAGATGTGTGTGACCGAGCCCTCTGTTTTTAACCAAGTTTAGAGACAGATTGTAGGTTGGTCAGCAAGCTAACTGGTGTGAGTGCTGTGGCTCCTTTAAGACTTTTGTATCCTAATTGCCCTGCTAACGTGCACCTCCCACCATAAAATGGTCTGAGCGGCTGCCATCCCTCTTTTGCAAAAAAAACAGCCTCTCTGGCGCAGAAAAATGCTTGTTTGAAGCCCAGAGCGCAGGAGGCAGTGTGTTTAAAGTCTGTTTTTCAGCATGTATCCACTAGTAACAAAGCGAAAACATATGGAATTACATTGTAGCAACATTGTAACACTTTAATGGCAGACCTGTAATGTCATTTCTGAAGACATAAAATAAAATGAAAAAATTGTGAAAAAACTGCTTTTTCAATGCCAGAAGAGGTCACAGAATTATTTGTGATTTTTTGGAAAAAAAAAAAATACCCCGTTAAAAGAAAAGAAAAGGTTCGTCTTTTGAAATGTATGGGAGAGTGACAGGTAGCGAGAGGTCATACCTGGCGCTGTGCAAGGCTGAACGCCGGCGCTGTTCGCTGGTGTGAAAATGATGAATCAGACGCTACATGGCGCTATCCCAGTCGCTAAACAGATTCTGCTTGATAAATGTGTAATTGCGTGCCTTGTCTGGCGTTCACCAGTCGCTACCTCTCATTAATCAGCCACTACCTGACGCTATCCCTTCTTAAATAAGGGCCCAGATCTTTAGCATGGCCCCGAAAGGACTGTGTTTTATACACAGCTAAACATCCCAGAACTTCCATATACAAAGAGATAAAAGAGGTATGGGGGGGTGAAAATATTCCCCCCGTTCTATATGTTACATCAATATAGTGCTTTAAAAACTAATATGACAGTTTAGTTAATAAACAAAGCAATACTGCAATAAATGCCAAATGTTTGTTATCTTTTTTATATATTTTAGTGTTAAAAAGATATTTCTTGACATTGCTAATCATGCTTAAAACAACAAAAAAAGGAAATAAATAATAATGCATGGTGACCATATCTTTCAATTTATAAAATTAACTGGATCGAATGGCTTATAAACTAATCTGGCACAAGCAAAAAATGTAACTTGTAACTGTTTCTGCACATTACATAGAACATTGAAATTTTTGGGCCCATTTACTGGCTGCTGGATCAGCACAGCATGCAAGCATGCTTAACGGAAAAAGAACTTCTCTTTAAACATTAAATCAAAGATTAAAAAAGCTCAAAAATTATTTGAATAGCAGTCCGTGGGCTCAGCCCTAGTTATTGTGTATATATCCAAATATGTCACTCCAATAAATTACTCAAAGACTATCCAATAAATTACTCAAAGGTTATTATATATTATTAAGGATTATTATAACTAGAAGGTTGAATGCAAAAATAATTGGAAACATTTCAATGTGAGTCTGTATCAAAACATGTCCATTTACAGATAAATACATTACCCAAGGACTATTACATATTATTATTATCATCATTATTAAAAGAAGAAAGAAAGGAGAGAAAAATGTAAAAATCATACTAAAGCAAAAGTTCCATAAAACACTTTATTGAATGTATAAAATAAAATGTCTTAAACAATAAGCAGCCAATCATGAACAGATGTGCAGCGTGTTAATTGTGCACTCGATTTTGCTGATCACTCTATGCATACATTGTTCTCGCAAAGTACAGACTACATTGTTATTCAAATGGAAAGTAAAACAAGAGTTCAGTAGCGATGTATGTATAATAGGCCCGTATACATCTGCTTTATTGTATTGCAGAATGGATAGTTTCCGCTTGTCTGATAGGCTGCCTTCAGTACTTTCAGATAAAATGTGACTTTCATCTGCAAACCAAACACATGTAACCCTTCCGCTGCTTCCGAGAACATTTATCCCAAATTCCTTTTCTCATCTCTCTTTCGTGCCCTTTCCCTTAAAACAGTTTCCCTCTACTCTAAAACTCTAAATCTAGACTATGTGCTTATCATATGCAAAATATATTTCAGTTTAATAGAAAAGTTCACCTTCCTGTTTCTTTTTAAATAAAACCTCAGATCAGGTGTGCTACAGAGGCTTGCTGTTCTACCTGCCAGCACTCCTAGGACTTCCATTGCACTTCAGGGGCATTCTTTAAAGATGCACCTGGCTGAGCTTCATATGCCACCGCTTAGCCTGGAAGCCAAAACTGTTGACCCAGGGTGAGGGGCGGTTCAGGGTGCTTGATCAAAGCTTTAGGAGAACCGTCAGCTAAGGTGGGGAGCCTTGTGCCTGAGGTTAGGATTGAGAAAAGCAGCAAATCTTCCCACAGAAGGGGAGAGATGGGTGGTGCAGATACTTGATCTAAGGATGCGGTAAGTGTGGGAGTGCAGGACTGCCGTCTAAAAGTTTCGGAGGACAAAAGGTGAGCATATATTTAGTTTCTGCCTGGACTATTAGTTTCTTACACAATTACCAGATCTGTTTCTTTGAATGTCTGTTCATTTTTCAATTCACATAAAATGTTGCCCTGGCCTGAATATTCTGTCTGCTCTTATGTCTCCATCAAATCCAACACACCATTCCCACACATTTCTGTAAAACCTGTTGCTTATAAAATATTGCTTAAAGCGGACCTTCACTCTGAATAAGAGCCTATCTTATATATTTCCCACACCCTGAACATACAGATTGCTCACATTAAAAATCATCCTACCTGCATCTACTGCATGCTATGAGCCTTTAAACAACCAAGATGGCGGCTTATGGAACAGGCAGCCTGCAAACAGGAAGTGCCCTCTGACTGTGCTGCTCTGCATTCTGGGACTGCTGACCTTTTCCTGACCCCAGCTCTGCTCTATCTGAGCAAAGCACAGCTATAACCCGCCCCCTGTACTTTATCCCACACTCCTCTCCTCAGTATGTGATGCTTCTGAGTCAAGATGGCGGCGCCCATATCCTAAAGTCCTGAACAGAGTTGCAGCCCAGTGGGGGAAAGAATAAGTAAGTAAGTGACCAAAAACGTTAAATATATTAATTTTAGATGCCCGGGAATCGTTTTTTAAGGGTTTGGGCTTTTCAATAAATCATGGTGAAGGTCCGGTTTAAGATCTTAATCTAGCTGATCTATTATCTGAAATGTAACCGGCTCCAAAGTCATTTCTATATGCATTTCACACCTTTAGCAGCATATTACTTTCTTTCTCTATAGCTAGTATTAGAAAAAATATCACATACAATTTTCAAAGGCAAAGCATTTTCCTATACTAGATTTAGCCAATCTTGGCTGGCATAAAAACATTTGGGATATGTATAGTAAGGGATTGCATATTTCAGCCACTATTATTCTCCTAAAATAGGGTGTTTGTAGCTCAGAATAAGATCAAAATAAGAGAAATAAGAGAAAATTCTCTTCTGTGGACTTTTCAACACAAACCCCAGATCAGGAGTGCTATTTGAAGCACAAGAGAAACCCTCTTATTTGCCATTTCTCTTACATCACCTGTCATTGTACATGATATACATTGTCTTAGGAGAGTTGCCTGCAGTTCAGATAATAGAGCGGAGCACCACACAATCAATGCCTACATGCCACGTCAAGGATAAAAGAATGGCAAAAAGTTAGATTGCTTTACAAATATACAGCTATTTCTGTTATCCTTCAGAAAGGGATCCTCTGTGGCTCGGAAGCATTGGATTGACAACCTTCACAAGACGGCAGAATGTCAGTGGTGGCTTTATTTAATTTCTCTGTAATTCCAAGAATATGCCTCTAGAGGTGCATGTGCACAGCAGTCCCCAATACTCTCATCGAGAGCCACCAACAGGTCAAGTCATGTGATCTCCACATAACTGTCTCTATAGCTCTGTCTGGGAACAAATGACTTTAGCTGTGCAAAACCTGGCCTGTTTGCGGCTCTCAAGGAAGGTTTTGAGGAACAGGAGTCTAGGCCAAAGCACCCCTCAGTCTGGACTTATACTCCACAAACATTGTCCAGAAGGGGCCAAGTCCCATACTCCCTCGTACGAGCCCAGCCAGACATTAGCCAGAACTGCGGAGAGGTGACCAAGACGCCAAATGCTGTGTGTAGTTGGAGCAATGGCAGGTATGAGGGTTCATCCGTTGCCTCAAATCCTGATGTAGGGGTTTGATGAATAGGAAGATTGAATGATTGAAATAATGATAAAAGAAAACAAAAAGTAAAAGTTATAAAACCAAATCCCTAAAACTCTGATTGAAGCAGATCAAGCAGCTTAAACATGGTCTTTAGCTGTCAGCCAAGTGGTAAGAGCCTGCTTCCTGGCTCTTAACACTGCCAACCATTAGATAGGAATCTCAGTCTGGCCAGTCCAGAAGTATATTCCTCCCTCCAATCACCAAGGGAGCCTGGACTATGCCAAGAAGCACCATGTTAGCACCCAGGTTGACAACTAAAGATCTGCAATATTTTAGCAGTCAGCACCCCGTGGAATTAAGGATGCTATAAATTAGGTAAGATGACCTTTAATTATTTGACACTGTTACAGCCAATAATATAAAGCATGTATTTATTTTTCATATGGAGTCCATCTTGTTATAATGATATATTGTAAGGTAAAAATACTATACTGAAGGCGTGAGCTTCACACAAAAAGCTATTCTATTTTAGACGCTCAACTACTTTACGAATAAAACATTTTCTTAAAATTCTCCCTACTTAACTGGAAGTATTTTTACAGCCCCTCTCCCTTAATAATAAACACAAAAAAACACATTCTACATGAAATGTAACAAAATAAAATATATATGTCTAATCTGAAATATATACTATATTATAATTCTCTTGTTTAGTCACTAGTAGTGTTGTGTGCCATTTTATCTCTGTGCATAAATATTTGCACAATACGCACATTCCCACAAAAATGAGACACTCCTATTTCTCCCAACTTTCACCCAACACTAGTCATTAGTTGCAAGTGTTTGCACAGCTGTATTAGAATTTCTTAAATAAAAGACATAGCAAGAATATATACTATACACAAATAACTACAACAACATTTATGTATTATCCACAGTAAGAAACCAATAGTACTAACATGGTTGTTATATTTTTGACAAAATAAACCTGATTTTTGTGATACTAAAATTATTTTTTTACTGTTCCGTTTTGTACATATGAGTTTTTTTTTTTTTTTTTTTTTTACACACTTGTTGCTTGACCACTAAGTGGTTTATTGTCTTTGGGATATATCTCTTGCAGCGCGGTTCAAGAAAAGTACAGAACCATTTAACAGAGGTTCTTGCAGTTATCTCTAACCTGGGGTTTCCAAATGACTGAAGCCTGGTGTTGTTAAGGGTAAACCTGTTTTTAGGTGGTATAGTTAATGCCTCTCTGACCAGTAGATGGGACAAAAAGATCAAAACACGGTTTCTCCCTCAGAGGAAGAAAATAATTTAACCCTTGGCCTCCTCTAGTCTGGCACTGGTATTGTTAACAAAGGGTCACTTTAATGCAACAGGCAAGTATTAAGGCACGTGTGAATATACTGAATAGTATTTCTTGTCATAATTGCAATACAATAGGGCTAAACATCAAAAGTCAGGGGTGCACTTGCGATAGGGAAAACCAGACGAATTCCCGGTGGCCTGTGCTGCTTTGTGGTTGGCTGGGTCAAGTGTAGCCTTTTAACCAGAGCCTGTGCCAGAATCAAATTTTCCACTCCTTATCTCCCTAGTTCCTTGTTCCCTACCCAGCCCAACAGTACCCCCTGACAAGAAGCCCCACCCTATGTTCTGCTCCTGCAATGCTATAGCCTTGGCATCATGGCTGTGGGGTGCAATACCCACCACTAGCACAATGCCTGCCCTAGCAGTACTAAGATATTGGCATGATAAGTATCTGCTATGTTTTAGCTTTGGCTATTTTGCATGCCCCATAACTGGAAAGCATATTGGAGGCTGGAAAACCATGGGCCGGCCAGGAATCTGAAAAATCCCAGATTGATTTCTGGCCCCAGTTTGCCCCTGATTTCAGTCTAAGTACCCTTTTGCTACTCAAAACAAAAGCTCACAGGCTGGTAATACATTTCAGACCTACATTCAGGACCATAACTCTTTAAAACAAAGTTGTAGAAATTATATAATTGTGGACATTAGACAATAAACAAAGATGTTTATTAATTTCTTTTTTTCTCAAAAGATATTTGTATATTGAAATATAAAAATTTGTAAAAAAAAGTCCCGAAACACAGAAAAAAGTATGTAGAATAGTTTTAATAGAATCTGAAATAAGTTACTAGAATGTAGATGATTATTTTTTCTTACTGTTACACTTACAACTTAAGCTCAAATCTAAAACACAGTATATACTAATAGTGGATGTCCCCTATGGGTGATAAATTATCAGCTGTAAACTTAAGTCACAAAACGCCTTCCTCCTCTAGCTCGTGATTTTCGCGGCAGAACTGAGCTGTTGGAGTTGCTGGGTTGAGTTGGAGCAGAGGGATGAGAAGATGTATTCTTAGACAATTCAAGTTCCTTAAGTTGGATGAGACGCTGGAAAGTGGAGGCAATTTGGTGATTTGTTTTTACCAGTTCAGCGTTCATAGCGGCCGTCTGCCTGGCCAAGGTCATCATGCCTTGTGAGAGAGTGAGAATGCTCTTGTGAACTTTGGTCAGAGCGCCAGTCACAGAGTCCATTTTTTTCTCTATTCTCTGAAGACCTTGCCTCAAAATATTGCACTGGTGCTTTTGGCTGTGCATGATTTGCTTTTCATGGGCCCGAAACAATTCATGGGTGTTATCTTTAGGTTCCAACTGGCTTTTTTTATTTGGGTGGGTGGTTGATTCATCATGTTGCCTCATCAACATATCTTCTTGTTCAACAGACAGGGGAGCTTTGGGTGTCTCTGAGTTTGAGTTGCTTTGATTCTTAGTAGACTGATTGTGATCCTTTTTATTTTCTGTTAATAAAACAACAGAGTTATTAAAGTTTCAGTCATAAACTATACAAGCATTTATGCAAATGATGTGGACGTATATAAAAACCAAAGCAAAATCAAAAACATGCAGGACAAGGTCAAGGCCAAGGGATTTCAATAAAATAACTCAACCAATTATAATGGAAAAGTAATTTGTAGTATTGGAATATTACTGTGGGATATTAACACAAATTATAGATTGACTATGAACTGTGGCTGGCAATGGTAACCATACACTGTGTTGTCATGATATAAATCAAGGACGCATGAATGATGATTATGGTACAGTAAATTGATAAACATTGTGTCTTACCATGAAGTGTGGCCAGGTCAGTTTCTGCTGTGTCCACACTTTCCAATCTGTTCCTCAGCATCACGTCCACCTGCCTCCCAAAGAGCGTCAGCTGCATAAATGTTAATGGCCTCCCTCCTGTGGCCTAGGAATGCCTTCCCTTCTCTATATGTATGACTCTCTCTCCAGGGGGCTTTGCTTGAGAGCTATTGCTGTGCTTGTTTAGTGATTTACACTGGTTTTTAACCTAATAACTATGTAACACATCCAGTTAGTTGGTATAATTTAAGAATAAACGTCACTTGGAGATTATTGTTTGCTAGCAGTCGGCAAGAAACAGTAATGCAACTGAGGATTCTGTATGGCCCTTGTATGTGGTACGAACACGTAGAAACATCAACAGCCACACAAGATGTTTTAGATCATGATTTGTTGCTGCTTTCGCATGTGATTAACTGTATTAGTGCAGTTAACCTTGCAGGGCAATCCCTAAACACTCTAAGCACAATCCTACAAGCATCAAGTCCAGGAAACAGATGGTCAGCTTGCCCTTCTCATGGACAGTCCTCAATATTAGTCCTGCCAAGCAAAGGTTTGCATGCATTTTGATCCTGTGAAAAAGATATTTCTTCTACAAATATAGCAGACGAAAACTCTTTCTGTCTAATATTCCCCACATCCCTGACCATTTGGATGGTTTTGACTTCCAATCTTATCTCCTTTCCCAGCAATAGAGCTGGAAATTTCCCAGATAACCCATATTGCATTTTTTTGTGATGCCCTGCTTGAGAATCTAGCTAGGCTCATCTATTGTAAGTCTATGGGAAACCAGATGACTCAATGTTTCTGGGCTCATCTATTGTAAGTCTATGGCAAACCAGATGACTCAATGCTAATTAAACCTTTATGGAATTTGGTTACTGTGTTTAATGCATTTTGTTAAATATACATATATATAGTATTTAAAATAATTAAGAAAAGGGACATATGCATCTGTAATTTCATTAAACATGGACATAGCTGATGGTACACAAAAAGTTGTACAAGTCCTTTTTTAACTTACTAACATTACTGGAATCATAGTTTTTCAGTTTTTTGTACATTTTTGATATATATAGATTCAAAAGGTAATTCCACTTTTGCACACCTTTCCTCAGGCCTCAGACCAGAACTTGCCAGTGGTCAAGATACTTTACTCTTACCTGCCACCCTCTCCTATCTCCCATGGCCCGACAACTGGGAGTGGCCTTAGTTCTCCCATTGACTTCAATGGGCATTAACCTAAGCTGAAGTTTCCTCTGTACATTAAAGTCAGAGGGAGTGCTCTGTAATATGGCAACACCCACCAAGTTGTCGTCTTCTGTGAGTGGCGCTGCGGGTGAACGAACGGCGGTGTGGGAGAGAGATAAGCAGGAGTGTTTTGGTTCAAGGTTGAGTTGTTTAACCTTGTATTGGATTATGCGAGCATTGTAGTGTTGGCGCATGCAGCATTTTTTCAATGCAAAGCACAAAACAGTGCATATATGCAAATTGGAAGATTGAAAATAATGAGCAGCAATTCCCCTGCATTGTAACTGCACTGCAGATTGGTGTGAACTAAGCCTATAGAAACAAACCATTAAAGTTAGACTGGCTAGACTAACCCATTTTGTTGGCAACCATGTTTCCCTTAGCAACATCCACTGAGTTTTAATTTATCTGCCCTAAAGTATTTATTGGAGAGTTCCCTGACACAAGTGTAGAAGATAAAGCAAGACGTTATAGTGCAGCATGAAATAAGCTCCATAATTAGACATGGAGTTACCTATAGCCTTAGAAAGGTGGCATATAGGTAAAAAGGGCTAATACTCCTTGCTAGCTTTCATTTTAAATATTTGGTCTCCTTTATTAACACAACATTTAAATAAACATATATGATAGCAGAAAAAACACAATTTGAAAGGAATTAGGGTCTGCTAATGTCTAAAATTCAGAACTAAAAATTAAAAGTTAAAAGGAATTTAATGGTTGTTAAAAATGTTCTGTGTATTGGTAAAATACCATGTGCACTGTCCATCTTAATGTGTGCCTCCAATTGGCGGTTGGAAGGCTGCAACATGTGTGTGAAGCCATTTCCAGGCGCCTCATCAGGTGGCACAGTGACCAAAAAGGGATTTTATCTATTCTGTGGGGTTTGTGATCTACAGTGGGGTCAGGATTATCCATACAAGCATTTAGCAGGTAATCTGGAGGGGCCTTCCACGTTGTTTAAATACCACCTGAGTTATGTTTAACTATATTTATTAAACCCTCTTTATTTCACACCCCACCTGCAGCATCCCTATTCTCTCTCCACCCTATTTGCGACACCTAAGCCCAAGTGCACAGAATGGGGAAGTCGTCCGAGGCCCACACATGCGCCGTGAGATCGAGGCTCAAGGTGATTATATGATTATACCCTAGGGTTACATAAAGTAGGCCCATCCTGATCTGGGTTTGGGAAACAAAATAAGTTTACCTGTGTTCTCCAAGAATTCACAAAGCAGGTCATCCCAAATCAGGATCCTTTTAGGCTCTAGGGCTGTGTATTAAGAGTTTTGGTCCACTTTACACAACGGCAGTAGGAAGGGTGTCCTATTTCCAGCCTAGTTTGCAGACCATTATTAACTATCTAGCATGTTTCTGATCTCAGAGTCCAAGCAGGATAATAAATCAGATCTGTTTCGTGGTACTCAACTTCTCTTCTTCTGGCAAAGTGTTCCTTAGAGTCAAAGAAAATGGTTGTAGTTTCTTTAAAATCACAATAAGTTGTGCCATATGACCACTGGAATACACTTAAAGTTTTAAGGTACTAATGGTATTTTAACCAGCAAATTATGTACGCTTTGAAAAGATTTAGCCAATAAAGTGATGAGATATGGCAGAAGAAGGTAGATACAACGTTTTTTAATGTCCGAATTTTGCTATTAAAAAACACTTTTCTATTTTACTTAATGAGATTAGCATAATTTATTCTTACTTTCCCTTGATTGCAATTTTCTGCCCTACATATGGCAGGGACATTTGAAACCACCATTCCAGCTCGCCATATGTATCATAAAATAAATAAACCAAGCGGTTCGAAAAATCTTGAAGCCAATAGCACATTAAGAGACTTTGCTACAATATTTGCTGCAGTAAATATATACATAACTAACAACTGGTAAAAACAGATGCAAATAATAGGTGGCCAGGATTAAAATGTTTCTTTTATTCCATTAAAAAGCACATATTCTACATAGCTGGAAAGCAGGAAGGAGCTTACGACTGAATTATGATATCCATAGCACAAGATGTTCTTGGGTCATCTAGGGTGTCAGGACATTTATAAAGATTTCCCTGCAAGACACTTTCCATCAGTCAACAGACTCCATGTAAATCCATTTGCAATCAGAATTCTGTCATAAGACTGAAAATTCATGCATCATCCAACCTGCATAAAATCTGGTATGTAAATGGACGCTGAGGCGGGGGAGGGGGCTGGAATCCATCCTTTCTTATTAATTGAGTGATAGAGAGCGACTATTGAAATTCCTTCACAAACATGTATAAAATAAAACTATAGATCAGAGATGATACTGCTAAATAAAGACGTGTGAGAAAATAGACATTGACAAGTCTTGGGGGCACAGATTTTCTCATGACTGATTGAACTTCCTGTCTAGTGTACAGGAACAGATCTTGTTCTTACTACCTCTCTCGCAAAAAAAAAATAAAAACTTCATCTAGTTTTATGTTTTAATATAGAAGTTGCCATCTCCTTTTGTTTACATTTATGTAATATCTCTGTGATGATATATATAAAAATTGTATTGATTAAAAAAAAAAAGGAAAAAGCTAAAACTTAAAGAGGACCAAACCCCACATTTTAACTAGCATCCCCTGAATTGCTCCCCCTGTGAAGAGTACCTTTTTCCAACTTTTACTGCTCCTGCTTCACTCTAATCCCAGATAATGCTGCCTATTTTAGCTGTAAAGCTCCGCCACCTCCATTCATTGCCATTTTTGTGTGTGGCAATGATGTTATTGCCACACCCATGCAATGACTAATCACCCGCCATCTTACTGAGAGAGACAGCAAAAAGAAACAGTGTTCCAGGACTATTCGAAAAGCAAAAATATCCATTTCTAGTTCTAAATCCTAAAAAGAGAGTATTGACAGGGCCTTTGGCCAAATCTATTTCACAAGTTCAGTGGGTTTTGGTCCACTTTTATGGTACAGAGCCAAATTGCTGTCTAGCCAAGAGCTGTTTGCCGAATTACATAGTCACAGAAGATGTCTCTCATTGGACGAGAGCCCGCATATGTACCATAGAAACGAGGAAGAGGTGACTGAATAGCAGCATTCTTGGGTGTTACACACAGTGGGACATCTCGATTCAGGAAGCCCCAGGGCAAAAGCTAGTGGCCAGCCGTGGAATCTTTTCGATTCCAGGGCGCCCGCTGGTGGGCTCTGTTCTGCTGTAATAAACATGGGATCCCGGCAGCTTGGACTATCACTTTGGAGCTCTATTTTTCAAATCTCTAAACATTTGCAGGAAAAATTCTATTTTTAAGTTGCCCTGTGTTTGACTGCGTGTTTGAGGCGAGAGCGCTCTCTAGGAGAACATTTCACTTACGTAAATAAGAGATAATTTGTAGAATAATACTATTCGGTATACAAAAGTTTAGTTCAGACCAGAGCTGCTAGTCAGATCCGTGAGAGTGGCAGCTCTCGAGGATGATTGGGGTGACGTCTTCATCCTGGCACATATGGCTTTTACAGTCATCAGTGAAGAATCTGTAAAATATCTCTGCAAGTGTCTTTGTTAATGGACCATAAAATTTGGGATTGGGTGTGGGTCTTGGTACACGCTGTGCACTAAACCTGCTACAGATGTGAGAACCGATTGTTAAAATACATGATATGAGATATTCTTCAACACCAGACTTTAAAGTATGATGATGTATAAATCATCTGTAACAAGTCTGGATGTTCTCCTGTGACCCTCTTCTGCAATATGTCTCAATAAGATGCATGTAGGATTCTTTTTTTAAATCTGTTCTATTAGTTACGTTATTACTGATGTCATTTAAAATTAAATTTCAGTCTGTACTGAGAAAGTAGAGGACTACCTAGCCCTAGCCTGACATGGAAAAACTACTCAGTTACGGAAGTATGACTTCCTAACCCTACTGGCAGCTCCTTGGTTCAGAAGAAGTAAAGGCAAATAACCTTTTTAGCTAATTGAACAGAACTAATCCCCAGCACCCACTTGACTGCACTGGCCAATCAGAGCACTGGATTTCTCCAGGGAAATGAGGAGAAAGGTAAGATTTCTCCCATTACCGGCTATTTTTATGCATTGGGATAATCAGAATTCCTCCCTGGACCACTCTCACTGGACTTTTACAGCAGACCCTAAACCAGGAACACCATTTGTGGCATGAGCTAAACCCACTTTCCTGCCTTTGTACCACAGCAGTTGTCCCTGTACTCAGCAGGCAACATCTTTGTGAGTTCCGTGCAGTTCTGGCTACCCAGACTTGATCAGATGAGTACAGGAACGTGCCGAGAAGCCGATTGAGAAAAATGGAAACCTAGGTTTGGGCATGCATTTTGGACATGCCACCTTGGTGGCCTGAAGAGCTCATTGGAACATTGGGTGCCAAAAATTGTGACAGATGTCACAGGAGCGAGGGCAGGTAAAAGGGTTCATCTCATGCCTCAAATAAGAGCAGAGTGAGGCTGCTGCACACTTTCTGATGTATAGGGAGCCTCTATTGACTGCTTCTGTGCCAGTACAGGGTCCTAGCTTGTTCGTCCAGTAATACTGTATGCTGGAGAACTTTGAATTTTTCATGGTCCAGTTAAGTTTCCTTTACCAGTATGGCAGTCTTCAAGTTGTTTAGGACTTCCTTTCAATTATTCGGAGAATAATGCAATGATTGCAATCAGGCATGACCACCAAATATTTCCCCTGATGCAACAACCTCTAACACCATTGTGATTCTGGTGGATCAATACACCATCCCAAGAAACTTTGTAAACTCTAAACTGCTTCAAGCGGTAGAGATACCTTCTATCCCATTATTTCAACTGAAACCATTCCCCCAGCCACCACCTCAGGCAGTCCTGGGCCCCTGGTGTGCAAATTTAACAGAAGACCCAATAGGAGCCCAAGTGCATGGGCCAGTCCTACTTGTAACCCTGTGACTATGATACCAACAACTTCCACTGCTGGTAGGCTTGCTTCCTGGCTCTGTCCCAAATCAATGACAATAAAATGGATGGCAAATGTATAGGATAGTATTTATTATGGCTCAAAATTAATGCAAAAGCTGGGTTATGCTTTAAAATCCCAGGGTCTTATCTATACTTACACGATGGCTCATAAAAATGACATTTTCTTAGTATCCAATCCATTTCTTTTGTATATAATGATGTTATAAAAGTGCATTAATGGCTCTAGAAAATCAGTATACCCATCTCTGTCATTGTAAGTTATCTATATTAATAAGTCTCTAAATAAACATAATATTAAATTACACTGATCCTTACTACTCAACCTAAAATTTCCTCCTTTCTGCATTGATCGATGAGAAAAGAAGCCACACTTGTCATTGCGGGGGCGCTTCGACTTGTGTTGAGCTGTACTACAGGCAATGGACAAGATGACAATGGCCCTCTGGGCTTTGCTCCGCAATCCCCAGCAGCCTTTCTATTGATTGAAAGTAAAACCTGAGAGGTTATTCCTCCAGTGCTGTCACTACAAGCTAGACAGACTGTCTATCCCAGCGCTCTGTCTCCAGCTAGGAAAGCAGATCCTGGCTCCTTAGCTGACCTATAATTCCTTAACGTCCAAGTCAACCGCTGCTCTGAAATCCTCATGGAATGTGACTGGTTCATCACCAAATCCCCCTGTATTTAAAATCACAGAAGATGCAAGAGACGAGGCTGTAATTGTATTCAGTCATACCTTATCTTTTTGGATACATAGGACATTTTTCAAAAGCACATTGGCAATACAAGTCAATCTAACTAAGTAAATGTAATAACAAAGCTAATTTAATGGGAATTATGGTGCTATTTATTTTGGTTGTTAATAACAGATCTGTGGGTCTAAATGAAAAGTCCAGGCAAAAAATGAAAGAACATTAAAACCCATCAATATTTGACTGCTCTTCCCCAAAGCCTTTTCATCCTAGTCTGGTTGAATAAAACTTACTAGATCCCAGATTGAGTCACGCAGTGTACAGGCTGGCATTACAGTTTAGCGTCAACCACAGTTCGGCACTTGTTTGATGGTGAGCGCGCGGGGGGGGGGGTGTATTGCGGGACTCGGGACCCCGTAGGTTTTATTTAACTGAACTAGGACAGAATGAATGAGAGGGAGAAATGTGAGTAGTGATGTTTTTCTTTTTTTTTTTTTAGCCTGGAGAGACTTCTAGAAGAGACAAGCTTGTTTGGGGGGCATGAAATTGAATTCATAGACATTTGAGTCAATTCAGCGCAAAAGGCACACTTTGGAGAACTAAAAGTTCTCAATTTAAACATGGTGTTGAATCAAACCCATGATTCGATAAGTATAGCTGCTTAAGGGGCAGTTCCAGCAGCAGGCATCCCGGATCTGGATGCCTGGAAGGGCCATGCTACAACACAGTAATTTCCCCATCTACCCATGGGGAATTTTTTAAGACGATAGTTAGGCACCTCACACCCGTCCGCCTTTCTCTGTACATCTGAGGTATCACAAAGGTGAATAGAGATGATTCGCATGGCTCCACCTACTACTAAAAAGCATGAGTAATGCTGTAATTCTTGGATTACATATGACATGTAAATATTTTCATTTTAAAAAAGCTATCTTTACCTTATAACCGTAAATACTGACATTTTTTGCCCACTATATTAAGCCTAACGTGAGTCTCCCCAAAGTGGCTTGTCCCATCTGTTACAATGCTCTCCAGCCTTACACCCCATACAGCCATCATGTTAAGCCTTATGCTGATAAGGGCCACTAGCCTGAAACCTCCACGTATGAAGTGATAGGTGTGTGAATATTAGAAGATATACTCAAGCAATTTGCATCTAGACAGCTCATTCTGGGATCTTCAGAAATCAGAAGGTGAAAATTTGATGATTTGCATTGCTCTGGTGGGGGAAACATACAAGATAGGCTCTTATTCAGGGTGAAGGTCCGGTTTAACTATGTAACATACTGTCAATGTTATCAATATAGCTTGACCTGTCTGCCTTTGCCTATAAAGTCCCATAGAGGCGTCAAGGATGGAGTAGGAACCACAATCCTATGCTCAACTTGGGACCTGCGGCAGCCGCATGGGCCTTCACTGCTTTGAGCTTTTAAGCATGAAACATTTCACATCTGTCAGTACATTCTGCATCAATCTATTAAATAGGATCTTATTCAGGGTGAAGGTCCGGTTTAACTATGTAACATACTGTCAAGGTTATCAATATAGCTTGACCTGTCTGCCTTTGCCTATAAAGTCCCATAGAGGCGTCAAGGATGGAGTAGGAACCACAATCCTATGCTCAACTTGGGACCTGCGGCAGCCGCATGGGCCTTCACTGCTTTGAGCTTTTAAGCATGAAACATTTCACATCTGTCAGTACATTCTGCATCAATCTATTAAAAGAAATAAAATATGTGATGTCAGCTGAGCTTTTTTTTCCATAACATAAAAGCCAAGAGCAGTCCCAGTATGCAATCGCAGCAGAAAATGTTTATACTAAACATTTCGTAAGATGTATAGTCTCATTTAGGAACAGTGGGATGTCACTGGCAAAACAATCGAGCACAATTCTACATGGATACCGCCCAAAAGACTGCTTTCCATCACTGAGCACTGGCTAAAATGAGCCATTGCTCCACATTTTCAGCACCATTTACCCCGCTCCTTTATTAAACAGATCACTAAACCTTTGGCCAATTATCTAAAGACAAGTGCACAAAGAGGCACACCATAATTAATCATCAGAAGCTTAAGAAGTTTCCGAAATGAATTACCTCCAGTTAAAAGGTCTGAATGTAAATATTATATTAAAACAAATGCACAGCACTGATCTTATCGTACTGATTTAAAATCTTAACTGATGGCAGACTTTCACCTGACTGAGGAAACCATACACAGGCTTTTCTGAACGCAAGAAAGAAGGTCATGCTTTGACGTGAATATTTCTCCTTAAAATGCCACGAAGACAAAGCAAAGAGAGAGGAGCCATTAAGTTTCTAGCCTACCGAAAATCTTTAAGCAGATTGCTCCTGGTCATTATAGGCCCCTATTCAGTATAGCTGTTTTGAACCTCCATAAGGCATTGGAGGTCAGTCACATATTGCAGCTCTTAAACTGGACCTTCACCCTGAATAAGGGCCTATCTTATATGTTTCTCCCACACTGTACATACCCACATTAAAAATCATCCTACCTGCATCTACTGCATTTTCTGAGCCTTTAAACATCCAGGATGGTGGTCCATGGAGTTTCAGGCTGCCTGCAAACAGGAAGTGTCTTCTGACTATGCAGCTCTGCATTCTGGGATTGCTGAATTTTTCCTGACCCCAGCTCTGCTCTGTCTGAGCAAAGCGCACATGTGATGATTCAGAGGAAAGATGGCACTAAAAACTTAAACTATATTAATTTTACATGGCAGAAAATAGTTTTTTAAGGGTTTGGGCTTTTCATTAAATTAAACTGAAGGTCTGCTTTAAATTAGATGTATAATAAAAATAGGCTATGATTAATACTCAGTGTAAACATACACAATGGCAGGAGAAGGGGTAAAGCTCACCCTGTGTGAACAAAAAGCGCCAATAAACTTTTCTCTACTGGAACAGGTTTCAAGGTCTGGGATAGGTGCGGTTAGTTAGTTAGGTGCAATCTAACCAAAGGTGAGTTACATATGGTGTGCCACAAGGCTCTGTCCTGGGCCCCATTCTTTTTAATATGTTTGTAAGTGACATAGGAGAAGGCTTGGTAGGAAAAGTTTGTCTGTTTGCTGATGATACAAAGGTTAGTGATAGGGTGGATATTCCTAGAGGTGTCTGAAACATGGCAAATGATTTAGCTCTACTTGATAAATGGTCAAAACTGTGGAAAATAGAGCTTAATGTCTCTAAATGTAAAATCATGCTTTTGGGTAGAAGGAATTCTACCGTATGGGCAGTACTGTGTTAGCCAGGACTTCCGAGAAAAGAGATTTAGGGATACTGATTACTGAAAGCTGCAAGATGAGCGGCCAGGCAGTGGGAAAAGCAAGCAGGATGCTCGGCTGCATAGCTCGAGGCATCACCAGTAGGAAGAGGGAGGTTGTAATGCCGCTGTATAGAGCCCTGGTGAGGCCACAGCTAGAATACTGTGTGCAGTTCTAGAGACCTTATTAAAATAGAATGAGTCCAAAGGTGGGTAACAAAAATGGTAGAAGGACTTAAATGTAAAGCTTATAAGGAGAAACTCAAAAAACTTGTTTTGTACAGCCTAGAGGAAAAAAGTTGTGCTATGATTTTATCCCATTTCTGCAAATGTACAACACTCAAACGAGCGACACCAATGAACACACTAAGGGGCAGTGAGTGCCTGGAATGGTGGGCAGCCCTAGCAACAGCACCCAGGAGCAGTTGGGGGTTAAGGTGCCTTGGTCAAGATCACTTCAGTCTACCCCAGCCGGGAACCAGGCCTGCAACCCTCCAGTAACAAGACCGGTAATGACTGCCCCACAAATGTGTGTGGTTTAACTGCTTCAATTCAAGCTGTCAGGCCATTTTTTGGGGGGAACTTCAGGCCAGTTGGCCCTTGATTATAGTTCCCCTATTCACTAACAAGTGATGGGCACTGTTTAATCTTCAAATATTACCTATATCTAATTATTTCTTGAAAAATATCAAAGGAAGTGCCTCCTGGATTTGTGGAAACTGAAGAATGGGACAATACTGATTACCCCTCCCCCTGCAGTGTTCACCTGTTATTAGTATGTGATTGCATCCAATTCCATTCATTCACTGTGTACAAAGTCTCTCTTTATCTCCTATGCATCTAGAAGCAGATCATTGGGTGCATCGTAATGGTGGGCAGACTACAGAACTTTCCAGAAAATAGGATTATTTAGGAACTTATGGAGGATCTTAAAACTATGGATGGGACAAAGGACCACATTACAACAATAATGTTAATGATTAAAAATCTAATTTAGTATCTCCCCCCTTTTCATTCTTGCTTCTTTCTCTTTCCTTCTTCTTCCCCCTTTTCTTCCCTGTGTTTCTTGAACATTTCTTGTTCTGAGCTTGCTGTTGCACTTTAGGTAGAAGAGACTGATAATCATAGACTCATTGTCTGGGCTATATCTATTTTTGCCTTCTCCCCAATCTTGCTTTTTTACCATATCACTTATCTCCTATAGTGTTTATATTGTTTGAGTGTATATGTCCTACACTATAAGCTATGGAACTCTTTATTCCTTGAGTTGTCCGTTACCTGAACCAGATAGAAAAAGACAATTCTGTGAGTACTCACCTGTAGAATTGCTTTTACTATGCATGGCACGGCCTGCTTCACAAAGTCATAACATCGTGGATTCTGCCACAAGGTGGCGCAGTGGCACTGCAGAATAGTTGTGGCTCCGCCCAGGTACCATATAAAAACTGAATCACCATAGACTTATCCAGTAGTTGACAAGCAGCGATACAAGAACCGGGAACAAATAAGGATAACAACCCCAACTAAATTGGAACAATCAACCTTAAAGAGGCAACCAAGAACAACGTAACAAGGGTGGGGTGAAGCAGGCCGTGCCAGTGCATAGTAAAAGCAATTCTACAGGTGAGTACTCACAGAATTGTCTTTTTCCTAGTGCATGGCACGGCCTGCTTCACAAAGTCATAACATCTGGGACATCCAAAAGCAGTGTCCATAAAGTAGGGTGGGATCCCCAAAAAGAAAGTAACAACGGTTTAGACCACCACCGCCTGAAGTACCTTGCGGCCAAAAGCAGCATCAGCTAAGGCCTTAAAGTATGAACAGACGACCAAGTTGCGGGCTTACAAACTTATTCAACAGAAGCTTGGTGCTGAAAAGCCCAAGAAGCACCGATAGCACGAGTAGAATGAGCAGTAACCCTAAATGGGGGAACCTTCCCCTTAGCAGAATAGGCCTGCTCCACCGCCTGATGGATCCACTTGCTTATAGTGGATTATAGGTCCAGCAGGAAGAACAAAAAGAGCGTCAGATTTCCTGAAAGACTCAGTAGCAACCAAAAAAAACTTCAGGGCCCTGACAACATCCAGAGAATGAAGCGTCCACTCCTTGGAATTAGCAGGATTAGGACAAAACAATGTCCTGATTGAGATGAAAAAAAAACCTTAGGCAAGAAATCCGGCTTAAGCCGAAACACCGCCTTATCCTGCAGCTCAAAATAAGGAGGTTTGATGGAAAGAGCAGCCAGCTCAGAGACTCGCCTGACAGAAGTAATGGTCACCAGGAAGGCCACCTTAAGAGTCATAATGGGCAAGGCAGCCCCACTGATAGGCTCAAAAGGAGGACCCTGCAGAGCAGACAACACCAAATGTAGATCCCAAACCGGTAGCATAGGTTTACGTGGTGGACGCACATGAGTAACTCCCTGAAAGAAAGTTTTGACCAATCGGTGATTGGCAAAAGACCTTTGGAAAAAAATTGCCAGGGCGGACACCTGTCCCTTGAGGGTACTAAGTTGAAGGCCCAAATCCAAGCCATGTTGCAAAATAAAAAAAAAAAAATTCCAGAATCCTGGGAATAGAAAACACCATACAAGGCAGAGACCTAGACTCACACCAGGCAATGTAAGCATGTAAGCAAATCCTATAGTAGATAAAGGACGATGATTTCTTCCTAGCCCTAATCATGGTATCAACAAGAGAGGCCGGCAACCCCTTATCCATCAAGATGGAGGTTTCAGCAGCCAAGCCGTTAAAGCCAGCGTTCGTAAATTGGGAAGGCACAGCCGTCCCTGAGTGAGCAGATCTGGATCTTTGGGCAGGACATACTGATCCACTGCCAACTGCACGACGTCTGCGAACCACACCCTCCTTGGCCAGCAGGGGGCCACCAGAATGGCTGGTACCCCTTCCTGGGCTATCTTGTGCAGCACCCTGCCCAGCAGAGGAAGGGGAGGGAACACATAGAGGAGCCGAAACCCCGTCCAAGGCATTGCTAGCGCATCCGTGGCGACGGCCAGAGGGTCCTGTGACACGGAGACAAACCTGTGAAGCTTGTGATTGTGGCGGGATGCAAACAGGTCCACATCCGGAAGACCCCACCGGTGACACAGGGAGTGAAATACCTTGTTGCTGAGAGACCATTTCCCCAGCCGAGACGTCCACCTGCTGCCTCCAGGTTCTCCACCCCCGGAATGTAAACCGCCGAGATGCAAGGCACATTCTCTTGCACCCAAGACAGTATTAGGGACACTTCCTTGAGGGCTCGCTTGCTCCGAGTCCCTCCCTGATGATTGATGTAGGCAACTGCAGTCTGGTTGTCCGAGCGGATCTGAACAGCCCGACCCCGAAGGTGTGAGGTTAGCTGAGCAAGAACCAACCTGATCGCCCTCAGTTCCAGAACATTGATGCATACAACAAAAAAAAACTAGATAGCCAGCTCACCAATCATCCAAAGTGGCACGGACCAAGGAGATCCCAGGCAAAACTCCTCGCAGCAATAGATCCAGTGTATTGTCCAGCCAGAGAATACTTAAAAAATCACTTTTAATTCTAACGCTTAAAATAAAGACAGCTCATATATAAAAGTACTTGAAAAATCCATTCCTGATGGCTGATTAATAGCAGAAAGACAATCCTGTGTGACGCGTTTCAAGCCACTCAGGGCTCTTAATCATACAATGGTTGCTACACACTGAGGGCGCCTATATATAGATGCACCTTATAGGTAAATATCCAATAACATGTGAAAGGACTCACCTGCCTTAATCGAGCGCAGCGCGCAAGGCCAGATATCAAAATGCCGGAAGCACCGGCTCAAACTTCAAAAGATGTCATATTGGCGGATAATAGGATGAGCCTGTGCCAATCCCCACCTCGTCTTTTACGTAATGAGAGCAGAGCGCCTGCGTAGTTAGCGTAGATACGTTACTAGCGTAGACTAACCATGTAATGGTGCCCTAGAGAGCCGTGTGATTGAGTACTTTTAAACCAATCACAAAGCACATATTTACCCTGCCCTACGCAACCTACTTAGGTAAAGTACGCAAATGCCGCACAATACAGACAGCTCATAGAGTTTAAGTAGAAGTACGGGCAGACTCATGACAAACGTATTAGAGAAGGCAGAGACCTTCAGAAATACTGATACAGAAGATATAGTAAGACATGTTCAAAAAACAAATCCCAATGCTAATATGACTATTTGAGCACTACTTGGAGTAGGTAGATAATCAAAGCTATTTAAGTCTGGGAACGGATATAGGGTCCATATACTAAATTAAGATTATTTATGGCTTTTGAATAAAGCGGACCTAAACCAGAAAATATGGCCATATCTACCTAAACCCGCCCTTAATATTGAAATTTGAATGTTGAACTTACGTAAAGCAACATAAACAGATTATGGTTATCTACAACTGCTAAATAGGGTAGACCTAAATTAATAGTATAATACATTATTCTTAAAGCTGCCAAAATGGACACCGTATCATTCCAGGTCCAGCCATCAGGAATGGATTTTTCAAGTACTTTTATATATGAGCTGTCTTTATTTTAAGCGTTCAAATTAAAAGTTATTTTTTAAGTATTCTCCAGAACATTGATGGGAGCATGGGCCTCCTGGGGGCCCCATTGACCCTGAAACTGCAGAGACTTCCAAAAGCCCCCCCAACCTGTCAGACTGGCATCTGTGGTGACAGTCTCCCAACACTGGGGCAGAAAAGTCCTGCGCACTAGAAGGTTCCTTGAGTCCAGCCACCACAAGAGGGACTGTCTGGCCAGGGGGGACAGAGCAAATTCCTGGTGGTACCGAAAGATAAGGCCACAAACTGGTAATGCTGATCCTCTAGAGAAAACCTGAGAAATCTCTGATGACCCAGGAAGACTGGCACATGAAGATAAGCATCCTTGATGTCCACGGAGGTCATGAAGTCAGCCGGGCGAAGGGAACTAACAGCCGAACGAAGGGTCTCCATGCAAAAGTGCTTGAATCTGACAAACCTGTTGAGACCCTTCAAGTCCAGGATTGGCCTCAGGGACCTGTCATTTTTGGGGATCGCGAGCAAATTGGAGTAGAAACCCTGACCCCGTTCCTGGGAAGGCACCAGGCAAATGACTCCTGACTCCAGCAGACGTTGAACCGCATCCGGGATCTGAGGAATCTGGGGGGCAGCCAGGCTGCAAACTCTATCTTGCAACCGGAGGACACTACCTCCTGAATCCACCGGTCTGAGACGCGGAGTCTCCAGACGTGAGCAAAGAGCTGAAGCCGCCCCCCCACCCGGATGGGTGAGGGCGCCTCCTCATGCCTGAGGGGGCTTGGGAGAAGGTTTGGGCTTGGGGTCCCATGAGAGACCGGGACGACCACGGGATCTGCCACGGCCCCAAGACCCCCTGCGGGTACCTAAAAAGAGGGACCCCCTCGACTCCCTCTGAGGGTACGAAAGGAGGAGACTGAAGCAGATGGACTCGAAAAAGGCAGAGGCTGCCTCCTACGCTAAGGCAGCCTACCATTCTTGGCTAAAACATCCAGGCGCTCACCAAAGAGCCACAGCCCCACAAAGGGGACCAGTGGCGCATAGCCACCAAGAGGGCAGAGGCCCTACCACTCAGCCGTACTACATTATCCATGGCAGTAAGAATAAATGCAACAAAATCAGAGCACAGCAAAAGGGTCCTATACTTATCCCTTCCATCTGTAGCGCCAGCAAGGAGACAATTGATCAGTCTCTGACGAGCAATAGCAGTTATGGCAGCGGCACAGGACAGACGCAAACCAGCACCCACAAAGGCAAAGGCATGGCAGGCCAGCTGATCCATACGCCGGTTCTCGTTGTCACGCAGTGTGGTAGTGTCAGGGGAAGGCATAACAGAAGTGTTGGACAATCCAAGAATGGGCGCGTGTACCTCGGGGGGACCCGACCACCGCTTAACCAAATCAGCAGGAAAGGGATACTTCTTATCCAAACCTTTAGGCACCGCGGGCAATCTACTAGGACATTCCCACTCCTTGAGCACCATATTAGTGAAATGACTCTGTTTAGGGAACTCCAGACACTGCCTAATAGTACGAAAAAGCTCACCCTGCTTCCTCTTAGCCACCTCAGGGGGGGCAATGTGTAAAACCTCAAAAATGTGAGACTACAGATTAGCAGTGTCCTCAGGAAACCAGGAATCCTCAGACTCAGACCCAGGGTCACTGTCGTGGCCCACCTGCTGGTCCCCAGAGGAGTCAGAGCCCGGGAAAAGCTTCCCCTCCTCCAGGGAATAACGTTCATCAAAAAGATCAATGTCCTCCTTCTCCTCAGTAAACAGTGCAGGCGAGGAAGTCAGGTGCCGCTTCTTGCTAAAGGCCTTACGCTGAACAGGCCTAGCAAGCTGTCTTTCAATGCTGGCCACACGAAGTGCCAAATCAGATTGTGACCCCCTGCTAGAGTCTCCCTCACTGGGGGCTAAGTGCAGGTGCGGCGGGGTAGGCAATGCCGAAGGGGGCGCAGAGCTTGGTAAAGAAGCAGGCAGCCCAGACTGAATCAAAAGGACAGCCTGGGCGCACGGCCCACACACTGTGATGTCATTACTGATAGGGGATACCCCACACATGGAACACAGCCGGGATTGTCGCGAAGGACCCCCGAGCACATTATCCCCAGAAGCCTCCATATGGTGATTAATACAGGCGCAATATGCCAGCACAGGTTAAAGGCTAATAAAAGCCACCCGGGATGCCCCCCCCCGAGGGATGCCACCAGAATCAGTAAGGGGAGATGAAGGGGGGGAGTAAGGAGCAGGACCGGGAGAAACCCATGGGTGTCCCGCCTAAAAGACATAAGCAAACATACATAAGTATCCCGCAGCCCATGCCCTAAGAATGGGGGGGGGGGTTGGCAGGGGACCCCGAACATAGAAAACATGTTCAAAAACACTCACCCCCTCAGAAGCTAGGACAGGAACTCTGCATCCCTAGTAGGCTCACCATAAAGCCTATGGCCGGCTACCCTTTGTGGTACAGGGTCTGCGGCTTGGAGCAGCACTCCTTGACCCCAGTGCTCTGCTACCTTCACCCGATCCGACAGCCGAGGCTGGGAGGCACAGAGGGTCCGGAAACGGGTGGAAATAGATATGCAGGGCCGCAGGCATGGTTGCCCCGCACACCTGCGCATAGAGAGAGAGCCATCTTCTATCTTCGCAGTAAGCACTGCAGAGAACAACTGGATAAGTCTATGGTGATTCCGTCTTCATATGGTACCGGGCGGAGCCACAACTCTTCTGCAGTGCCACTGCGCCACCTTGTGGCGGAATCCCAGATGTTATGACTTTGTGAAGCAGGCCGTGCCATGCACTCGTAAAATAGGGCTTTAAGTTCAGTTGAGACAAACTTTCTGATTCAAGTCAGGTTTCTGGTGAAAGTAGTGATTACGAATGGGGGCAACAACCTATTTTTTTACCTAAAATGGAAATCAGCTAATTAGAAAGTTAGCAACCTTCCCAGTAATAACCCCATAAATGTAAAAAAATATCTCCCTTAAGGAGAAGTAACCAAATCTATCTGGTACCACTATTTAATGCTTCCTGTTTATGAATAACAAGGGTCCAGGGAGCTTCCAACCTAACCCAAATGTCCCTACAGTTCAGCATGACAAGATGCGGGTTTTTAGAAGAGAAACAAAATAGTTTCTTCACTGACAGGAGCTTTGGAGTTAGAGGGAACTCAGAACCTTGTATCTAATTAAATAAGTAGTTCATATAATATGCAAATGCACCACTTCTCTTAAAATCAAATAAAACATTAGTCCCATGCCACTACATTTTAACAGGCATACATTGTTTACACAGCCAGTCAACTAGCTTTGAAAATATACTTTATACATTTGGGTTTAAAGCCAAACAAGTATAGTAAAACTCTGCCAAGGAAATTAAAAAGTGCCTTTTCAATTATACAAATATGAAAACATGCATTTCATAGATCCAGGGAAGAAAGGAAGCAGTGTCCATCAATAAAGTGAAGGGCATGATGACTTTCTACGATGAAGGAAGTCAAAGGAGAATGTGGAATGTTCTCCTGCTGGGACAACACCTGGTAACTTACTTACGACATGAAGATCTGCGTTGTTATGTTGGGGCAAACAGTGAGCGAGGGGAGCCCTGTAAACTTTTCATTTAATGTACTTAGTAAACTAATCATGTTTCCATTTTTGAATACAGCCGTGCTGAGCTTTAACTTTAAAGAATGGTGTTAGCAAGTCTTCAGACCCCCGTGGTGATGTCAAATGCGAACTGTTTCCATTAATATTTTCTATGGCTAAGTGTTCAGTGAAGAATGGCCCAGCATGGGCTGCAGCTCACAGGAAGTTAACTGGCTGATATGTGTTTTCTGTGCAGGGAATAGCTCATTCAACAGTGTTACAATGACTAGATGTGTTATCTTCAAGTATAATAACCCAATATATCAATGTTTAACAAAATAAGCTAAAATTAAATTAAATGTTTACTTACACATGAAGACTATGTTCAAAAATTAATTTTTAATATATATTTTTTTACAATTGCATGATGACTATGTTAAAATACTAGTCAATCAGCAGAAGTTTGCACCCTACGTCATATATCACACCTGTCTTTAGAAAAGATCTAGCATAAAAAGATCTAAAAAATGGCCACCACATATTGGAACAATTTCTGTAAAAGGTGGGAACCTCCGCTTACAATAATAACTTTGCCAGGGCAGGGCTAAGAAGTGGGTATATATGGTACCTGCCTAAGGCACAGTGGGGTGCGGCATTAGGACCCATTTAGAAAGCCAGTTCAGAGATTATTATTTTAAAAGGAAGGGCCTTACATCACCAATCCAAGGGGAGTGGATGGAAGTGGGAATAGTATCTAAAGGCACCGAATTAGTTCAAGACAGCCCATAGGATCGTTTGTCTAATAGAATGTCATTCGCTGGCTTACCAGGGTAGTATTTTAAGGAATTGCTCTAAGGAATTGTTCTTATCCAGATCTTCATTATAAAAATACATTTTATGGAAACCTGGACCTCTATGAAGTACAAAAGATCACTTGATGAAGAGGCCCTAGTGGCTGTCAAATGCAATGTATTCACAATAATGATCCAATAAATAGGAAACATTCCTTAAAAGAATATCCTGGTGTGCCAGTAGATTATATTTACAGATTATTTTTACATGGCCCCGGCCCCCACAATAATGGGCTAAATAATGTGGAGCAGATACGATTCTGGGATTGTTTTATCCCACACTAGCCAGCCATTTGGATTTGGGATGCCTGACAATTGTGAGTTCATTTGAAATGTCCAACAATTGGGCAAAGGCTCATCAAGGCATAGCCGCATGTTTGCATTGCCGCCAGCAACCAAAAGGATTGGCCGGGCTGGCATAAACGAATGTTAGTACAGTTTCAGGAGAGTAAAAATGCCAAAGTTCTATTTGTTTTACAGCTAATAGATATCGCAAATCTATTTGGGCAGATAGTGGTCTACTTAAAATAAAAGAGTACTGTACATAAATAATTGAGTGGTATATATAAGTTGCATGCATAGATCACTGGCAGAGACTGCTGGGCTGGATACATATGTCGAAGGGCATAGAACAATGAGGATACCCTAGATCACTTTCTCAACTTAGGTTACACATACCCCAGGGGGTACATTCAGGGGGCACATCAACAAAGGGTGTTTGACTGGCCTGATATATTATTTTAACACTGAAACCTTATCCAATCTTGCTTTAAAAGTACTATGAGGCCTGTTGCCTACTTATTTTGGTTCTATTTATAATTTATCACTCCCTTATGGTACTTGGTTGGAACTTATTCTGTCTAGGGGGTACTTGACATAAAAAGGTTGCGAACCACTGCCCTAGATCAACAATAAGAAATTACTTACAGGCCATGAACGAGGTGTGGGAATTTAGTTTTTTTTTTTATCGGATTTTAAAGGGCTTTTTTCCTGGCGCTGTCCACTGCAGATCTAACATGGTAAGAGAGTGAAATGTACTTTCGGCTTTTTGCAATAAGCAATGTGCCCTCTATAGCATAGCATGTGTGATCTGTTACGTTACGTTACGTCTGCTTAGACACTTGCACAATTTGTACATCTAACAAAAATGTTGGCATTCCGTATCTGAAAATTCCCCTCACCCAGGCTTCTTCTGCTATAACATGACAGGTGAAAAATGACAAGCAGTTGTCATCCCATTGTTCTTGTACTAATTTACACATCAAAACCGCTAAGAACATTTTTCGTGGTAACCTGCTGGCAAACATCTACAGATGGTAACAAGTATATTGTTGTACATGTCTAGTGTAAATTAAAGGGATTAATCAGCTAAAAATAAAACAAACTGTGCTACTCACCCTTAATCCAGAGCATCCACCTCACCAGAAGAACATATCCGGTTCATGACCCGCGGCTATTTTTGACTGGACAATCTCTTAAACTAAAGTTTCATAAGATTTTAATCTTTTCAAACCTTGAAGACAATACAGATATCTGTCTCTTTCTTTATAACACCCTTTGTTTTGTCACAACATATTTATCAAACCAGTTATTTGTGCAAATGGGTTACTCATATCCTTAGTGTTAATATGTCTATTGTCTCAGGAGTTATAACATTAAAGACCATATGGTTATGGCTATTTGTTGCCCTTTTTCACCCTTCCGGACAGGTGCTATGACCTAATCCCTCACTTGTCATTGGGTTTGCAGTTCTGAAAATAGGTTTGTTCAACACATTTGTAATTAACATCTTTTAAGACGAAGCTTGAATTGCTTCGAAAGCTTACATTTTCAATTTATTGAGTTAGACAATAAATGGTATTACCTTAACCTTGGATTTCCTGCTTACATCCATGGCTAACAAGGTACAACAACTTATTACCATCTTTGAAACCATATTCTGTATACGTCTCTGGCCTGCCATGATGTACATATGTATGACAGTCTTGGTCCTTCTCCCTGGCTCCCTCCGTATTACATCAGGCAGCTGCTCCCCTCCTGTACTCAGTCTTTAGCATTTGTGCCTGATGATTCATGTGAAAGAGATAAGCTAAATTCTACTGACACCATGACTCATCAGGTTCAGGCAGATACACTCATTCATTCTTTTCACAGTTATGATCAAACAAAGAAGATAGTGAGTTGTGCAATGCTTGTTATGAGTAAATGTCCTGTTTGTCCAGGCTAGCAGTGTGGTTGAAGCACTATCAGCTCATAGGCGGACAGTGCACTACTGAGTGTTATCTGGCCACATCTGAGCATCCCCCACTCATAGCACCTCAGCAGCACAGGCTATGGAGTTCATAAGTCCTGAATCCAACTTTATTTTATCAGGCTCCAAAGCCGCCTCCAGCTCTCACTCATAAATGGCCAATAATTTGTAATAACAAATGTATTGTAATAAAATGGTAACATCTGACTTTTTCCATGCAACCAGGCTACTTAGATAGAACATAAAGCATATCTATTATAATACAATTTAATTTAAATTAAGTTTTTAATTTAAAGAACGAATTTATAAATGCACACCTAACACCGGGGGGTCTGATGCAAAAAAATAACAAATTTATTGTAATACAGTACATAAGTCACACTGTTTTGGTTTGGGTACGCTTGAAGGATTATGATACATTAGGTATGACGCATACACATTTACCAAAGACACAAAAATATATACAATATGTACAAAGAATGATACTATTTACATGCAATTCCGAAAGCTGTGGGAGCTTTTGGCTAATCAAGTTCTAGCGTGAGCACAGTATTCTGTTAATTACTTGTAAGAAAATTATGGCAACAGAGGTCTCAAAAGAGTGATGAAGTACCTGGAAGGTAGTGCAGGAGGCACTTTTAATTGCGAGCTTGAATGCTGCTTAGTGCTGAGTCCATAGGAAGTCCATAGGAAGTCTATGGACTTCCTGCATACTTGCAACCCTGCACCAGCTCCGACAAAGGTTAATATTAAAACCGAAACACGTGTCAGCAGCATAACGGGTGACAGACCAGACCAACAATGCACTACAACAGAGCCTAGCCTGATATCCATTAACCCTACATAGACTTCCTATGGACTTCCTATGGACTCAGCACTAAGCAGCATTCGAGCTCGCAATTAAAAGTGCCTCCTGCACTACCTTCCAGGTACTTCATCACTCTTTTGAGACCTCTATTGCCATCATTTTCTTACAAGTAGTTAACAGAATACTGTGCTCACGCCAGAACTTGAATAGCCAAAAGCTTCCACAGCTTTTGGAATTGCATGTAAATAGTATCATTCTTTGTACATATTGTATATATTTTTGTGTCTTTGGTAAATGTGTATGCCCCATACCTAATGTATCATATTCCTTCAAGCGTACCCAAAACAACAACAGTGTGACTTATGTACTGTATTACAATAAATTAGTTATTTTTTTGCATCAGACCCCCCGGTGTTAGGTGTGCATTTATAAATTAGTCCTTTTACTGGATTCTGGGTTATTTCCCTTAAATGTACAAGATGCACCCGTATATATAGTTATTTACATACCTAACTTGCATTGAGTGTGCTTACCAATTCGTATTCATTTAATACAATTTCTGAATAAATAACATGGAGTTCCTGTACAGGCAATAACATAAAAAAACGTTTATATTCACCTTTTGTCCTCCTCAGCGCCTTCACTGCATATTCATATTTACCGATGAGCGATTACATACTCTATTGCGGTACAGACATTGATTTAAGCCCCCTAACACGCCTACTCTATTCATTGCAAAGAAGGAGACATCCCAAGGTGAGGCGTGCTGAACCTGCTTTGGCACTTCCCTCCCATTAAAATGGAGAGAGTATGCGTGGGGGGCATAAACAAGGCTCAGTCGGTGTTGGAAGATGAAAATTCTGGATCCCTGCCATCAGTAAGTATGAAGATGCTGGCACTGCATAGTGGAGCTGTGGGGAAACACCAGAAAACTTTCTTGGCTCCTGCCTCGAGAATACCTTTAAATTCCTGAAAATTTCAGGCATTGTAACTAAGGGTCTTGGGGCAGCATGACGATACCAGGTATAAGGGCCGGGGGGGGGGGGATTTGTGAATTTATTATCTATCACCTCTAGAACACCCTGCTAGATTGAGAGATCAAAAATATATTTATAATTCAGAACCTTTGAAAATTACTATTATTACTAGCTCAGATTCTGACTGCGCAATTCCAACTCCGACTCTACAGCAGATACTCGCATTCAGCCAATCAATGAGGGAGCCTGCTCCCTTATGACCAACAGCAGGGATGCACATCATAGCTGGATGGAGAGCACTCATCACCGCCATTGCTAAAACTGGACTGCAGCAGCCTGATGGGATCAAGCCTGTCTATTGAAAGGTAAGTAATTTTTATATGACCTTGGACAGCCCCCTTTGTGTTGCTTGGCCACAGTGGCTATAGCTAGAGCAAATATTTTTTACTTTATTATAATTATATAAGATTATAATCCAGTATTTTAGCCCTGTTAAAAGCCTCAAAAATGTTCAACACCCTCCTGATATAAATCCTGCAGATCTGCACATTTTTGTAGCATTTCCAGCAGTATTTGGCTATGGGAATCTGCATGCACTCATAAATCTTCCTTTAATATTGCAGAAGGAGTCTCTTACTAACCCAAATTAATTTAATTAAGATTTTTTTTACTGTGAAGACTGTGAAGGGAGTATATTAATCTGACTTTAATTTTGTTCAAGCACAATTTAATTTAGATGCAACATACAAAACCTCCCTTTCCCCCCAAGATCATACATTTCCAGGAACAGAAAATCTTTACATTTTAAAAGAGGTGTGCCACGTATTCGGTTCCATTACTTCGGCAGAGGAAAGCTTTTAAAAAGTGCCTAAAATTCAATAAATCTTACTCTGCAGGGATAGGCCTGATATCAGATGTCATGAGTGTTAATAGCCTGCTCTTATCAGTATTATAATTCATTTTAACACTGGCAAATAGTTGCTAATGGAAATGTGAGAATTATAGGTCTATGCAAATGATAGCGCTTTTAATCATTGGTGGAATGAGCTAACGCATTCCACATAGTTCTGCCAGCATGACCTATATCACACATGATCTGTCCACTGTCTTTTGAATGCAGATGAACAAGTTCCAGGACATATTTAAAAATGACCAAGGTGTCCAACATTCACAGGATGACCACATTCATTCTTGCAAGGGGCAGTTAAAGCATTGATATCTGTTATAATGCCTTATTAGCTTTGCCCTAATATTGAGCAAATAGCTGAATGTTTTATTCACTGGTGACTGCCCCACTACCCCAAATAGATATTTGGAGATCTGTCGACAGAATTCAAAGTGGATTTAAACCAGTGGCCTTCTGGATTTGTTTATTTCTGTCCATCAGCCTTTTTTTCTCGTTTGTGTTCTCACCAACGCTCCATCATGGTATCCTCTTAGTTTGTCTTCTGGATTCTTGCATTAGTCCACGGGTCCCCAACCTGTAGCTTGGAGCTCATGGGCCCTTGTTGAGTGGCTTGCCAGCTGGACTAGAACCCTGCTAAGGCTGGGAAGGGGATACATGCATTGAAGTATCATGCATGGACAGAAGTGGAGCAGCATCCTGGCTTTACTTATCTCGACAGCTTCAAGCCTCCTGGTGCAGTGTCTTGGTTTGGGCCTCCTGAAGCAGGGGAATCTGTATAAGACTTAACATTTCAGTTTGATGATCTTAGAGGTTAATCTCTAGTCAAAAATGATCATATACACTAGTTTGGGCACTGGTGCTAGCCCATTTCTTGCCGATAGCTACCATTGTGGGTAGCAGCAGTCAACCAGACTCACTAGCGAGGCTTGAAGAGCGCTGCAGACAAGTCCATCCCACAAACCTGACAGCAGACAGTAATAGATTGCAGAGGTGAGTGAATACTGATGGCCAGACTTAATCATCCTATTACTGTCAGCGCAGCAAGACATCCTAAAGTAGGGTCCATACTACCAGTCATTTATGCTTGAAGTAGTTAACTGCATGGTTATTTGTATCTGTATTCAGTGGGTTACTTTCATCTATTCATGTCAAATTTGGCTCACAACAATTTCTTAGTGCTGAATGAGGCTCTTATTTGAAGAGAGGTTGGGAACCCCTGGCTTAGACTAATCTTTTGTATGACCATCTGGTTCTAGGCCTCAGACATCTTTTTTAGATAACTCCATTAGTAAGAATGATGTACTACTATGAAAAGCCACTGCCAATACAGTTTATTAAGCCATGTACCTTGGATCTAAATTCAGAAGACATGGTGTAGCAAGCTGAGATGTGTCAGTGACCGGTGCTGGAGCATCTTTTCCTGAGTTGGATAAGACATGCATTGACTACCTCTGTCTAGGCTGTGCAATGGCAGGTTACCACAGACCCCGGTCATGGCATCAGGAAACAAGGAACAATAGTCAAAAGCAGTAGAAATGCAGAAGTGTTCATAAATGGCACATGTCCTACCACTGCATATGGTCAGACATGGCAAATGTTGGCAACGGGGCTTGGTACTGAACATGGTCCAGTGCGGCACAGGTCGGAAACAGAAACTAGTTCTGGATGTGGTCAAACAAGACACATGTTGGAAACATGGCTTGGCATCGGACACAGTCAGATGTCACACAGATCAACAACGGGGCTGGGCGAGATAACACAAATATCAGCAACAGGGCAGCAGACAGACAGGATGACCCTGGAGGACAGGCTGAAACAGCAAGCACACTGACAATCACCTGCATGCTAGTGAAAATAGCTTCCAATTAGTACATCAAGCAAGTATTGACTAGGCAATGATGTCACCTGACATGGATCCAGCCTCAACAGGTAATTAACACAACTACAGACAACTACAGGCATTTGGCCAGGTTGCAGGTCCAAAGACCTACCAAAATACATTTTGTGTTGAAGATTTCATACAACATCTGCAGGATTATTTTTATATTCACATCCTCCATTTAGCCCAGTATTAAAGCTGGAAAATCAGGACATTAGAGACAATATTGCTGTCTACTGAGTTATGTTTAGTCTGCTTCTGGTACCAAAATTGCTCATGACCTCAAACCAAAGCGACGAAAACTATGACCGTTACAATTCTTAATTTACCAGTTTCTTGCTGCAATAACACATTTGTAGACTTTAGCATTTACTCCAAATTGGTCCCACATCTGCAATGATGAATTAGTTTAATTTCTAGCACCCAACTTGTGTTCTTCAGACTCACTCTGGTATGACTCTGACACTATCTGGTAAAAGCTTCATACATCATGTGCAATGGTCCTGAACACCCTGCACCAGCAATATTAATGCACTCTAATTGGTACGATTTGTAAGACCTTCTTGCCTCATTATTCTGCATCGTCCTGAACCAGTCATATTTACAACAGCAGAATGAATCTGGCTGTGCAGATAGGAGTCAATGCAAGTAAATTACACCAGGCGTTCCTGAGAGCTTTTACTGATTTGTTCAATAAGCAGCAGAAAGTTTCAGATATGTGGAGCCTACATTACTAGCTAATATGATTGACTATAATAATGCACGTGTGACACTTTTATGCAGAATTTTATGTGCTTTTCCATAACATGTATATCATATTTACTAAGAGGGGTGGAAGAAATAGAGCATATGAAATACAAAGCGGCTGGGTTATTGGTTTGTGTTTTATTCTAGGCTGACAGCTATGGCTGTACTGTTGTAACCCAGACAAAGTAATGTAATAAAGAAGTGTAAAAAAATGGTGTGAACAGTGTGGAAAAGTTTTTTTGTTTAAAAAGACAGCTTGTTATTTTTCTGCCTTGTACCATGATTCTGATGATGTATAATTTTAAACAGATTTCTCATAGACAATTTGAATCCAAATTTATGTTAGGTTTTTGTGCTAATGAATAATGATATGCAAATGCACGCAAGGGCCTTATAATGAGTTCTCTACCTGCATGCTGAGATTAAAAGATAAATTAGGGCGATGACCTCTGTCCTGGACATGAGTCCATTAGCCAAATAGCATGTTGCCCTTTTGCATGAGCTGGGTATCAGCTGGATAATGATGACTTTGAAATATCCACTTTGATTATACATTGCCTTAAATGAATTCACTTTTAATTCCATGTGTTTTAAAATATCATAAATCAAGTCACTGTCACCTTTGCAGAGCTGAATAATATTGCAGCTTTGACACAAGGAAGCTGATCAGGAGGCTCATGTCTAATTATATAATTACTCAGGGTGAAGAAAAATACTCATGGGTTTAATAAAGACATCAGTCGCTAAACCTGTAATTTTTTTTCACAAACCTGGGCAGTGATTAAGCATTAGAAGAACACATACAAGTCAGGTTAGATAAATAGACACGTGATCTATGGTGATTAGAGAGCAAGTTGCTCCTATCAGCCTCCACGTCCGGGACCAGCCAATAGTAATAGACTCGGCTGAAGGACTGGCCACCCGAGTGCTCACCTGGGTCACATGACTGCAAGCAGCCTATCAGCAAAGCTATTGGCCGAGCCTATCAGCGCTGGCCAATGCTGCCAGTGGAGGCCGATAGGCTGCTCCGCAGCAGCCGTAGAAGATCCCAGAAGCGGTGAGTACCCCGACAGCCGGTTCTTGTTTTTACCAGCATGATGCACAGCATTAAAGAGTCTTTTCTGACCATAATTCCTCTTTAAGATTTTTAGAATCCCAGACTGTAAAATTACTACTGCTTTCAGAGCGTTCTTAAAACTGGTGCCCCAACAGGTTACATTTTGAGTGTGTAATTTGGCCCTGTCTTATGAGTGCCGTCAACAAGCAAAAAAATAATTAACATTTTTTTGGTTCTACTAAATCACCTGTACCTTTAATGGGGCATTTTTACAGATTTTCCCAATGGCCTGGAAACAACAGCACCCTATGCAAAACCCTTTGCTAAAGAATTCACGTTTTTGTCTACATAGCTCATAGGGTGCTGTTGCTTCCAAACAACGTCCTATCATTTTATGGAATTATTTCTCCCAGCAGTCCACCTCATTTAAGAAAGTAGTTAGGTAGTTAGGCTTGGAACACAGTCCTTTTAAAGGGTAATTATTGCAGACAAAATCTGAGACCAAGTCATCATACCGTCTCAAAGAGAGTTTCCGAACTAGGGGCCATTATTCTTAACTTCTGTCTATTTCTTATTGGCAAACCTTTGCATATGCATATCATCGGGAGAACTCCCCTACCTTAAAACCCAAATCAAGTAAAAAAAAAAACGAAAAAAAAATGAAAAAAATGCACACTAATCTGTATTGAAGTGAAAGGCTCTCCGACTTTTAGTCAATTCAGGCCAACTGGGATGACGAGTTTGCAACATACGGATATAATGATGGAGCTATGACATTTGCATATATTTGCTTATAGGTTAGAAGGAAACAAAAGTATTTAAAATACATAAATAGTTGACAGTGATATAAAATGACAAATGTGAAAAATAAATAGCTAACCCAAAACCTCTGAATTATTAATGATATACTTAAAAGCAACTCTACAATATTGGCACGGGTTCAGAATGGCTCTCTCAGAGGGCAATCTCTTTTGAAGGCTTTAAACAAACAATGACTACTGTGTGATGTGCAGCCCAAAACCAGGAGATGTACTTAATACATCAGCAGACAATGTGACTCAATGACGCTCCAAAACATTTTTAATTCAGGGGCCACCAAAGAAGCATAAAGTCACATCACTAACTTTTACAATAAGAATTACTTTATTTCAGTCCATTTGCAGTGCTGGGAACATATATATTCAGGAACATTAGCATTTTTGTTCTAGAAGACATCTTATTAGATTTGACATTGCAAAAATAATGACAGTTTTGCAAAAGCCAACAATGTCTAACCGTCCTAAATTAACATATGAATCTTGCCTATAATTTACTGTCAGATAGATGAGAGACTCTCACATCCGAGAAAGGAAATAAAACCATTTAAAGGCAGTGCCATAAGACAAGGAATATCTATTTAATATAAAAATTACTCTCTGTAAATCAAATTTCATTTTTACTTTTCATAAGAAACCATAGCTGGTCTTGCTTTGAATCATTATTGCCACATAACGTATAAACAGTATCAGTATTAGTATCTGTAAATATAAATGCTTAGGCCCGTTCACACCGGAGTAATCGCATATTCTAAGCAAGCACCCTGCCAGCACCTTTAAAGCCTATGTTTGATCCCTGGCACATTCAGGGAGGCAATTGCAATCGCTAAGCGATCACAGTCGCCTCCAAAAAGCCTTGCCTACAACATTTTGGAAGCCGTCTCAAAAGCAAATCCACTCCATTGAGTTCAATCACTATCGTAAGTGCTTTCCAAGAGCTGAACACTGGCAACTGCAGAGTGCTCGCACTGCAAGCACGATCGGAAGCACTTGCTCGGTGTGAACGTCACCTTAGAGAAAGGTTCCTTTAATAACCATGCTTTGCCTATGCAGGTACATGTGATGTTCACAGTTGCTGCCAATCGTAATTCTGCTCAAGAGGTTGTGAATGGCTGCTTAGTCAGCTTCAATCATTGCAGTCGAGAACGTGGAGCCCCCGATGCTGAGAAGATAAGCGAAGTTGAGGGATGGAAGGGTGGTATAGGGGGGTGACAAAGTGCAGACTAGATGTCTGCCTAATTAGGATTTTTAATGGAGGTATTTTCTAGGTGAGTTCGCCCAATACTGGTAGTGTGAAATGTACTGGCATCTGCTGTCTCATCCCCGCCATCCCAGCTCATGACCACAGCCTGTGGTGACCTTGCTGTCTTCTCGCATAATCACTGTGACTTGCCGTACCTGCTCCATTCACAACAAGTGAACCCTCAGCACACCCCTTCTATTAAAATTAATTAAGAAGGTGTGGTGAGGTGTGGTGTTACTGTGATTGGTGCGAGGAGGCAGTAAGCTGACAACAGGCTGTGGTCAAGAGCAGTGATGTCGTGGTTTGGATCTGTGGTGGAGGTAAGTTTCAAACTCCCTGGATTGGGCTGATCAGTTGTGCGAGACTGTAGGTGAGTATGCATACTTTTTGATATTTATCCAGACAGTCTCTTTATTAAAAATGTTGCGATTCAGCTCCTTTAAATGCTGAATCTACATGCAGAATATACAGAATGGTTTCATATTTTATCTTGGTATACAGCCAATGGGTTGCTTACATTGGGCAATGTATTATAATTCTCATTAATAAGTCATAAAAGCTGGCTTAATGCAATAGGAATCTAACCATATGTTTTAATAACATTTTGCAGGTTATGTGAGTGATGACTGAAATTTAGAGTAACTGAGTGAATATAGAAAGGATGAGCAGGCTCATTAAGTTAGTGCTGACAGACTGATCTGTCATTAGCAACAGAGGCAAAGCTTTCTGGTTTAATGGTTAAGACAAGTGGAAGTGACAAAGCTTTTTTTCTGAGCCTTGTGTAGCGTGAAGAAGAGTTCGATCTGCCGTTGGGTTTTTACCATTGAGTGTAACCATAACTCGGGGGCCTTTCCTCAATTCCTGTTCACATGTACTATTTATATAGGAAGATTGCGCAATGTGGCCGAGTTGTCAAGCTTCAGGGTTTACAGCATCTTGGGATGCTCACATAGCTAACAGAGGAACTTGAACCATTAAAGTGGACCAACACCCACGGGTGATCGGCCCGGGAATCTATAAGATTCCCGGGCCGATCACCTCCCTCCCCGCGGGACATCCGAGATCGGGATGTCCCGTGGGGTGAAACCCCCCCAAACACCCCAAACCCCAATCTGACAGTCCCGGACAAGCGGCTCCTCCGCCGCCGCCTCCCTCGCGCCCCTCTAGGCGTGTGCGCGCGCGCGCCGGCCGTCTGTGAATGGCCGGTGCGGGCGCGCGCGCGCCAAGAGGGATGCGCGGGAGGCGGCGGCGGAGCCGCTTGTCCGGGACTGTCAGATTGCTTGTCCGTCGGCGCTGGGAGCGGGGAGAGGTGAGTTTTTCGGGTGATCGGGGGGGGTTTCACACAGCGGGGCACCCCGATCGGGGGTGCCCCACCGAAGTGAGACCCAGGATAGTCAAAACCCTGGGTGTTGGTCCACTTTAAGCTAGGTAGAGCAGAGTGGAGGTCTTCTATATAGCGGACCTACACCATCCCAGGTAAAGCCCTTATTGGATGGTACTTGAGATATTTTGAAAATGAAAGGTGGTGTACTACATGACAAACAAAATGAAGGAAAGGGCAGAGAGTACATTTGTTATACTGGAGTTAGACTTTAGTGCATATGATTGGACTTGAGAACCCTAGTCCTTGTAATTTGCCGCTCCTATTTGTATTATTTCAGAAGAACCAAACTCCACGCTTGGATATTGTGCTAGCTACCAGAACCGTTTAATAAAACCCTTTACTAAGCTGAACAGACATCTCTCCAAATCCACACCCTTGCGTCGCTTTTGTGTTCTCTTCTGTATAGAATGCACCCTGGTGCCACACATTTTTGCCCAGCATACTTCATTCTCTGCCAGTGCTCTAGTGGGACACTGGAGCATGGACTTGGCAAGCAATTTTAGGCTTGATGTTTACTTTTTAACTGCTGGGACATCGAAACCGAGGTGTGCTAACGGACATTCCAGGCAACAGGGTAAATTAGCCTGATTGCAACTTGCCCCATGCTGCCTGTCAGGGGTTGCATCTTTTATTCGCCAGCGCTTTGCATTCCCTGATAAATGCTGTTGAACCTGAGCATTTCTCAATTTTCAGGGTCCCCTGTTTGAATTCACAGTCCACCATAGAGATACATACAGAGCCGATGGGTCATCTTTGCATGAGAGACCCAGCACAATGAAGAGAGTTCCCTTGGGTTTGTACGAAAATATAAAGCAGGCTCCATGAAAGATGCAGCTCCTCACAGTAAGCATGGGGAGAGCCGAAAGCAGAGCTAAATGAACCCTTTGCAGAGCGGCATATTCAGAATACACTTCCTGTATGCAGGCAGCCTGAAACTCCACTGGGCCACCATCTTGGATGTTAAAAGGTAAAAAAAAAATGCAATAGGTGCAAGTAGGATGATTTTTAATGTGGGCAATCTGTAAGTACGGAGGAAACAAAATAGACTCTTATTCAGGGTGAAGGTGCACTTTAACTTGAAAGGTTAGGACCCTGATTTACCAAAGGGACCGAGTTTTTCACAAATGTGATAATCAAGTGAAGTAGTAGCACTGAAAACTACTGTATTTGTGCTCATTTGCATCAACCAACCATGTGCAGAGGAGTTTCTTTTGAAAAAGTAACTTTAGTACTTTCTTAACTTGTGTAATCAACAATGGAAACGATGAGGGTATTTTTTTTGTTTACCATTAAATTTATTTTTGGTGGTGTCGGTAACAACATGCTGTTGGTAAGACACATTTATTATAGGTTTACTTAAAAAAATGTAATGCTACAGTATACAAAGAAAGAAGTGACCTGGACTAAAACATTTTATGTAATATTTATGAATGTAATCAGTGTTACAGTCTAGTATTGTTCTTTATAACAGAAATTAATAGGTAATACAGCAAAATACAAAAATAAAGAGGTATTTTCTTCCTAAAGATTTTTTGGGGTTGAGGTTGTTCAAAACATTGGAGAACGGACTTTCCATCTAACCCATCCGGCCGAGCTGACATCACCTCTTCACCTATTGCTTCTGCCTGCTTCATCACAAGTCGATATACATTTTTTACAATAATTTAATGTAGACTTAAACCTAACTTGGCTGCATCACACACAACTACCAAAAAGTTGATTTATCAAAATAAATCTATTTTTGTATTTATCCTAAGAACTGGAAACAAATAGTTAAGAGTAAAATTCCACTGTTGCCGAGCCAGTGGACAAATACAAAGCCATACAGTGCACAAGAGAAAAGGGTTTTTATTCTGAAAGCATCTCAGAGAAAAAGCAAATCAGTATGGGACAAGCGCCATCTTTTCATACGGGTTTGCCAATGCAGAATGTAATGTTTTGAGCGGCAGCGGAGTGATGCTTTGTGTATTAATCAAAAGCAGATCTAAGGACACTTGAAGAAAGGCTTCCTACGGTGATATGTTGTGTTCCATGGCCTTCAAAAGAAAAACATTATTGTACGGGTCATCCCCGTCCTGCTTTGGATCAAGATGCTTCTGTTTTGAAACACATTCACAGTCTGATCAACGTTTAACTGCACTATTATCAAACCTCCCCTAGACTTCCAGGAAACAACCCCACACACCCCGTTCTATCCCCTATTCCCTACTCACCTTTAAATATTATCAAAGAGGAGTGCAATACCTCTAGCTTTCAGCCAGCTGTGCCAAATCTCTGCCTCCTTTAAGGAGGGAACCAAAGCAAAAATCTACAAGGGGCAGAAAGATAGTAGAAGATCATACAATCTGTGGCAAACTGGTTTCTAAATAAGATAATTGCCCTTAGAAAAAGTTCACTTTTGTGGTAATGCATAATAAGGCAAATTATGGGGATCAGTAATCACTGGCCTGGCCTGGGTTTACAGACCCAGTGGGCATGTAGGTGCGGTGCGCCCATCCAATCTCGCAATGCTGAATGCTTGCTGTCAGTCAGGGGCATATTGACCATGAGGAAACCCGACTGAATACCTGGTGGGCCACGGTGCTTTGGGGCTAGTTTGGTTGCTGCTTCTAACGCTCAATTCCTGCCTCCCTAGACTCCTACCCCCCAGCTCATTGTATTTGGAGGCCCCACTGTACTCTCAGCCAGGAAACCTCAGCCCAAGTTTTATCTTGGCAATGCTATAGTCTCACCATCATGGTTGGGGGTGGGTACCAAATTCTGTGCAATATCAGCACCTACAACACTAAAGCTTCAGTGGTATTTAATTAGCCATATCCACCCCTGTCTATAGCAGTGCCCCTGCAATGTTATAGCCTCAGACATGGAGCAAACTTAGTGAAAGACCAAGGAGCACATTTAGGATGTGGCTCAACATCTGGTCATGGGCTGGACATGATCTGGTAGAATCCCAGGCTAATTTTTGGTCCCATTCCATCACTGCTAACAGTCACTGAATGGCTGCCATTCCAAGGAAATGCATAAGTGATTATGGGGCTGACTAGTCCTGGCCTTTTTCTAAACTGTTCTTCTTATTCAGTGTCCTACTGAAGCAATGGAATACTGTTGCATATTTCCCAATATTCTATGTATTTTATTTGCAAAGCAAGTAAAGATCACAGTACCTTTCTATATTTGATTATTAAATATAGGGTTAAAAAACACCATTGTGTGGACCCACAGTAGATATTGGATGTACCTTCACTGAATAAAAAAATTATATGGGGGAGGTGTATATACTTGTGTAATATAAGAGGCTTCCTGGTGGCATGTTGGCGTTATTAAGAATAAGTGGATGTTGTGTTTCTCGAGACAATCCTATAATGCACGTCTAGCATCTCAAATATAAAAACATTATTGTAAGGAACAGATTTGTTTGCTCCCATCTTCGTACTGGCCAGTATTATTTTTAAGTGTGTTCCCTGTTGGGGAATGTCAGTGAAAGCTCAGCGGATGTACACGCCATTCCTTTTTAGTCTGCCATTCCCAGCTGACAATTTCCAACGTGAAGTCATCCATCATAGTCATGGGTTTGGCTGTCTCATACTGAGAGCTGGAAGTCACCATCAATCCTCGCTCAAGACGATTACTGAAGCTGCAATTCCAAAAACTTACTTCCAGAGTCTCCCTACTCGCTCATGAAATGGCCTTGCTAAAAAAGAGACGAGTCTCAGGCTCGTCACAGCAGGAAGCAGTAAAGTGAAACATCGTGTCAACAGCTGAAGGCACAAAACAAAACACCCGCATGTCACAAATGGGCTTATGAGAACTAGCAAAGGACCCCACAGACCAGCAAGGAAAAAATGAAGGCTAGTATGATAAATAGCTAAAAAAGTACTCAAGCAACTAATAAAGTTTCTCCTTGTTTTGTTTAATGAAGAAATGCTGCTTATACACAGTAGAGGAAAATATCTAAACCACAGGTAATAAAACTATTAAACACCAATTTTTTTCTCTATTCTAGAGCTCAAACCAAAACTGTTATTTGCTTGTCTATTATAAAACAAATTCCAAAATATCAATTGATTTAAAACTAAAAATAGTATTGTGCATAGATATTATACTAATTATAAAATCCCCATGAGTGATGAACTGTGAAAGCTGATTTTGTAATGTTGTGTTGAGTTTACCGTTCTTTTTTTCTTTGCGCAGTATAATACACGAAATAATTAGTTAATAATTATATACCTTCTTTCCAATCGTGGGGGTTATTTGAGAGGTGGTGAGAGCCTGCAACATTTTTCTCTTGTACACAGTTAAATAAAAAATAAAATGTACTTATTCATTTATAAAGCTCTACCCTGTTTCCCCCCCAAAAAAGATTTCCCCGAAAACAAGCATTAGTTACAATTCAGAGGGACAGGAGCGGAGGATGAGGTACACATCACGGCTGTAAAAGAGGGTGAGGACCCATCATGGCTTTGAAGGAGGGCGAGGACACATCCAGTCACACAGGTAAGCTTATCTGCCAGGAGTTAAATGTCTGATCTTGCTGGCTCTAACTCAGCCTGTAGCCATGCTGGCCACATAGCAGAATACCCAGCATCCCCCTGCTGCCAGACGGCTCCGTGCACGTACTGTACTGGAGCTGCTGTACTGTCGCCACCATCCCCTAAAGATAAGCCCTAGCACCTATTTTCGGACCAAAAATTAATAGAAGACCCATCTTCTTTTCGAGAAAACACAGTATCATCTTCCATATTTCAGTACAAAGTAGTGATTACATACAGTTACACAAAGAACATTCTGAATACAATACTTAGGAGAGAACCCCGCCCTTGTAAGCTTACAGTCTAAATGTTTTCCTTTTATTAACAATCAATCTTCGCACCTGTGATAGGGCAATGGTACAACTGGGATACAAACTATTTGTTAATGGATTAACCATTTAATTTTGGAAGTTTTGGAAATAACAGTGGAATTTAAAAACAACTGTGTCTGAATTCCCACCGGCTGCTGTTAATTCAACCCTCAATATTTTTAAACTGTTATTTTTTTTATTTAGTTTTTTTGTTCCCTTAACTGCAAATCTTACAAGGATTTTCCACATAATTAGAAAACTAAGTTTAATTATTTTTTCCTTTTTGCCCCAACTCCTGAGGTAGAAAAAAAAAATATATATATATATACTCAAAGTTTCAAGGTTTTCTTTTTGTAGGAGCAACATGCATACTGCTCATCACCACTACTACAGGGAAATACAAAGGCCCTTCTAAAAATTAAAACAAAAAAATAATAAAATACATTTTCAAAATATTTAAAATCGTAAAAATTAAACACTTGGCTGTACAGAGAGAATAATCATCTAAACTAAAAGTTTGCCATACAAACACAACACAGTTCTTGCAGCAATAGCTAATAAATATACTAATAAATATAATAAGTGATTTTAATATTACTAAAAACAGGCAGGTTGGTTCCCAGATTGATTGATTTTCAATATGTGAGGCCGTGAGAGGTTATGAATATTTTCCCCTGAAGCTGCACACAATAAAGTGAAAGAAAATATATATATATCGAATGCCCCTGCCTAATGATAATTTATGTTACAAATTTGGAAAGTTTGTATTTGAATTCCTGAAGACTGTTGTTATTTCCAAAAATAAAATAGTTATTTAGTCACAGTCACAGAAGCAGCAGATTTTATTTTTTGAAGTACATTTTATTTCACTTTATTGTGTGCGGAGATAGGGAAAATCACAGCAATGAGACGGGTGGTTATGTAATGATTCCGACCGGGGGAAACCCAAATCAGAATGCCATCTGGAAATAACTGCAGCAATAGTCATTTTCGATCTGGTTTAAGTAATTTAGCAAAGTACATTCATAAAGAGGTATCGAGTTGAATATGAAAAAAAAAATTCTTTTTATGGATTTATATTTCGTTTACTAAAGTGTGGAACGTGTTTAGAAATAAATAGGAGGGTGTTTCATATTAAGTTTTTTGTTAAATATGTCTAACTCATCTGCAGTCAATTACATTTTATTCACATTATTGACAAGGTCAACCTATTCTGTTCTCCCTCAACACCAAACGATTCCTCTTATGGCTATTGCAGAAAATGCAAGGATCCTTCCTACTTCTGGGGTTACAGAAAATGCTGCTTAGTGCAGGCATACGGGGAGTGAATTAAATTTTGTCACAGAGGAAAGTAAAAGTGTAACCAGAAACTTGAAATGAAGGAAGTGAAGGAGGAAATTAAATCAAAATTTAAAGTTTAATATTTCAATTTAAAAAAAAGTGACCATTAGCAAAATTCTAGAAAGTGCCAGTGCGTTGTTTATGGTCTACATTTCCTGTTGGGGAGATTAAAAGCCGTAAATCACCAAATTACTTTTACAGTCAGGAATTAACAACTCCTTTAATAAAACACGTGTCCTGTAACCGGTCTTTTAATCAGACTTCATGATGTTACAATAAGTATGCCCTGGATTAAGTGTATCTCTCAAGTAACCCCTTTGAAAATTGGCCTTGTCTTGCCTGTGTTGCAGGGGAATAGTTGCTATTGTTAATACAGCTAAAACTACATCTGCATATCGCATATCAACCTGCCCGGCACCATCAATAACCAGTCCGAGTCTTGAGGGATGTGAGCCTGTCAGTCAGTTCTGTTATTTTAGGGAAGACCCGAAGCGTCGAGTCTTAAACAACATCCCACTGATTGGCAGGCCTAGGTCACCATTTGAAGGACTTATATATATACAAAAGGAGCATGACAGTTATCATTAGCACTTAGGATCTAGGATTCCGGCTATCTCTAGAGAAAGGCTTCCTCTGGTGAAACTTTGTCAGCTTGTGTATTTAAATTATCCAAACTTTTGGGGCTTCTAATAACAGTGCAAAGGCCAACAGCATCCCGTATACCTTTATAACACATTTCTAAAGTTAAATTCCACAGGTATCCCTTTCCACAAATCCCCAGGTCGAGGATACGTGGATGGTATAATTGTTGGAAGGCTACAGCTAAAATAACAAATGTCTGGGTTCAAGAATCTGAACCACTAACCAACAATTTGGGATCAGCCAATTAACTAGGAAAAAGGACATTTTTGGATTGGGATTTTTAAAATCTGAGTGCACATGTGTCGAGTAAATGAATTAAGACATTAAAAAAAGAATGCTTCAATGTTTTCTGTTCTGTAGATTGAGCCTCTGGTGTTTGCCCCTACCCCTCAGCTAGTCTAGAAACCTTACTGATTTCATCTATATGTGGGAGAATGCAGCCCCCCACACTTCCAACCTTCCTACCAGGTCCTCAGTCTACATAACATTCCTCTACAACGACATTTTCATTGAAACAAAGGACAAGGTGTGGCCATCTGCCTCAAAGTTTGGGTTAGTATTCTTTTTTAAGTTATACACACTAATCAGAATTCTGCATAATGCCCAGTGGAACATCAAAATAGAAAAGCTTTGAACTGGCATTTAAAGTGATCCAGCAGCCCAAAACCCACCAAAAGATTACTTACCTTTTGTCCCCCCCACTGCTGATCGCTGCTAGTCGATTATCAGTAACTCACCTGATCACTGGAACTGAATCCACACCACAGCCCACAGGAAGCAGTCAGATGAGGACGCAGGCTCAGATCCAGTAATCAGGTGAGTTGATGATCGCCAGAATAGCACCAATGAGCTCCAGAGAACAATGGGTGAGTACCCTTTTGTTTGTTTTTTGGCTGCTGAATGGTTTTAATTCTCTGAAGGTGCGTTTGACTTTGATAACCCAAGGCACCAATATAACCACCTTGTAGTTAAATGTATATCTTTTTAAATGTATTAAAACCAAAATCAGCATGTTGAAGGAAAATAAGTTTAACTAAGAGACTACACATTTGTTGTCTAAATAATCAGATATCCCTATGGTGGATCACTTCAAGTCCTTCTGGTTCATCAATTTGACCACACCCACACATTTGTTAAACGAAGGTCCCTTTGAGCCTTCTTCATTAGGCTTGCCTGCATGTCTCCCTAGAATGGCTTGCTACTTTGGCATACACTATCATGGACACCCACAGGAAATGCATTCTTAAGTGACAATGACAATGCTTACAAATTTGAGTTCTTTTGCCTATTGGACACAAATCACTCTAACCCCCCCAATCATGTTCTGAAAGAGCAGCCAAGTTACTATATCAAGATTGTCACAAATAGTTAAACAAATTTATGCTTGAAACAAATCCAAAAATTCTTCACATCAGTGGCTTGTGTTTAAAAATCTCACGTTACAGCTTTCTGATGACCTTATGCTTAGCAATACATTCCGATATTCCTGGAAAAATGGGCCTGCGAAACTGCTTAAACTCCTGTATAATTAAAGGTAGTCTGGTTTATTTAACTGAACAGATTCCAGTTGAGATCAGATACCCACCTAAATTAAAATGTGTTCAGTAGATAAATCAAAGCAATTGTATTAATTCTATAAATTAGATAGCTGACCGTCTCTACAAGCTAAATAAAGCTACATTTCCTACTAGAGAACTGTTTTTTACTTTCTTTATACATCTTAAAATAAATCAAAACCAGGTGACATGCCAAACTAAGACACTGAATAGAAAAATACATTTTTTTCCAAAAGCACATTCAAGCATTGTTTGTTATAGCAGAGTAATGCCCTTGTGGTTTCCCATCTGTTTTATTATAAACTTTGCTAATTGTGTAACACAACAAGTAGTGTGGATGTCGTTGTGACATCTCTGCTTCACATCACTGTCTGGCCATTTCATGTCATTCACTAAGAGCTCTGTCATTGCCAACCACAGATTGAGGTTCATAGAAAGTCAGAACGTGATCTTAAAAGGAATCTGTCACAAAAGAAAAATGCATGTCTCAAAAGCCAAGTAATAAAAAAACAAACATTCTGTTTTCCAGGACAGTAAATTTTAATGCAAACAATTGCTAGGACAGTCAAGTAGACATAATGAGGGTTATCCAAGTGGTTTTGATATCCTCTGGAAATTTCAGAGAGGCTGAGTCTTGGGAAACCTCACAACTAAACACACAATACATTTTTTTCAAAGAAAATTCCCAACGGCTGCAATAGGACAATTCTACAGGTGAGGGGTAGGTTGTTTGGAGAATCCTGGCTAATCCTGACTGGCTAATTTGTATTGTTTTTTTAATTTCATATAGGCTATTCATATTTCCTAAAATGTAAAATAAAATACCTACCCTACTGTAAACAATATAGATGCTATCTGTAGAGCTGCCACATTTTAGGCCCAGGGACTTAAGGTTAAAAAAAAAACACTTTAGTTGAGGTCATGTTAATTATTTGGGATGCATGGTGCACTTCAGGTGTGCTTTGACGTGTAAATTGCAACCAGCATTTGACTGAGCTTTTTCATTTTGACACACTAGAAACTGCAATAAAAATGTTTGTTCAAGTTTTTCCCAAAGAAAATCACCTGTGCCTGCGATGGGGCATTTTTACAGATGAGGCACATCATATATCCATTGAGGTAAGTATATTTTGTTATGAATTTAGAAATAACAGCACACTATGGGATATGCATAGACTATACTGTAGGGTGCTGTTATTTCCAAACTTTTAAAGTGGAATTACAGTTTTGGGTAACCCTCGCCCTGCCTCCCTCCCCTGCTACTGAGGCAGGACGGGGGCTATAAACATAAAAAGCCTTACCTTGCCCAGGATTTAGTGCAGTCTGTCTGGTGCGGGGGGGGGGGGGGGGAGTTCTTTGCGCTGTCTGTGCAATTGCCGCAGGAGCACCAGTGATTGCTCTGGATCCTCGTGTTTCTATCTTAACATAGAAACATAGAAGGTTGATGGCAGAATGAGATCATATGGTCCATCTAATCTGCCCTTATGTGTATGTTCTCTTAATCCTATGATAGTTGTATGCTTATCCCAAGCATGTTTAAAGTATCTTACTGTTAGTGTTTTTCGCATACCATCTACTACTCTTTCAGTAAAATCAAATCTTCTAACGCTCCTGATTTTCCATTTAACTAACTTCAGGTTGTGCTCCTTGCCATTAAGTTTTGTCTTAAAAACACTTCCCTCCTGAACTTTATTCAATCCTTTCACAAATGTAAAGGTCTCATTTGTGTACAAATTAAATTCTTAAACATTACATTCAAATTAAAGTCTCTCCTGATAAGTTTTAAGTTCAAGATTTTCTATATCTGGTATAGAAGAATACAGCAAGTCTACTGGTTATGATTTATTGTTACAGATCTGCCATGACCGGGATGACTAAGAAGATTCAGACAGCGCTTTCTCTTTGGCTCAAGCTGGACAGTGGACCTACACCCAGAAAAGAAGCCCTTAGAGGGGACGTCAACTTTTTTAGGGTGGGAAACTAGAAACTGAAGCACACACACAAGAGAATGAGGCTGATGCCAAAAAGCATTTACCTTTCTAGTACCCCCAATGCAAATAAGATGCAGCCCTGGAATAGGTAAGCCAAATACTTTAAAGTCCCCCACCTATGCCCACCCCTGGTGAATAAAAAACTATGTTATTTAGCCCAATTTATCTAGCATCAGCGCCAGTCAATTCCACTCTATTTTGCCTCTACAGCACTCAGTGTGCCATTCAACAGACAAGAAACAGGCAGCCCCGATGGTCCCCCAGCCTGCATCGAATTTATCAGTAGCACCATATAGTTTGCGGTGACTGGCACAAGTTTATGGTAGTGCTGTATGTTAAGATCCCCATAGATCACATAGAGCACAATGGGCAGAGCTGTATTGACATATTTTATGCTTACAAATAATTTTACACACATTTGTTTGTACAGAATTTGCATTTCCACTTGTCAATAATGTAAATGCAGGACTTAGATGTTGTCAAATGGCATTTTAGTTTTTTTCTGTAAAATATATTATCTCAGTTTTTTTGCTTTATCAATGTGTTATTGGGAAATCAATAACTAAAATGCAGCCTAAACAAACTAACGTTGTCCCCTTTGTCCCCAGCAGTGATATCCTGTAAATGTAGAAATGTCGACCTGCGCCTGTTATATACAGCACCAATTATTTCAGTGTGCCAAAAATGAAGACATATGATGTGCAGCACCTAAAAGACGCAAGTACAGTGTGGCATTCACAGACGCTGTCATAATCGGGGTCCAACAGGCGCTGACAGAGTGCACCAATCCAAGCTGATTTTTTAACACCATGCGTGGTGACTTGCAGCGCCATTCTGAACAAATAGCAGTGCCAAGATAGAAATGATGCCAGTGCTAAAAAACACGCAGTATGGCAACAAAATGATGTTAAACAGCGGACTTCTTAAATAAGGCCCATAGTCTCCGTATTCTTTCGTATAAGAAAATATCTAATAGAGCTTATTTAAACAGATCCAGATGACAAGAACTATACATGATATCATTAAGTAACACATAAACTGATTGTCAGTTAACAGAGGTTTAGCCATGTAGAAAGTATCAGTTGGTGTTGTTCTCAACATTCTTGGGCTTTTCAACACTTTTGGATTATCCAGCTATTGGAGTGGATAAGGTGTCCAATGATGAGAGACAGACCTGATAATCATTACTGAACATATCACTATTAGATTGCTTCTGGACTTACTTTCTGAAAATGTAAAGGCATGCAAGTCTCACTGGAATATTATATTACATTCTATGATACACACCTACATCAGTACATAACATTTCCATTCAGCCCTCATCTTGTCTTCCCATTCACTGTCTAACAGTTTTAAAATTTGCTATATATTGGTAATCTGAGCTTTTTAATCTAGGTGTCTTCTCTAGTACTGGCTCATAGTATTCACTTTCACCGGAAATTAATGATGAAAGGCTGATGTTGTCTCCTGTACAAACTGATGGCCAAAAACAACTGCAAGAGATACTTCTTGTGTTGGACGAAATATCTAATAAAGAAAAATGTTCTCTTTGCTCAGATGGATCTGATAATATTTCAGATCTATTTTTTCATTGTATTTTTTATTATAATCTCCAGGGCTGATGTAAGGGTATTACACGGATGTTACACTCGGTGAAATCCAAGCGCGGCTTTAGTTTAAGTAAGTTTGGAAGAGTAACAATGAAACCGAGTGTGGGACTCCATCAAGCAATTCAACATGGGAGATTACATTGATGATCTTGCCTGACAGTACTTGAAACTCTTTAACTCCCTGACCTACACTCAACTGAATAAAATGTTAAAGCTGTCAAAGAAATCTTACTCTGTAGTGGAAAGTTAGTGGGTTGAGAAGAAGCATGAGTTCATATCAGAAATGGCTTCTATTATCTCCGTTCCACATCTCCTGTACTGCCCTAAACGCCTTCATTTTGGATATTACGCTTGAGCGAACTTGCCAAAATGTACAAATTTTAGCAGATGTTTCTCTCAGAGTGATTGTCCACTTGCCAAGAACTGAACTGGCCCAAATTTTATTCTAATAAATCTGCCCTATGCAATAAAATTCCCGGACATGTTATTGAAGGGACCCTTTCCAAGATATAATGGCTGTTTCTAGAAAAAAACATTTGTAACGTCATATGGATTAGCCTAAGTACCATTAAAAAAAATATGCACTCTTCAGCTACAATTGTATCTTAATGTCAGTGCCTATAAAAACGGGAGTGAAGTGTAAATGCCGTCGTCAGATTCAAACATTCAAAGCAAACAGTGCTGCTTGTGAAACCGGGCAAGGCAAGGAGTATGCTTTTCATTAAAATTCACAAACGTCTTTTGAGATTAAAGGTCTGACTTTAATACGGAACAAAGTTTAGGGATTGCGCACATCTGTTTGTGGCGTGGTTCTTTGTGGTCACTCGTCATTATTTCTGAAGAGATAACTGAAAGGATCATGAGACAAGAACAACTGAGCACGTCAAAAGTCATAGAGTGCAGTAATGTCAACACAATGGTTATTTTAACATCACATGATAGTTGATATATGTATCTCTTACAGCGCTGTCATGGTGTGTCTATGCATATGATGACCATATAGCTTATGCTCTAGAAAATTAGTATCTTATGTCACTGTAATGAGAATAAGATATTAAAAGCCATAGACTGTAACTTACAAGGGAGCAAGTTGTCATTTGTCAAAGTCTCTGGACTTAAAGCATGCAATCCTTCAGTACAGTGGAAGACTGAGGCCAAAAATTACCCCCTGAATTTTACCAGCCTCTGGCCAGCCCGAGGCATCCCTGCTGAGCACCCCCGAACCCTGATGCCAGGGCTATAGCATTGGGGGCTGGGGTTCCTTGGCTTGTGGGTATAGTGGGGCTGGGTACAGGGGGCTGAGAGGGAGACTAAGGGGGCGTTATAGAATGTGGGTGTTAAAAGCAGCAGCCCAACTGGCCGCAAAGCAGTGCGGCCCACTGGGCATTGTCCTGGGTCTCCCTATGGCCAGTCTGCCCCTGCTTCAGTGGGGATCAAGGCAAGCTTAACTTAAGGACCACCAGTGTACCGCTACTTAAAGGCGTACTATTGCAAATTTCGAATCATAACACAGATTTCAATAATACTTTATATAAACAGTATTTAAATGGTGTAATAATAAGCAAATGTGTGTTCTCCAAAACAGCTTACATGGTGCCATTGCAAAGTGGTAGGTGTTTCAAAAGTAGCCTGGGTGACAGAAGAAACCATGTCATTTGCGGGGGGGGGGGCGCTGTGTGATTAAAGTCTGTTTTTGAACACATATACACCAGTAACAAAGCGAAAACACATGGAATGACATTGTTTTCACACTGGGACAATAACACTTTAGTGCCAGACCTGTAATGACAATTCTGCATAAAAATATAAAAAGTCCAAAAAATGTTTAAAAGTGTTTGTTTGCAGCCAGGAGAGGTCACACAATGATTTGAGCATAAATAAATAAATTGCCAGACACGCTATTTATACACAACTAATGAAACCCCATTGACATGTATAGGAGAGCGATACAAAGCGACAGGTACTACATGGCACTCCTGGGCCTAGAGCGCCGGCGCTATACACTGAGCCGCCTGGATAAATACATGTGAGGCTACATGGCGCTGTTAGAGGCGCTCACCAGATTCGCTTTCTGTGGCTTCCCATACAGCCCCCAGCGTTCACCAGCTGCTGGCTGCCGCTATGAAGCACTACCTGGCGCTATCCATTGTTTAATAACCCCCCAGAATGATCAAGTAGTCCAACTGGAGTCACTTCAGTCCTGAGCATATATGAGAGCATAGTGGTTGCTTCTGGTTACCAGGGGGAGAAAACTGCTACACTTGCAATGCAGTAGAACTTGGATGAGAGCAGCTGGAATGCTAAGAAACGTATATCTAGGAGCAACGATAAATATAAGCCCTGTCTTATTTTTGGGGAAACAGGATGCAAATGTCCTGGTGTAGGTGATTTGTTTGGAAAAAACTTTGGCATTTTGAGTGTTTAATAAATTAAAACAAAGCCTACAAAATTAATATCTAATCACTAAAATGTTTTTACCATGCTCTACAATAAGGACTGTTACATTATGGTAAGGCTATTAAAAAAAAAAACAACATACAAACTGCATTTGAAGTGTGTTATTATTTTCCAAAATCGTAAAAAAAAAAAAACCCTATTAATTTTCTTGTGTGTTGAGTAAAAAGCTGGCTCAGAAGGAAGTCGTAATTCAAAACGGAAAGCAAGTTCAAAGTGAACCTCGTTTCACAGAAAATTAGCACGACTCCTTAAAGCCGTCCTTGACTCTGAATAAGAGTCTATCTTATATGTTTCCCACACCCTGTACATACAGATTGCCCACATTAAAAATCATCCTACCTGCATCTACTGCATGTTATGAGTCTTTAAACATCCAAAATGACGGCTCATGGAACATCAGGCAGCCTGCAAACAGGAAGTGCCTTCTGACTGTGCTGCTCTGCATTCTGGGATTGCTGACCTTTTCCTGACCCCAGTTCTGCTCTGTCTGTGCAAAGCACAGCTATAACCCACCCCCCTGTACTATATCCCGCTCTCCTCTCCTCAGTCAAGATGGTGGCGCCCGTATCCTAAAGTCCTGAACAGAGTTGCAGCCCAGTGGGGGAAAGAATAATAAGTGACTAAAAACTTGAAATATATTAATGTTAAATGCTGGGGAATTGTTTTTTAAGGGTTTGGGCCTTTCAATAAATCATGGTGAAGGTCCGGTTTAAGATGCCACACTGACCTGATTTCGGCCTTCCATAGTGGAAGAGTTTTTTTAGCTTAGCAACACATTTTCTCTCTCACTATTACACAGAGATGGCCATAACTGGAAAAAGTTTGACATATAAGGCTTACATTTGCTTATCTAGCTTCCTTACAGCAACTAGCTCAGGGCAGGGTCACAGCTGCAAATTAATCACCCGATGCTACAGTTTCTCTCTGCACCCAATTTTTTTTTAACTACCTGACACAGGTGCTAAAATGTTCCATTTTAAGACTTTGCTTGGTCCTTATATTTAGTATTATATTTAATACTATATTTAACCAAAGTCACAATTAGAAATAAATTGATTTCATTTTAATTTAATATTGATGTAGACACAGCTGCTGACTTTCAAAATTAATAATTCTAGTTTTATTATAAACATTTTTACCATGTACTTTTATTGTTGGAATATATCTAAAATTAAAAAATATAATGCAGTTGTATAATACATATTTTATTTAAAACAGAAGCAATACAATATTTTTATTCCAAAAGTAAAGCAATTTTTTTATCCTGAGCTTCCAGTACGCTCATATTTTCCGTAACTATATTATTAACTATATTATTGTATTTATGAATCAATACATTTTTTTTAATGTAGTTTCATTGCTGGACAGTCATGACCATTCAAATGTTCATGCTAGTTTAATGTTATATTACATATGCATTTCTAAAGTCAATATGCTTTTATTTTAATGTACTATGGCCCTTATTAAACAAGGGATAGCGACAGGTAGCGACTGGTGAGCGGCCGGTAATGACGGGCACCGCCACGAGAACGCCGGCTCCCCACCACAATCACACATTTATCAAGCCAATCCTGCTTAGCGACTGAGATAGCGCCAGATAGCCACTCATTCATCATTATTCCAGTCTCAGCCCACAGCGCTAGCGTCCGACCTTGAACAGCGACAGGTATGACCTCTCGCTACCTGGCGCTCTCCAATGCATTTCAATGGAACAATCTTTAAATATTAATAATTATTATTATTTATTTATTTTTTTTTTAAATGTGAAAAATTCTGTGACCACTTCACTTCTGCCATTTTAAATAATTTTTTTAAGGTAAAAAAAATAAAAATAAAAAAATGTACAGAATTGATATTACAGGTCTGATATTAATGTATTCATATTACAAAATTATTTTAAAAACTTGTTTTTTTTGGTTTCCAAAAATATGGTTATTTGGGGGTTAAAAAACTACTTTTAACCCATTGCCGCCAGCGCTCTGGGGTTTAAACATGCATTTTGCAGCGCGAGAATTTTTTGAGCTTGATTTGTTAATGAATATGGTGGAAGCCGATCGCTCTGACCAGTCGCTATCATGCGCTCCCATACAGCGCGGAACCTGACAAATAGCGACTCCTCAACCAATATTTAACATTACGGCAAACCGACTGAGTCGCTATCAACTACCGAACAACGGCCAAGCACAGCTACTAGCGGGCGCTCTGAAAATGCCGCTACAGTCGCTCAACTGTCGCTACCTGCCGCTGTTAATGAATCGGCCTCCCCGTATGTATGTCACATCTCTTTTTTTCCACATTAATACCATAATTATATTACATACAAAATGTGTTTAATATATTGTAATAGAAACATGTTTAGGCAGGATGGATTTTAGTTATGCTTAGTTTAATGTTACAGTACATAAATAATAATACATTTTAATTAGTTTAGTCGGACAATTTTGGGGCAATCTCTGCAGGGAGATTTGTTTAAAGTATGGAAAGAGGCTTTTAAGGGTTTAATTTCATAGTCAATTAAAAAGGCTTCAAGAACCTACAAGTTTGTAAAAAGTAATTCATAGGAGGAAAGCACTTAAAAAAAAATCTAAACGTAAACTTTATACATTTAATTCAGAATTTAAAAACTAAAATAAAGTTTAAAAATAAAAATTAGAAATGCAGAATGTTAAATAAAAGTATTTTATTGAAATATTTTATATTATATTTATATTATTTTATAGGACCCCACACATTAATACAAAAGTGTAAAATGGAGATTTTCAAAAATATTTGTATCAGTTCAAGCAGCTAAAGCAGTGAGTGGTAAATGCACCTTCCCAACTGTCGTGCCATAACTAAATGTGATCTATTGAATTTGTAAGTGGAAAAGAGCTTTTCCCCTCCATGATAATCTCTGCGGGGAATAGAACTTGAGATTTCTTTAGACATGTTTGAAAAACAGCACCCCAGAATAATTGCCGGTACCTGTCATCTCATTATTAGTGTCAGATTTCCGGTAAATCTCAAAGTCGTGGATTTTATTTCCTGGCAAAACTTCTGAGAATTTAAGATATTTTGAAAGCTGAAAAAGACAATAAAGGAGGAAAAGATACCCCCGTCTAATTGTACCTTGCAGACGTTGTGTTCCAGGAATACTGCACCATTATCTTTATTAGCGGTGAACCATTACGTGCGAAGAAGTACAGTGTTTACATCTAACTTTGCGTTTGATTGACTAACTCTAACTTTGAGTTTTATTGTGGACTACAGTCACACAGCTGGTGTTCGTGCTAAAATATTTTCCAACATTTAATGGTCGATATATGATAAATATGATCACATGGGTCATCATTCTGCAATGTTACCATCCAAAAAGTTTCTAAACTGTGGGCCCTTGGACGAGAATAGTGCATTGAACTTCCAGAACACAGCCCGTCTTACCCAGAGTCCAATCTCCTCCCTACCTCTCAAAACCCTTCCAATGTCCAAAGCCCACCCCTTCCAAAACAATCCTGCAATGCTTTAGTCTAAGCATTCAAATGCACCTATACTCCATGGGATCTCTGTTGTCACCTTCTATCCCCAGCCCAGTGCCCCAAACCAGTCTGTGTTTCTAAAGCCTTTGCACAATATTCATAACACAAATCGAATGCAGTCGGCCATATTGTTCCCTGGCCGAGCAGTCCTGCCCCCAGAGATGATGCGTTCTGTTACAATACATGCATCTCAGCAATGGGGATCCTTTCAACCTAACTGGAATTATATGACTGATTCAGCACCGTAAGACTTTTTTTTTCTTACATCTGTTGATATTTATTTTTCAAAGATTTTTTTTCCTTAGTGCAATTCGGCATTATTTTTACCTGTGCAAATTATTTTAAAATGTCCACAGCTAAACATGACTCTGAATTGCATTATAATAAATCATTATAAAAATGTTTTTCTCATAGAAAAACGTGAGAAAAAAAGGGTGTTAAATAAGCCCCAGTGTGACAATTTAGTTGTAACTGAACTACTTAGCATATGACTGCCATTCACCCTTATACTACTTCCTGTAGTCTTTTTATCAATATTGGGCAAAGTCTTTAGTAAAAAAAAAAAACAAAAACACAGGCTGTTTTGGGGACTGAGCTGGGAATGAAAGGTGACGACATTAACTTTCCTCTGTGTGCAGGTGCACTTCAATGGACCTCCCCATGCTATCATCACAGGAACCACGGCATATCACCTTCCATTCCCTACAATGGAGAGACGGCATGCCATAGTTACTGTGACAAATGTCGTGGGGCGGTCTATCAGGTGCTGAGTCATAAAGAGTGACTTGATGATGGCGGCTGCTGTGTGGGCAGTGCAGGACTGGGATTGGGTGATACAGTAAGTGTCTAAGCATAGATACTGCTGATTTCTCCTGGTCTCCTGTATAGTAATCATATACTAACCTAAACCAGACTCCAAACATCCTCTGCTCCAAGGAAGTCCAGACACAGCAATGCCATGACAGAACTCCCCACATCTAGTTCTATCTTAAAAGACAGTGACAGTGTTTCGTTTGCTAAGAAACTTAGATGTGTCCCTTATAAATTTATGTCAGTCTTAATTTATCAGCCAGTCTGTTAAAAGGAACAGATATCGGCCCAGAAATCTATAAGATTCCCAGGCTGATTGATTTGCTCCCCCTGGGACATCCAGAATCGTGATGCCCCGCTGTGTGAAACTCCCCAGGTCTCCCATAAACTCACCTTCTTTCCCAGTTCAACTGTGCGTGAGCAGCGGCCGCATCCCCCGCTATCCCTTTAGCAGGGTGCATGCCTGCACCAGGAATTTGTAAATGGCGGGTACGAGCATTCTTCCTGTTAGAGGGTAGTGGGGGATGCGGCTGTCAGCGAGCTCGGATCCGCTGGTATTAGACAAGCTCCTGGGCGAAGGGGCTTGAGCACGCTGTTTAGACGAGCGCCCGCACATGCGTTGTAGGACCGGGAAGGGGAAAGTTTGTTTGGGCGACCTGGGGGGGTTATATATAATTTATGGTACAGAGCAAAAAGAAGGGAAATTGTGTTCACAAACAATTCATCAATGAGAACCCACACTTAGCCCAGAAAGGCATATGCTATCACCAATTATAGTAATTCTTCAATAAAAACACTTGTTTACATTTACAAAGTTCCTCAGTAGATGTTTCACATTTGTCACAAAGCGCATGCACTAGTGCTAGATGTAGCAATTCTCCAAAAGAACAAATGTTCGCTGAATTCAGTGAATATCCCAAAACGCATGCAACCTTTAAAAGTGATCACCCTTCACTTGATGTGCGCTTACCAGAACAGGATATAAAAAACTCCTTATAAACAACAAGCTCCGTAGATAATTCCAAAGGTATATTACTTATATTCAATATATTTCCATAGAACTCAATCCGTGATGGTCAATTGATCATATAAAAGAAAACACATAGAAAAAATAGTGCAACCCCATCTAAATGGTATTCAAGTCAAGTATTCAATGTTAAAATTGCACTTACAAGAGTCCAAACAAGAATGCACAAATCGGTACACTGGAAAAGTAGTCCTCCTTTCCCTAGTCCACTATGGCCAGTAGTAGATATGGGTGCGGTAGGAACTAAGACTGTGCCCAAATGAGTGCGCTTCACCTTTTAAAATAATAAATGCCGCTGCCCCGCCTGACGCGTTTCACTGATAATACAGCTTTTTCAAAGGCTTCCGTGGTGGCGCGCTGATCCCACTCACTGACCGGCTGGGGGGGTCGACACAGCGGGGCACCCCGATCGGGTTCTGGGTTTTGGTCCACTTTAAACAGGGCACAGAAAAAGCAGCATGTAACATCACCACTATAGGAATTGCACATTTCCATGTTTATGTTGTGTGCACTGTGTATTCAGCTAGGATGCTGTTATCCATTCTGATGAGTTTGAGACTCGCAACAACACACATACATATACAGTATTAATACAATATATGTGTATATAATATTGTATGATTTGCATATATGACCAATTATTAGTATTCATATTATATTAATATATTTATTAATACACACACACACACACACACCTGCTGACACCCCTCTCATGCTCTTTCTTCACCCTGTCGGCTTTAGCACCTTCCGGATTTGCCACATCCACAGTTCACAGGAAGGTGATAAGCTTGAAAATGCTACTTTTAATGTGTTTACATCTGGAGCCTGGCAACAGAGAGGTGAGAACTTGTGGAGGTAAATGTTATTTCTTTCCTCTTTACTTTTGGTAAAAAGATGGAGAACACGCACAACAAATCAAGGTCCCAGCGATGATAATTGTATCTGTGTATTTAAATGGCCTGTATGTTCAAAGTAAAGGCTAATAAAGTAACAAAGGCTTGATTCATCGTAGCCCTGCTGGCTCTAAGGGTTTCTTTTGGGAGCTATCAGCTCTGAAACGGAGAGTGCGCACCCGCCTGGTCCTCTATGGGCGTATGAGTGTCCACAGCAGAAAGCATATCTCCAGTGGGCACTCACCTGATGCACAGCAGGGCGCGAGCACTGAGGCCAGTCATTGAGGGTTCTGGCGGTACTGGAACCAAAGCAGGATTGCTAACGCCTGTAGGACTCCTACCTGCAGATGGGGAGGAACTTTTTTCTTTGATTCTGATTGTGATGTTAGCCTTTTGATGTAGAGTTTACAGCTTCCCCCCCTTCGCTGGAAAAGATTAACCATAACTTAAAGGGCTTTACACTGGACCTTTAATGAAAAGCCCAAACCTTTAAAAAAAATAATCTCCAACATCTAAAATGAATATATTTTACATGTCAGAAGACACTTTCTTTTTGCAGGAAGCCCAAGACTCCATGGACCGCCATCTTGGATGTTTAAAGGCTCAGAAATTGCAGTAGATGCAGGTAGGATAATTTTAATGTGGGCAATCTGTATGTACAGGGTGGGGAGAAACATATATACGATAAGCTCTAATTCAGGGTGAAGGTCCAGTTTAAGAGCCTTGGATTTTTCAATCACCGTGTTCTCATTGACACATACACATTCTTTTTCTCCAATTGTACAGGTACAAATTATTTCTAACTAGGTATATATTCTATTTTGCAGGTTTCGAAACAGTAGCCTATGGGGAATCTATACATATTTAGAGACTCCATTTTAATGTCGCTGGATTTCTAAATTTGTAAGATAAAATAACTACCTCAAAAGAAACAATATATATATATATTATACACACACATATACATACACAAATGTCTACAATGCATGTTGGATAATTTAATGTTGTTTATTATAGTATTTATTTGCATGTTGCCAAATACTCAAAATGCAAAGTTGTCTCTCTGAAATTCATTAGGGGGGGGGGGGTGTCATATGCTTCGGAAACAGGGAAAGATCAATCTCCCTGTTCTGATACTCACCTTTTTTTCAGGTTAACTCCTGTCAGCTGCCAAATAGTGAAGCCACTCTTCCCCTCTACCAATCCTGAGTTAGTATGACCTAGCTAAGATCAGGGGAGCAAATCAGGGCTGCTACACACAGTAATATCAAACAAGCACTTACAAAGAGTGCATAAGAGCCAGTGCCTGACAGGACCAGCCACAGGGATGCACAGCTGCAGCTTGCGTTGAACGCCGAGCAGAAAATATGGCTGCAGTAGATTTTATTTAAAAAAAAGCCTTGATTGCTTGTCACCAGGCTCACTCCAGTGCTCTTTTTTGGGAGCTATCAGCTCTGAAACGCAGAGTGCTCTCACGTCTGGTCCTCTGTGGGTTTATGAGTATCCACTGCAAAAAAGGACATCGCCAGTGGAAGCTCGCATAATGCACAGCAGGGCACATACACTGAGGCCAGCCAAGGAGGGTGCTGTTGGCACTGGAGCAAACATGGACAAACACGGCAAAAACGGGAGTGATGAAGCCCATAGAACTCAACTGGATCAAGCCCAGGGACACTCATGACTGAAGTGCTCCCTGAATGTTGTTGTTAAAGTGGACCAACACCCAGGATTTTGACTATCCTGGGTTTTGGTCCACTTCGGCGGGGCACCCCGATCGGGGGTGTCCCGCTCTCTGAAACCCCCCAGAAACCCCCAAAAACTCACCTCTCCCCCCTCCCACGTGACCGCGAAATCCAATCCCCGCCGACGTCCAAGCTGGTGACAGCGGCGTCCAAGACAGCGCGGCCATTCACAGACGGCTGGCACGGGCGCGCGCACGTCTAGAGGGGCGCGCGGGAGGCGGCGGCGGATCAGGTAAGGAGTTTTTTTTTTTTTTGGGGGGTGTCACCCCCGCGGGACATCCCGATCTCGGATGTCCCGCGGTGAGTGAGGTGATCAGCCCGGGAATCTTATAGATTACCAGGCCGATCACCCCTGGGTGTTGGTCCACTTTAAGGTAGCCTAAGGCTCTTGGCATGTGTGCACTTACTACTTGTGTTTGTCTCAATGCACGGATGGGTTAACTTCAAAGGAAAAATTCCTATATGTGCACAAGCATACAACTTTTTCAATATCTCACATAAATGGGTTTAATTTTAGATTGGATGCCAACTTTAGACCCCTAGTAGATGGCATTTTGCTCTCTTGTGGCTCATTTTTAAGCCTGTCATGGGTCTCCCTAAGATGTCCAGATACTTTCTTCCTATATGTGCACAAGCATACAATGACCATATATGTACAAAAATCTAAACCTAAAAAATGATGGTGCCTGCTGCCACGTAGTAGCTGCCAATACATAAGCCAGAGATGAGCATTTGGAGATATGGAAAGGCATGCAACTTTTTCAACATCCCACATAAATGGGTTTAACTCAGTTTTAGACTGGACTCTGACTTTAAACCCCTAGTAGATGGCGTTTTGCTCTCTTGTGACTCATTTTTTTAAGCCAGACTTGGGTATCCCTTAGATGGCCGGATACTTTCTTCTGGACAACCTTCAAATACAAATAGAAAAGGCAGTGTTTTAGTGAGCTGCAGTGTAAAATGAGAAGACACTCCACAAGTGCTCCTGCAAATGTACTGTTGGGTAGTTGAGCGCAACACATTTGATATCTGTTTCCTCATTATTTAGTCGTCTGCCATCGGCTTGTTTTGATAACATCCTCCAGGAAAAGAAATAGGAGCACATGTGTGACTTGTTTTTACTCACACCATCTTTCAAGATGGCTCTTGATTTTAGGGTATTTTTCATCAAATGTTATCAAAACTTACATTTCCCTGTACAATTGCTCCCTACGAAAGTTTCATACCAGCTGTCACCGATGAAATTCAAGCCCTTATTAGCCTAAAGTTTGCTGGTGAGACCATCTAGAGACTTTCCAAAAACTATAAACACTTTAGCAAGTGGGAAGGAGAAGGTGAGAATGACAGAATTACAAACCGTGCAGCAAACTAAGCGTAGCTATACCCTGGCTGTGTCCAAGAATGAAACACTTCTAAAAAGAAAGGGTCCTTGGGGGGGGGGCGAGGACTCAGAAAGATGTAAAAACATTTGAATGTATGAGGTTAGGGAAATGTCAGCGGGATCCCTCAAGAGCATTTAATATGCATGCCATTAGATGTTTTGAGAGAGCAATTACCCACTGACGTGTCAGAAATTAATGTCAATGCACCAGTGTTTACTCTGTTCTATTGGGGTGGCCGCTTGGGGAGTGGGCTTTGCTTATATACATTTATCATCTACGCTGATCTGTTTATTCTAGAGATGGGTTTTGCTCGCACCTTTGTTGTTACACCATGAACTCCTCTGTGGAGCTAAAGCTTTTTCATACCATAAAAGCTATCCATCCGCAATAGAACATATATATATATACAGAGACCCCACTGTTCGTTGTGTTCATCCCAGTGTGATGTAGCATTTAAAAGATAGGAAAGATTTTGTGGCGCATTATGTGCGCATGCAAGCACTGGCAAACATTCAAAATGGAGCGGCTAGATTTTAGGCACACCAGTATTAGCCAACTCTGTATAAAGGTCTTTCTAACGTTTTTATTGAATACCAAGATTTTATTTGTACCTGAACTCTAGCTGCCATGTTGGAACTAATAACTAATAAAACAGGAGAGTACCCCCTGTGTGACCCAGAATCTTCTGTGTGCCATCTCCAGGAGTGCTAAGCCCTTAAAATATAATTGACCCACTTTGAACCTTTGCCTAGGGACATCCTGATCTAGGGATGCCCACCCTGTGTGAATACCTGGTTCATTGTCGATCCCACGGCACAAGTGTGAACATTTGTCCAATCAGTGTTCTATGCCATGCATATGAATGAACAGCATAGAACACTGTTTGTATACAAAGCCCGGTCCGCACCAGCCATTCAGATAGGCCAGATATGGGTGCGTGAATTAGTTGGAGAGATGCTGCCACAGGCTTGCACATGCTTCATACTACTGGCAGACCAGTTTTATAAGGATACCAGTGGATTTAACACAGAAGACCATCATCCATATTTGGGATGCCTCAAGGACAAGGAATTGGGTGTCCCTATAGTCTTTTAGACACTAGGCCAGCCAAGAATGGTTCTGGAACAGCTAAATCTGGGGTTACTGAAAGAATACATAATTTTGTGGAAATGTTAAGAGCATATAATAGAACTTTAGTGGTGTCAGGCGTGAGAGAGGGACACATGATGGATGTCTGACATATTTGTGCCTCCCTTGAAATAAAAATTCTGCATCCTTTGACGCCCTGTGGATGTGATGCCTGCTGAGCTGAATGTTCAGTAAAGAAATCAGCATTATGTTCAGGCTGAAGGTGTACGTGTATAAAGAAGCAGGGGATCCAGGGGCCTTGATGCTAATATTATTATTATTAGTAGTATTAGTATTATTGTTTATTTATATAGCGCCATCATCTTCCGTATCGCTTTACAAAGTAGTAATTACAGACAGGGTAGAAACATCCGGTACATATACTATTTCAAATGCAGTTTTACTGAGTTGACAATGGATATTCTGAGTACAAGATACAATAGGGGAGAGAGCCCTGCCCTTGCGAGCTTACAGTCTAAAGGAAGAGGGGTGAAGACGAGGGGGAAGGATCACAAACAGTCAGTATTTGTGGCATGCGCCCTTTAGAAGATTGGTTAGGCCAGATTATATGCTTGTCTTAATAAGTGAGTTTTAAGGGCGCCTTTGAAGGTTTTGAGGGTTGTGGAGTGGCGGATTGGGTGCGGGAGGGCATTCCAGAAGATTGAAGTTGCACGTGAGAAGTCCTGGAGGCGGGCATGAGAGGAGGTGACCAGGGTGGAGCACAGGAGAAGGTCGGCAGAGGAGCGGAGGCTGCGTCTAGGTTGATACTGTTGGATTAGAGATGAGATGTAGGGAGGGGCCTGGTTGGAGAGAGCTTTGTAGGCGAGAGTTAGAGTTTTGAACAGGATTCGCTGAGGGACTGGCACCAGTGTAGGGATTGGCAGAGAGGCGCAGAACTAGAGTAGAGATGGATGAGGCGAGCAGCAGAGTTCAGGATAGATTGGAGGGGTGCCAGTCTGTTAGTTGGTAAGCCACAAAGAAGGATGTTGCAGTAATCCAGTCAGGATATGACCAGGGCATGCACTAACACTTTGGTGATACTTTTGCTACCCAATCACTGCTGCAGTTATCCTATTTGGAGACAGATGTGTCACTTATGGTCCTAACAGCTCTGTGCTGTGGCCACCGATATAGCAGACAAGGGCTTAGCTAGTGGTGGAAGCATGGGAGTCGGGAGGTATTATCTGTTCAGTAACACTTTCATTGCCATATTATTTAAGCAATCACAAACAAGTCTGGGCAACTGAACATTTTTGGATGGATTTTCACAAAAACCAGGTTCAGGCTCAGAAAAACAATCTCAATCAAGTGAGCTAATTTAGTTTTGTGCAATGTGCAAATCAAATGTAAAGATTGAGAACTGAAAGCTCTTCAAATATAATGTAAGGCAGGCCCAAGCATGTCCCAGCCCCAATATGGTGTCAGCCTAAGCAGGAGCGCAGTGCCGGCTCATCTCCCTCCAAGGCATTAAATCCTCTGGCTTGTAGTGGACTCGATGAATGCAAAACACACAACTGTATTATTTTTTTACACGCCGCATTACCATCGCTGGATTGAACAAATCAGCCAGGAAAAAAGAGAGCTTTTGTTCCAGAAAATGAAGTCATATTTTGTCATGTAGTAAAAATTACATAAAAATAGGCAGATAATTGCATTTCTGGTGATTAATTTGATTGGCTGATAACAGAACAAAGGCTGCATGAAAGGAGCGGCAGATTGTGAACGTTTCTATTTTATGGGGCATCTCACATGTTCGTGACTAGGCCAGGCTTATCAGCAATAGGGAACTTTCTTTCAAATTCTTTCAAACTTTACTATTGTTTTTGAACAAGTTTGAACTCTACAAATAGGTGGGTTAATGTTTTATTTTATTAGTAAGATCAACAGAAAATGTGATACTTTGCTGTGGCTAAGGTCTGAATCTATGGGTGTCATTAAATAAATATGCAGACCCAAATTTAGATTTTTTTAAGGATAACTAAAGGCAAATGGTAGAACCTTTATATATATTTAACCCTCTTATTGGTATAATTTTATGTGGGACTGCACACGGTATTTTGAGTCAGAAGTGCATACGGAAGTTTAGGAGTCAGGGCCTGCCCTTGTGAGCAACTGGTCTGAAGTATAACAACTGTGAACTGGATTGCTTAAGCCAGATAATAGACTAGTCTAAAATGAGCTTTTAAAGGGCACTTTTAAAGGCTTAAAGCAGGGGTGCACAACCCTTTGACAAATGTGGGCCACTTAAATGATTTGGAACCTGGTCAGGGGCCACAATAACAGGTTTAGAATTCTTTTATTCTGAATAGCATAATGAACATTTTCAACAAAATTCAGAATACCCACTGCCTCCACAAACTCCACTTGTATGTCCTCCCACTACAAACACCCTACATTCATATGTAACAACCCCCGCATGCTATCAATGCACATGCCAACTGGCTTACCTATCTGAATATATGGGGCCATAATTTATAGCCCATTCCCCCATCAGAGGAGCATCTTAACCATGTTGCCAGTACTCAATCCAACTGAGCTTGCATCAATGCTATGCATACAATTATTATAGAAAAACTATTTGACCATATTAACGTTCCACCCAGGGTGAGTGTTGTACCATCAATGTCACCACGCTCCTCCAAGCCTTCGTCGTCTCTATATGTACCCCTCCTATGTGACGCTCTGTGCAATTGCCCATTCTTACTGTAACTCTATTTAATTACCTTTACTACTTACCCCTCCCACTTTCCCCACGGCATGTCAGGGGCAATATCAGATGACCCTGAAGGCCACATGCGGCCCCCGGGCTGCAGGTTGAGTGTATGTAGCTTAAAGTGTTGGGGAGTAGTAAAATCTTTGAGAAAGGGCATTCCAGAGAACAGGAGCATTTACTGAAGATAAGAGTAGGAGGATGAGGGTTGAGCACAGGAGAAGGTTACTAGGCTGAGCAGGGCAATGTGGGTAGGGACCTAGTTAGAGGGAGCATAGTAATTCAAGGTAAGGAGTATAAACTCAACTATTTTAGATATTATCAGCCAGTAGAGGGACTGACAAAGGGGGGGGGGGTCGTACTGACTAAGGGGGGGGGGGTCCTGGAGAAGGTGAATAAGGTGAGCAGCGGAGTTGAGAATAAGTTGGAGAGGTGCCAGTCTGTTTGATAGGAGAGTGTTGCAGTAGTCTAGTTGGAAAAAATCAGGATATGTACTAGAATTTTAGTGGTGTCAGTGGCGTTTGTGACAAGGCAAAGTGAGTCCTGCTATGTAACCTTTATCTATAAACTTTATATGTAAATACGTAGGCAGACCCCTCAAATCCTGAATCATTTGGGACCTGGTGTAGGGAAATGTGGATGAAAATTCGTAAATAATAGTGTCTTATAGGAAATTTATTAAAATGGACTATGCAGAGAAGCTAAGATGGTCCCATGGATGTCACTGCTGATTTCCTTTATTGAGTGATTTCTTTTATTGAGTCAGAAACATAGTACAACCCTATCTGCACGCAAGTCAGTTGATATTTTGAATTGAAACACTCCTCCATTTAATTAATACATTGACAAATGTCCGCTATTTAATATTTGAAAAAAATATACCCTTTGAATGCCATTAATGCATTATGCCACAATTACTGTATACATGGATATTAGCCTGTGCAAGAAAGAGATTTAAATTGATATTTACATTGATTATTTAATTTTCAAAAAAATGCCCCTTACGTTGTGACCTTTAGAAAAATAAATATATAAACATTTAAAATTATTACTAATGAATTCAAAAGCAAAACTAAAGCTGCTTTCCAACAGTAATCCATTAATTAAAAGATAGTGCTAGTTATTTAACACTTTGTGTACAGCCAATGAAGATGAAAAGACATATAAAGAAATCAGAGGTTATGCTAGAAGAGAAGAGGAAGAGAAAATGTGAACAGTCCACAGCCATGACTTCTCATGCTTGTATTTTGCATTGAGCAAGAGCAAAAGAAACATTTGACATTGAAATAAACAGATTTTCGTTACAAAATTCCATTTAAGAATATATTATTTTAAACAGATTCATACCAAATATCAATATTAATAATGGTATTAAAGTGGATGTCCAGTCTGTAGGTTAGAAATAAAAACAACTCCTAGAAACCATCGCTGTTATCTGCACTCGGGGGGCAGCCACACAGAAGCTACATCCCCCTTAGCTGGCATCCCCCTAACTTGAAAGGGTGGGTGCGTGCACAGAGCAGAGGATGCCACTTTATGCGACCTCGCAAAAAAGGCTGCACCCAGGGCCAGATGCACCCAAGATGAGGGCCCCCTCGTCCTGCCTCAGCGCTTGAGGTAGCTGGGCGGGTGGTTACCTACAGTCTGGACCTTCCCCTTTAAAGACCATCTGTGGCCAAAACTTTGTGCGCCCCCCCAATCTACACCAAATACCCTTCTGATCCCTGTGGCTGCACATTTTTGGCAGTGGCTTAATGTCCCAAGCCCCTGGCATGGCAGTTCCTCTGTTGACAGCAGCATCTCCTTGTCCTAAGCTGCTACCACCATTCTCAAAAAAAACCCGCCTGGGGGAAAAGGGCCTGCAGGGATTAGGTGATCTGGGGTAGAGTTGTGGGGGCAGATTGGGTTACGTCAGATATGGTCTTTAAGCTTTGGCTACTCAATATCGTTCATCTGCTATTTGCAGTATGAGTAGAGGAATTTCAAGGTGGAGCTTTAGACTGGTGAATCTTGAATATCACATTCTATTTTAGTTAGAGCAATACTTCCATCAAAAACTAGATAACAAATGATAATATAATATAATTTTATAATTTAAAGATTTATATAATCCATGACATTTTGTGTATTATCTTCAATAAAAGATTACATCTTTAATATGCTCAGTTAGCCAACAAAATACATTACATTTTGGTCCATTTCATGGATAAATTGGTACAACCTCTTGCTACTAGAGATAATCTGGTAATGTAATATAAATGAGGGGCAACCACTGGCTATAAGTCTATAAGACTCTAAGGCCAGTGGTCTCCCTCTTTGTTGGGCATCCCGATTTGGGAGCCCTCACTTTGTGTATCCCTGGGGATGGCCCAGTGTACTTATCGCCCTGGTGATCACACAACATATGCACAGACCTCATTTTGGAATGGCTGGCGAAGGTAAGCAAGGAAGTGGAGGAGCACCCATCAGCACACGCAACATTTGGCTTTTTAGAACGCAGAGCAGTATAGTAAAAACAGAATAATGCACCAGACGGTAAAATGTAGCTGAAACACACATGGCCAGTGGGTTTGGCAGAAAGGTGGGATTTCACACAGCTGGGCATCCCAATTTGGAAGGAGGAACAAATCCTGGGATAATGAAAATCCTAGTTTTTCTTCCTCTTTAAAGGGCCCAATTATTCATGTTTTACTTTTTTGTCGATGGATTCTTGAAGGCTGAAACACATGCATTGATTTTTTTATGCAATCAGTCCAATTTGATTAGTCTGAGTTAATGAAAGGGTTGAAGACCATAGATTGGATCTAATAGGTAAGATTGAACCAAATTAGATCTGATGCATACTGTACATTAGATCAGTTGAAAGAAAATAATTGATGCATGTGTACAAACCTTGAGGCTTGTGCTGTATTAGCTTTCTTCTTAATTCTAATAGTTCTTTGTAATGAGCGCATCAAGGTCAATGCATTACAGAAAACTCAGTTTCATTTTCGTGGCAGGATTACAGTCAACTTTTATTGTAAATGTCTCATGTTGTGGCATGTTCGCAATTGCGTTACCTTTACTGTAAATGTGTAATGCAACATTTGAAGTATTGAAACTTCACCCAACGCATTGCTTAGTAACTTAGGGCCTTAGTAACTTACCTGAGCCCAGGAACCTGCTCCTGAAGAGAGTGGGGATCTGGCAAGTGACTAGTGATGTTAGTTGGGCACAGGCCTTACCAAAATGTTTTAAATCCAAAGGACCCTTTCTCAGACTTTTTCTTTTTTCTCTGGGTTCTACCACTATACTTGAGTCTTGCTTTTCCTTCAATCTCCAAAGGTTCCTTCCACTTATCTCATTTACAGACATGACATTAATACATTATATACTTTACAGGCTGTAAGCTATCATGGGTTGGCAGTCAGGTTCAATGTTATTAAGCGGACTGCGTATAATACATAGGTCCATATAAAGAATTGCAAGGCTAATGGATTTAAATGATCGGTTATTTCCCCTTTGCAATTAGACTGTTGAAAGTCATTTTCATTGGTCATGGGACAAGTTGACTTAATCACTAAGGATTGGGTTTCCAGGCCAAGTGGGCATGGCATTGTTCTCCACACCCAGAACCAACACCTTCCTTCACTTTCTACCTCACAAGTCTTTCCCTATACCCCAGCTCCACTATGCCCCCAAGCCAAGATATTTCAGCCCATGTTCTTCCCCTATAGCCTACAGCCTCAAAATACCCTACAATACTACTAGATTTAGTACCATTGCTTTAAAAGTCTCCATATCAACCCCTGCCCATGATCTGTCCCTGTACTTCTATAGCCCCTGCTCACTCATTGAGTGGACAGGCAGCACATTGGGATTGGGGGTCTTCATGTGTGTATTGGGCTGGCCATGCAGACCTATTATAAGAAAGCATTGATTATAAAAGGTTTACAACAGACATTTAAAAAAGGTTTTTTAGTCAATTTTGTGTGCAGTAAAGATCGATTATTACGGTTATGTTATAACTATAAAGTGGCTTGTTATTACCTTGACAAGTGAACCCTCGTTCTTCATAACCAGGATTGCACAGACACTTCCCGATGGGCACCAGCCATTCTCCTTCAGTGCTGCAGTACATTTTGGGTGGATCTTCTTCCTTTGAATGGTTGACACAGGAACCCCTCACCTCCACAAGAGAATGTGAGTCCATAGGTACAGTGTCTGGGAACATGGCTAAGTTCTTGACAGTGAAAGGGCACTTTTTGTAATATACCCGCACGGATACTAAGGCAACACAGGCACCGACATCCTGAAAAGCCAGATAGAGTCCTTTTTTACTGATAGGTCCCACTTCCCGAACCTCAGTGTTTAATTTTAAAATTCGATCTCCAAGGTCCATCTGGGTGAAGCTCTCGTCAGCTGCAATGGTATCAATCTTTGTAAACTGATGCTCCCTAAACTTGACCCCATGGTCCTCGTCTGACTCCAAATAATAAAGGTTAAATGTTTCTTTACATGTTCCCAGCACAAGTGGGATACTGTTGCAGTCTCTTAAGGTGAACTTTAGCTCAACATAAATCTTTTGAGCTGCATTACGAGGAATCCAGTTTGTCCTAAGCCAGTTATTTTGATTGTGGTCCATAACATTGCAGACCTGGTAGGTTCTTATGGGAGTATAGTGCTCGTCCACTCCACTTATTTCTTCCCACTAAAAGAAAAAAAAGAGTATGGAAATGTATCAGACTGTAAATATATACTACATTGCAAAACAGTAACAAATATTTAGTTAAAAGTAGACCTAAACCAAAACAAAAAAAATAACACCCCCACCACCACCACCAATGGTCAGCGACTTAAAACCTAGTCACTCGGCTACCGTGTTTTGGCTGCCAATATATTTAGTGTTTTCATGTCATCATTAGCAGAGCTGCTTTCTCTAATGGACTGTTGAGGGAAGTGAGAATCTGCCAGAACCAGAATTAAATTGTAATGTTAAGTATATACATTACACATACAGGTATAAAGTGTATTCCTGTGGCAGATACAAAGACAGGCAATAGAAATAAGAGCACTGGATATGAGTATGTTAACCAGGACGAGAGAACAATTGTACTTTATGTACCTGGCCCAGACAGCCAGTTCCAATGTGCTACTTAGTGGAGTAGAACTGAATAAGGTTGGGGTATGGTAGGTCAGGGCTGAAGATAAAGCAATACGGAAAGGGTTAATAGGTTTCCAAATCAGGAGCAGCCTAAGTATGCTTATAGAGGGGCCCTGGTTAAGGAGGTTGGAGGCGAGGTTATGGAGTCCTCTAGGTCCATGCCCATGGGGAAATGACAATGCCCCAAGGAGGGGAACATGTTGGGCAGAATCAGGGCAGAGGGAGAAGGGGATCGTGTTAACGGAGGTAGTAGATCATGAAAGGAAAGGAAAGAGTGGACCATGTAGGGGAGTCGAAGGGATCATGTATAAGGGGAGAAATAATTATGTCCAGGGAGGGAAGGGGGCCATGTCTGGGGGGGGATGTGGGAGGGGGGGAGGCGATAGAACTAAGGGAGTGGAGCAGGTCCAGAGGTGGGGAATTTGAAGGAATATAGGTCAAGAAGGAAAATGTCTCAGAGGAAGAGGATAGGGAAATTTGCCTAGGGAGGGGAGAGTGGACCATGGAAAGAGAAGGGGAAATTAAATTGGGGGTAAGATAAAGGCAGATACAGAAGGGGACCATGTCTGGGGAGGAGGGAAAAGGGCAACTTGTCCAAGACATGCAGAGTGGGCCATACCAATAAAGACCAATAAAAAAAGTCATCTCTCACAGTCTACTATTGTAGACAATGAACCAACCTAGAAACCTAACTGAACACCAATGTCAGTAATTTCAATGCAGCTCTAGTATCTGGTCACGCCCAGCAACCATTAACCCCTGACCACCTCCTCTTGCGAGGGTGTAATGTATTCTGGGTGTTATTGGCATTGGCCCCATTGGTTGTGTGGACTATTTATACGGAATTGCCTGGTTTATTTGAGCATATATATTTTTGATAACAACTGTTCAATGCTGGTCTTTATGTGTATTTATATGTTTTGACTTTTATGTCTTTTATGTGTTTTTTATGTTTTTATAATTATTTATGTATTATTTTGTAGTATGTATATCTGTGCTCTGCTGTCCAATTTAATTGTGTATAGTTCTGTCAAGGTTGAGCATGACCGTTGGTGCAGTTAGGCAGACACATTCTCTTTCGTCAGTCTTCACCCCAAAAAAACTCTTAGAAACTTTTCTTGATAATGAAATGAGCTCAAGAGAGGAAGTCAGTGAGCCTGAAGCCAATCAGGGCATGAGAACAATCAGGTTACAGCCAGCCAAATGATATTTGAAAGCTAAGAATATGATCGTGTTTCTCATATTATTGTTCTGTATGATAACAGAGAGCAACACAAATACATGATAAATGTGCCTCTCCATGAAAACCAGCTCATATATCTGCTTGTTATCTAGCCCATCCATCAAATGCTTCCCGGGCAGACTATGCAAATGAGATGAAAGGAAAGGCACAGAGGCACTAACAACAAAATAAGTCATAGTGTGCTCTGTTATATTGATAGCCTATATACGTCAGCACGTGGGGAGGCCATACACATATATGAACTTCTATAGGCTCTATAACTTGAATACATAATAAAGCAGCCAAGAAAGCAAAAGCATATTTCTCTCTTATACTTCAGTTATATTTTTCCTGTGACGGAATGCGTTCTATTATTACATTATCAGAATGAGAAAATCCCACCGAGACCAACAATTCTTTTTGGTTGCCATGATTAATCATTTAGTTTGACCTTGTCAAAAAGAATACAATATGGCTTCTGAGACTGCAGCACCAGGTCCCAGCGAGCTCACGGGCTGATGTTGATGGGATATGTATGTGGTTTTCAGCTCAGGAACCCATGTGAACGAGCCTTTATTTTTATTTAGCCCTGAAACCGATCTACACAGCATGGTCAGAGAAATCCGTGGCATGGCTGAAGTTTTTATAGTAATTTTAGACGTAGGTATGCAATATTTGACTTATTTGTTACAGTTGCATTTTAAATTCTATATAGAGTACATACAGACTATATAGGATTTCATATACACAACGAATACTGAGTATGACTTCATAGTAAGAGGAGATGGATTTACTGTGGAATTCCCACAATTAAACAAAGACGATCAGATTACTCTGTCATTTTCCATATACAGTAAGGGAGTGTCTGTGCTAACGAGCGTTTGTTTTATGGTGCAAAGAATGTCTTCAGGGTAACAAAACCTTGCGGTGGACTCGTATGAAGCTTAATTTTCTTTCTCTTAAATCTCAGTTAAACAATATTACTTTAACACTGATCTTTCCTTATGCTAATAAAAATTCTTGAAGGACATGTCTAACATATTTTGTTCTGTTGTTGCAGTATTTTTTACATTCAAATATACTTGGTCTTAAAATTCTTCTGTTAAAAAACTTCTTATAAATTAGAATTCAAGGTGGATCTTGTAGCTTTGCACCTATTAAAGATCTACTTGAACTTCCAACTGGACTCCTATAATCTCCCTGCTTCCTAACTGAAGAACTTTAAGGCATGTTATTATTTTTGTTTGACATTTTACACTGGAGGGGCAAGATCTAGTGCCGGGCTTCAGCATAGAGAAACATAGTTGGAAGATCCCTCTTCTCCTCCAAAAGGTTTTCTGAATTTCTTTTGTATGACTCATCATGCAATCACTATATTACATGATCCCCAAGCCAATGCAATCATGTAATAGCTAAATCTCTTTGCGAGTCTTAAAATACTGTTCAAAAACAATGTTGAAGGGAAAGAAGGGGCCCCAACAATGTTTCCCTGAATCAAAGCCTGTCACTAACACGTGCACATCCAGTGTAAAGAGCAAAATCAGAGGGGCAAACAGTCACTCTGACAATCCACCACAATATGTTGCACTACTATCCAAATAAATGTCAATAAACAAATCACAACATCATACACAAAGTGAAAAGGGGGGCATTATCAAATGCCGACCCCACATTCTACTGTCCAATAATGGATATGGAAAATGTATCCATAAATAAATATAAAGAGCAATGTGGCCACCACTGATATCTACTAACTACTGTGATCAACATGTCAACCTGCTAATAATTAATGTGAAGTACAGCAAAAAAATATTGGACAACAACCCAAAGTACAAGTGTGTTAGGGAGATAAATAAAACATCCATTCAGCTAGGCTGGAGTTGGGAGAACTTCCCAGACTAGAGGGAAGCCTGGGATGTGGCCAGCAGACTGGTAATATCAGTCGGTATTCTTGAGATCAATCTCAAAAATGGCTGGTGGGTGTGGCCATGGAAAAACACATTTTGGGCCATATTTAAGAAGCGCTAACGCCAGGTAGTGCCACGGTGCAGTATGTGAAAACCACATATATGAAAGTAAAACTGGTAAGCGCCTCTAATAGCGTCAGAACTTTCGGTCCCCAGCGCATCACCAGTTAGCAAACGAAGTGTCGTATGTAACTAAAGCCCCTTGTATAATATGTATATCTAGCAAATGTTTAAACCCCTTGATGTATATAGTATGTGTGTCTAGCAAATGTTCAAGCTCTATGGAGAACCCCCCTTCCAGAAAGTATTCCTTGTATGTATTCTGTACCTACTTGGCGACCAATAAAGTATTCGTATTCGTATGTATCACTAGCGGTGGCTCAGTGTAAATCGCCAGCGCTCTAGGTTCAGCAGTGCCTCGTAGCATCTGTCGCTCCGTTGCGTTCTCCCATACAATTCAATGGTCTTTAATTTGTTTGTGTATAGAGTTTGCATCCAATTTTTCCCACTATTTTATCATATGATGATTGTGTTGGCCACCGTCCAAAGACTTATATTGTCATATATTTACATTTTTTTATTTTTGTCAGAATTGTACGTGCAGGTCGGCCATTGCAGTGTCATTGTTACAGTGTTAAAACAATGTCATTCCATGTGTTTTCGCTCTGGTGCTGATGTATATGTGTTGAGAAACAGACATCTTTCATATAGGGCCTGGCGCTCGTCGCTAGAGCGCCCAGTTTTACAGAGCAGACGCTGGCTTTGTGTTCTTTTTCTCAAATATGAGTTTCAGCACCAAGCGTTGGACGCACTTAACTGAAGCCACCCATCGTTCGCTGCTACTGCGCCCCCCCCGACATCACAATTTTCAATGCTGGACAGGATACTACGTTTTATTTAAACCAGGCCACCGCCCCTACAGAGCGATTTGTGCCGCTTTAATACTCAGGGAAACTGGCTTTTTCAACATAAAGTCGCTTTGAACTATGAGCTGAATCCCTACAATATCTTACCCCAAGATAACTAATCCAGTGCAATACTGCTGAACTCCCCTGCAGCAGCTTGGAAGGCACGGCCTTGCATACCTACACCATACACTCACCTCTTTACTGCACCCTGTATTTATTGAGCTGAAAGTAAAGAATCAGTTCTAAGTAACCGCATTTCCCTGCTTCTGAGACCTGGCTACAATTTTAATAAATGGTTCTGCAGAATTGGGGAGACTCTTCTAAGTCCCATCCCTGGTTCTCTCCAATAAGATCTCACATGTTAGGGTTGGTGTTTCCAGGGATGTTCTCCTATCAGGAAGGTTTCCAGGGATGTTCTCCTATCAGGAAGGTTTCTGGGGATGTTCTCCTATCAGGAAGGTTTCCAGGGATGTTCTCCTATCAGGAAGGTTTCCAGGGATGTTCTCCTATCAGGAAGGTTCCCAGGGATGTTCGCCTATCAGGAAGGTTTCCAGGGATGTTCTCCTATCAGGAAGGTTTCCAGGGATGTTCTCCTATCCGGAAGGTTTCCAGGGATGTTCTCCTATCCGGAAGGTTTCCAGGGATGTTCTCCTATCAGGAAGGTTTCCAGGGATGTTCTCCTATCAGGAAGGTTTCCAGGGATGTTCTCGCATCAGGGATGTTTCCAGGGATGTTCTCGCATCAGGGATGTTTCCAGGGATGTTCTCACATCAGGGATCATGATCAAATTTTCCTGAACTGATGCAGGTTTACATTTTTCTTTGAATTTCTTAAATCACCCCTAAATGTTGTATTATACATTTTAGAGCACAGAAGAATAGTTTATGCTTTTCAAAAGCTTTAGCTATTCGCCTGGAATTTTTTTAAACACAGCAAAGCTGAGCTGAAGAGAGCTGGAAACATCAGCAGCTGCCTTTGTTCTAAATGGCAACTGTCCAAAACCCAAACGCTTTATTTGTATACAATGGTCTCCTGCCAGCTACTTAATATTCATAGCTAATAATTTAATTCTAAAGAATAAACAAGGACATCATCTTCACAGAGCTTACAAATTAAATTTTTACTTTTTTGTTTAATGTTCTTTTTAAAAGTCACGAAATGTAATATTCTGCATGCAATTATGTATACATGTTTTTACGTTATTTATTTTAACAAGTGAATGAGAGAAATCTTGTATTTGTAACTATTTATAACTTATTTAAGTTGCATTTAACAGACAAGTATATAGGCGTATTAATATTTATGTACTCACTTTGCACATGGGTGATAATATTAATATTTAGACTCATTAGGGTTGAATCTTTCTTTAAGAGTTTTTCTCTCGATGCATTTCAACTGTGCAATTTTTTTTTACATTTGCACAGCTAAATATGATGCTGAATTGCACTTGGGGACATTTTTCGTTCACTGGGGTCAATTCAGAGCCTGGTGAGAGAACTCACTTTTTTTAGGAGAGACAACTGCCATTCAATTTTATATTCTATTGGGTGTAAATTTTCACCTGGCTCTGAATCATCCCCAAGGTAATGACAATGAAAGTGAATGGCAATTTTCTAAAAAAAAAAAAAAAAAAAAAAAGAAGTAAGCTTTCTTACCAGGCTCTGAATCAACCCCAATGTAAAAAAAAAAAAAAAAAAAAAAAAACTTGCGGTGCTGAATTAACCCTGTTATGTTCCACTTGTGCTTTTGGCGCACTTTATGTCCCCCTCTGGTTTTTATGTATGGCAGTAGTTGTGTTTTAGTTCAGCTGTACGAAACCAAAAGCAGTTATAAACTCCCACGAGAAGCAAGAGAAAACCAAATTCTCGACCACGACCATCACACAACATTCCACCTTTGACCCAGTCAGTTGCTTTTCACTAAGGCCCTTATTTAACAAGGGATAGCGCCAGGTAGCGAATGGTGAGCGAACGGTAATGACGGGCACCGCCACGAGAACGCCGGCTCCCCTCCGCAATCACATTTATCAAGCCGATCCTGCTTAGCGAATGACAGAGCGCCAGATAGCGAATCATTCATCATTATTCCAGCCTCACCCCACAGCGCCAGTGAGCGACCTTGAACAGCGACAGGTATGACCTCTCGCTACCTGGCGCTCTCCAATGCATTTCAATGGAGCAATCTTTAAATATTCACAATTAATTGCTATTAATGTTTTTTTTTTTTTTTTGTAAATGTCAAAAATTCTGTGACCACTTCTGCAATGTTAGATATTTTTTTTAAGGTTAAAAAAAAAAAAAAAATTGTGCAGAATTGATATTACAGGTCTGATATTAATGTATTCATATTACTAAATGTTTTGAAAAACTTTTTTTTTTATCCAAAAATATGGTTGTTTGGGGGTTAAAAAACTACTTGTAACCCATCGCCGCCAGCGCTCTGGGGTTTAAACATGCATTTCACTGCGCGTTGAGTGTTATTTGTTAAAGTGGACCAACACCCAGGATTTTGACTATCCTGGGTCTTGGTCCACTTCGGTGGGGCACCCCCGATCGGGGTGCCCCGCTGTGTGAAACCCCCCCGAACCCCCCGAACTCACCTCTCCCCGCGCCGACGGACAAGCCGCGGACAAGCGGCTCCTCCGTCGCCTCCCGCGCGTCCCTGTTGACGCGCGCGTGCCCGCGCCGGCCATTCACAGACGGCCGGCGTGGGCGAGTGCACGTCTAGAGGGGCACGAGGGAGGCGGCGGCGGCAACTGAGGTAAGGAGTTTGGGGTGTTTGGGGGGGTTTCACCCCACGGGACATCCCGATCTCGGATGTCCCGCGGGGAGGGAGGTGATCGGCCCGGGAATCGTATAGATTCCCGGGCCGATCACCGGTGGGTGTTGGTCCACTTTAATGAATATGCTGGGAGCCGTTCGCTATGGCCATTCGCTGTCATGCGCTCCCATACAGCGCGGAACCTGTCAAATAGCGACTCCTCACCCAATATTCAACATTACGGCAAACCGACTGAGTCGCTATAAACTACAGAACAACGGCCAAGCACAGCGACTACTAGCGGGCGCTCTGAAAATGCCGCTACTGTCGCTCATCTGCCGCTACCTGGCGCTATTAATGAATCGGCCTCTTATTTAGCAAACAAGAATGTAGCCAGCTCCCCCAAAAAATAGATAAAATCAAAAACAATAACCAATAAAATGAATATACACTGCCACAACCAATGCTGCAATGTCTGATGTTTGGTTAAACAAACTGTGTTTTATCGTCCCATCTTTCCAGACAGAAAGATACAGGTCTGGAGATTTGGTTTAACAAAAGAAATTCAGCCATATGGTGGTACACAGGACACTCTGCAAAACTGCAGACTGACCCGTACCTCAACCTCATCTGCTGCCATCTATACTTTACACAAGTAGAATGCTGCTCCAAAGGGTTATGAAGAGTATTTTTGTGCACATATTAAATGGATGGTTTGTGTGCATTGAAAGCAAAACAAAACCCAGAATTCGACTTTCCCAGATTTTGTTCTGTTCCCAGGGATGTCTCACTGTGTGAAATCCCAGAGAAGGCCTGTAATCACTTACCTATCCCTAGGTCAATGGTGCATGGTGTCTGTTGTGATTATGTAATTCGTCAAACAGCTCTCATTGACTTCAATGTGGATTCCCTGCTGATGTGTGCGCTCCCAGCTAGTGTGTACACAGCCCGAGGATGTGGGGGATGCGGCAAAGCATGTTCCCCACTGAAAACAATGAGAGCTGTTTGCCGAATGATATAATTCTGGCAGAGCCTGTCCATGAGCTATTGGACAGGGAAAAGGTAAGTGATTACCGGCACCCACAGTGGAGTATCCTCATTCAGGATGTCCCGGGGAAAGCAAGTGGCTTTTAGATTCCGGGGAGGCCGTGGATGGGTTTTGTTCCAATTTAACAGCCATATGAATCACCCCGGTGGCACTTGAGGTAATTAGAAAATGAAAAGTGGTACTTGATGTAAAGACGTTTGGAACCCATGATCTAGAGTTAGTTTTTTTGATCATCAGTGACCTGGTAAAAGGACTGTGATGTTAATCCAACAGTTGGGAGTTGGCATGGGCTCATCTCTTACTGCTGCATAGGGGAACACATACAGTGTCCAATTCAAACATTGTAACCACATGACCCCCCCCCCCTCCCCTCTCCTAGGCATTGCTGGGTCCTTAGTCTTGACAGTAAGAGCAAATTTTGCACATGTCCCGTGAGTTTCAGAAAGCTCAATTTCCCCTTTCTGTTTTTCCCCTTTCTGGCTTATGTACAACAAGGTCATGCAAAGGCAGGCAGTCAAATGTTTATACTTATCAAACAGTTAGAAATAAAAGAAGCCCCTTAAACTGATGTACACCTAGATGTTCATTAATATAAAGCCATCACCATTACTTTGAGGGTACAGGATGACTGACCATGGATAAAGCACAATAAGATGTGTTCTAAATGTAATTCATTTAAACAGTATAAATGATTCAAGCGGCATATTCAGAGTGTTACTGAAAGGACACACTTAATTAAAACACCGCCTAACTTTATGCATTGATAATTACAACATATGGAACGTGTAAGAAAGTGACATACATTGTGAATTTTTCATGGCCTCGGGCACCTGCCAAAATCCACAAGATATACAGAAAAGTGTGAAAAACTTTTCTCCAGATAATTCTCACATTTCTACTGTGTGTAAACGGGTCTGCTCAATGCGTCACGCAGCCACATGACTTTCTAGCAGCACAGTGGGTTAGGTGTGTGTGTATATACAGTGTAAATGTATTGATGTGTATATATATATATATATATATATATACATTTACATTTAGTTGTTTTATAGCAGTTGCTAGAATGTATGAGTTTTTTTATTTTTTTTTGGTGTCAATACCGCCTCCATTGAAACTGGTGACGAAAGTGTTAGGAGTGTTGTATTTCTTTACATAAATCGCTGTAGGTACATTATATTTGGAACATATGGGCCCAGGACCTACTGATTGGAGGAATTTATGGAATATTAAGCCACTACTGAATTATTATAGAGCAGTAACGAGTTTCACACCACATTCATTAGACTTTAGATTCACTTTCACTGCATAATACTTGGATCTGAAAGTATTATTTGTGGATTGCTCATGTTCATTTTGGCCCATTTACTAATACAATATTTTATCTTTTTTCTCCTACTTCATTGATGGTGAACACACAAAGCTATGTACAACTGTAAACTACTCACTACCCTGCCCAATGGCTGAACTGCTGGTTAAATACCGGGGGGGGGGGGGCAATTCATAAGCATTTGGAGAGACTCTCCAAATCTGTGAGTGGCTCTCCAATTTTTTTGAATACCTACACTTTATTGTTTTTTATAAAGTACAGCATTGAACGCGGTATTTATTTTACAAGCTGTCCGGGTATTTCCTCCCCCACAACTGGGGTTCCCGGAGTCTGATATTTGAAAATGTACCATTTCTGAGGTCTGGTCCTGTGGTGTACACAGAGACAGGTAGACAAGACTCCCCCCCCCCCCCCCCCCACATCAGGCAACTCATCTATAGCACATAATAAAATCTGTGCCACCATAGGTATCTTTACCATTTTTACATCTTCAATTTTCTCCCCATAAAGAGGCGCAAACACTAGCCTACAGACAATAAGACTCTAGGGCTCCCTCTGCTATGTGAAACCCCCAGGATTGGTCAAAATCACATAGCTCATGTGTGGGCAGCATCCCTGCTCACCTCCATCTACCTCGGTTTCAGGCTCTATTTTTCCTGTGCCAGGCATTCCTGAATGTCTGGTTTAGGTACGCGGGGGGGAAGGGCCAGCAACTCGCTTTCAGTTCAGCTTTTTCTTGACACGTTCAGCTTACTAAGCGATAACTGCACATTCCGCACTTTGTGCAAACACCTTACTTTGTCCCGTAATCCAGCACTGTCTATCAACGTTTCTAGCCATGGACTATGCCATCTTGTTCACAGATCAGAGAGGCTTGTCCCCCACTCTATGCGTGCTAGCGTCTCCTATTGAAGTTAATGGGCAGTGTGCACTGTGACCAATATGGACTGCATTGGATTGCTAGGACAGGGTAAGGAATTTTTTTGTAATATCTTGTTACCAGGTGGGGATGGGGGAAGTTGTCAGTCAGAGTAGACTGGACTTCCCCTTTAACTGTAAAGGCATCCCAATATGGAATGCCCCAAAGGCAGTTAAAAGGGACCTAAAGAGATTTTTGACAATAGGTCAGTTTAAAGTAAAAAAGTAGCAAAACACTAAACTAACAGATGAAAGATACATTGTAGGAAATACACTGCCAGATAATGTTCAGTGACATGGTCTATGCCTAATGGAAATGCTATTAGAACTAAGTGGTGCTAAACAGCACAGCTATGTCAGGGCCATTACAATGTCCAAAAATATAATATATGCCAACATTAACACTGAACAGATACTATTAACAGGTAACAGATCACATTCAAAGAGCTGATGAATTCCAGCACCAGTATTTTAGGAGTAAAAAAAGGCCTCATCGACTCCAATAATGGCAGAGGTGCCGGTTATAAAAAGATTGTATATTCTTACACTATAATTATTTTACCCAAAATCTTACCAGAAAATTGTATAGATGTGAACTGAACTATAAGCCATTATAGGGTCCTTTTTTTAGAGCACCAAGTCGTGCTCGGGCTTCTGCCTGATTCATGGTCATCAAAATGGAATGCGCATTTGCTTTTGTGCCAATTTGCGCACTAGCATTTTCTGCTGGCGCCATTTTGGCGCACTCAACTGTCTCCGGCGCCTGAGTTGTAGAGTGCAGCAAAGTGTACACAAATGTGGCAATTTAAAGAGTAAATTTCTTCCAGCAAATAGGCAGAAACTGCAGATTTAATTTCATTCCGAAAACACATGCCGGCAGCGCCTACCATGTTTTTGAACAATGAAAGTGTCAGCTGCAAGTTCCCTTTAACAACTGAAGCCTTTTTTGTCTTTTGTTCGAAAAAAATGACACAAAGATGTCAAAAATCACAAAAAATATATATTGTATATTGTGTATATTGAGCAAAAACAAAAAATTATAGATACATTATTAAGCATTAATATGCAAACCAAATAGGGGAGGGAGGAAGAAAATCTGGGGCAAAACATTGGGCAAAAAAACGTTAAAGGTTTAGTGGAATCAGACTATGCCGCCGAAAAGATGGAGAAAACAGGTTCTCCAAAGAATACACTTCTAAATGGCGAGTAGAGCTTTGCAGAAAACACAAACAGCTATGGAGAGACAATAAAGAAAAGGGGAGAAACATGGGGGACCATCAGGAGCAGTTAAGCACTTAGCCGGCCAAATGTGCATGGGACAGGGCCATTTGCTCATCAAAACAGCAGATTTTTGTTGTGAAAGGTGCAAATTGGTGCAAGAAGAGGCCATTTGTGCTTCCCCTGTGCACCTGCCATGCACACGCAGCCATGAATCATGCACCTAGGCACATGCGGAAACGTTTTTGCGAACTGACCATGAATCAACCCTTCTGCACATTACTTTATACAGAGGCAGCAGCGCTGCCAATAATGAAACTTGGTTTGGGAGTTATATAACTCCCTCGCTCCTCTCTCTCACTCTGTGTAATGTAACAGGCTGGTGAGTCATGCTTTCAAACAGCCAGACAGATCCCTACTGTTTGTTACAATATATTAGCTGGGCTGTTTACAATGTAACGAGAGCAGCATCCTGCTGTGATACACTGCACACAAACCACAAGCCTGCAATTATAATGTAAACCACTGCGATGTGCGTGTCATCAGTGCTGTTGCCATAAATCACAGAATGCTTTATTTGTAGGTCTAAAAGGGGCCTGAAAGTGGATGGAACCCCTCTTTCTTTAGTCCTTGCAAGTGGCGGAGGTGTATAAGCAATCAAAGTAGGGTCAGAGCAAGCAGCAGAGGTGTGTAGGGAATTGGATATAACATGATCGCTTCTAGCAGAAAAGGTGTGTAGGCAATTGGACATCACTGCAGACAGTGGCAGATTGTAACCCAGGATATTAGGCACAGATTTTACTTTAGGGTGTAAGTCCTCTTTAATGATTGTAGTTCTAATATTGCCCTCAATTTTAAAGTTGCCTGTCAAGCTTAGTGACTGGGGAGAAATGTGTCTCCACTGATAGAGCCCAATATGACACTGATTTGATTCTTTGCATTAAGTGTTTGAAATGATAATTAGAAGTAGTGGGAAAGCCGACAGCTTCGCCAGTGATGAGATTATCCTGCCACAAGCCTTTGATAACCATAAATTAACACCTTGCTGATCGCACAGCTTGGGAGAAGCTGAAAACTAATGTGAAGTGTATTTAGTATGCAAGAAAATGCAAACCAGAGTAGGAAGTTAGCAAGTGTTTTCATTACATTCTTGGCTAATTATTTAGGAGGCCCGATACAGTGTTTTTTTCACTAAAAAGCTCAGCTTTCACAATAACGTATTTCTCTATTAGTATTAAAGCTCTCATTGTCTCATTGTTTTAATGGAGACCTAAGCCCTTGTAACAGCTCTGTGAGAGGTAGGCACCATTTGTCAGTGTCATACATTTTATCCCTTGTTCTGCTGCCTCTGTACCTCGTGATGTATAATGCAGCAAGTGGGACCACATCCTGCTTTTACAATGTAACAAGCTGACCAGTGTCCCACTGTAAGCGGCTGTGTGACCACTTATCGCAATGTGCATCTTAAAGTGCAGGTCTGCAAGGACCATAGCCCACCCATATCCACTACCTGTGAGCCTTGAATTTAGGAAATTTTTACCTTGCACCTCGTGGTGCTCTGTTTGATGCAGGACATCTGTATTGTCACATGTGCAGATATTTCCTGCATCCATTGGATGGAGCTCAGTTGGGAAAAGAGGTGTATCTCCATGTTGAAGGGCCCTTATCCCATGAGGGGGGTAACTGAGACTAGTTTTGTGTCTCTGAAGACCAGGAAGATCCCTGGCACAGGGTTGTAGGGGAGAGCTTAGGTCAACTTAAAGCGGACCAAAACCAACTGAACTTGCAAAATACATTTGGCTGAAGCCCCTAATGATGCTTCCTTCTTAGGGTGTAGAACTAGAAATGGATATTTTCGAATTTTTCTGGAACCATGTAAGATGACAGCTCATCAGTCATTGAATAGGTGTGGCAATGACATCATTGCTACACACAACAGTGGCAATGAATGGAGGAGGCGGAGCTTTAAATCTAAAAAACAGGCGGCATTATCTGGGATTAGAGTGAAGCATGAGCAGTGATACTTCATGGGGGGAACAATTCAGGGGATGCTAGTTAAAAATGTGGGTTTTGGTCCGCTTTAAAGCTGACCACTTGACTATGTTGCTTAATAAACCTGACCAACACTATTACAAGAGCATCCCTCCCCAAGGCAATTCAGATTGCTGCACATATAAAGTAAATGACTTTTCTGTAACTCCTGCTGTGGTCGATTCTCTCTTCTCAGATCCTATGGATCTCCCAGTGGCCTGCAAAGTGAAAGTGCTGCTTTACGTTGTTGATTACGTTGGTTAAGTCCAGGCAGCAGCACGGCTGGGATGCTGAGAAAGGAAGAAGCTTCCCGAGTGCTCCAAGATAACCGCGACCAGGAAAAAAATCAATAATGTGGCATTTCATCTTTGAGTGGATGCAGGAGCAAATGTAAGTGCTGAAAATGTATCATGCATGCAGATGGGGCAAGTGAGTCTTGGGGATTTTTTGTTTACCAGTTGGTGCAGATTAAGTAGACTTTTCCTGTTAACATGCCAAGATGGCTCACTGCAAAAGTCACTAAAGATCTTTGAAGATTTCAAAATAATTATCACTATTAATGTGTTTATTTAAAACATTAAAGCAAGCCTCCACTTTTACCTCCTACAGAGGCTGCTTCATCCCAAGATGTGATGACCAGTGGCTGGATGGACATTGAAAGAATAAAGGTAATTAGTAAAAAGACCTGCTGTGTCCATAGCCAGCGGCTAATGGGTTTCATGAAGGCATGCACAACGCATGGACATGCAGTTAGTAAACTATTTTGGTTGCTGGCAGAATAGTGAACACACCTACAGTGTCACCAATTGATCCTATTTAGAGCACTATTTAAAGTGAAGTGTGGGGTTTAAAACAGACTTTTGGTCATCTTTTAATTTTTAAGTCTCAAATTCAGCATCATTTAATGAAAAGTTCAAACATTTAACAAACTATTCTCAGGCATCTAAAATTTATAAATTTTAGGTTTTAGACAATTACTTATTATTCTTTCCCCCACTGGACTGCAACTGTGTTCAGGACTCTAGTTTACGGGCGCCGCCATGTTGCCTCAGAAGCATCACATACTGAGGGGAGGAGAGTGGGGCAACAGTGCAGGGGGCGGGGTTACAGCTGTGCGGGGTCAGGAGGAGGACAGCAATGCCAGGATGCAGAGCAGCACAGTCAGAAGACACTTCCTGTTTGCAGGTAGCCTGAGACTCCATGGGCTGCCATCTTGGATGTTTAAAGACTCAGAAAATGCAGCAAATGCAAAGGCTCAGAAAATGCAGGTAGGATGATTTTAATGTGGGCAATCTGTATGTACAGAGTGGGGGAAACATACAAAATAGGTCTTATTTATGGTGAAGGTTCGGTTTAACATAATAAATGATAAAATTTATATAATAATAATATATAAAGAAAATGTTATTTGTGAACAGGCACATTTTTTCGAAAAAGGTTTTAGAATTATCATCGCTTTGAGGCTGTTTCACTGTAGAAGTTCCATAGGTGCTCCACTATATGTCTTTATCTTCCCTATAAAGCCATCCAAAGGCAAAGAAGCAAATTTCACTATTTATAAACCCCACTCACAAACAACATTAACATCATTTAACGCAGCGGTGTGCCACCCACACATTGCCAAGCAACTGTTTAGTGACAGCTAAAATATTCGAAGACGGTTCATTGATTGTCTAAACAATCCAGAGAATAGCAGAGACGACAATGCCTCTTCCAGGACGCTGCTATAAAACTGTATACGGTGTAATTTCACTTCATGCCTCGCGTTGCATTTTGAAGTATTTAACTTAGAAATTCCACGGGCTGAAAGGCTTCCGAGTGATAAAAATACAAAAACAGGTAGACAAGCAGTAATTGAATGCTTCACTTAGAAGAAAAAACATTGAACTTCAAGCAAAAAATAACACGCAGCCCATCAATCTAATCGCAAAGTATTTGAAGGAATAAAGAACAAGTACAGAACAATAATGCGAGTTGGCAGCAGTTAAAGAAATAGAGATAATAGTGATCTAATATCACGCTTGAAAGGAGAAAAGGTTTTCTAAGACAGGCCCATCTTGTTGTCAATGTTCTTTCAGTTCTAGAATGGAATGAAGGTTAGTAATTTGAGATATAAAAAGATTAAAAGTAATAACCTGATGTTACTGTAGATTTTATCTACTAACTTCGTCTGGCTAAAAACTAGATCTACTATACTTACCTGACCTCCACCAGGTTTGATCCTTTGAACCCCTGGATGCTAAATTGCATAAGATTTTCTGCTGTGGGCCCCAATATTGATAAGGTGCTCCTGGCGCATTATGACCGTCCAATGGTGAGACAAGCATTTCAGTGTTGGTGGTCATTTAGTGCAGCCCCTTCTGTTTAATCAATTAGGAAGCCTGTCCTGGGACAGAAAGCAGATGGGTTGGGAACAAGGGATCAAGCTTGCCAGCTAAGTATCTTTGTATTAAAAACATGACAGATATTTTCTAATTCATAAACTATACCACAAATTTTACTTCTAACTCACAGGTGATATTTTCTAACTCATATATGATCTCTTTAAACACATATGTAGTTAAGAGATATAATTTGCCATACAGATGCCATTCATTCCACTAGGGAAATCTGTCTGCTTAAAGTGGACCAACACCCACCACTGATCGGCCCGGGAATCTATAAGATTCCCGGGCCTATCAGCTCCCTGCCGGCGGTGCCCCCCGATCGGGGGTGCCCCGCTGTGTGAAACCCCTCAGGACGCCCGCAAATCCTACCTGTTCCTTGTTCCAGCGGCGCATGCACCGGCCGCCGCCACCTCTCGCGTATCCCTCTAGCAGGGTGCGCACCCGTGACGGGCGTATGTGAATGGACGGCGCGGGCGCGCTCCCTGTAGGAGGGACGCGCGAGAGGCGGGCGCTCTCACCTTGTCCGTCGACGAACCTTGCTTGTCCGTCGGCGGTGATTGGTGGAGTGAGTCACGTGGGAGCGGGGTCAGGTGAGTTTTTGGGACTTTCTGGGGGGTTTCACACAGCGGGGTGGCCCGCGGAAGTGGACCAACACCCAGGATAGTGAAAATCCTGGGTGTTGGTCCACTTTAAAAACCTTGAGAATGACCATATAATGGTAGCAAGTCAACCCTTTTGTGCCCCTGCAGTGCCTTAGGGGTGCAGTAGTCATAGCAGCATAAAAGGAAATTTAGTCATCAGTATGAAGTAATACTGTGCATAATGCATCATCCAAAGTCACTAAAACAGCATTTTAGTGAACTTTCTAGTTCTACAGCTCATTTTATTTTCCTTGGACTCATGACCCCCTCCATCTGTGACCTCCAAACTGGCTGCCTAGAAAAAGAAAAAGAGCTCCTAGAACTGTGACTGTCCCGTCTATATAACCCTCTACTCTATCATGCTAATGATGATATTGTTAACTGTTTAGTCCCCTGCCATTTGTACTCCCGATAGCTTACCTGCCACAACTGATTTCTCATACAAGTGTAAATCTAAAGAATCACAGCTTCTTCATATCTGCCAACTCGAAGGGCGGAATATTTCTCCTTTCTCTCTATGAAGTAATGTAGGGCAGTATCATTTCAATGTTTATGTACAGTGCTGCAGTTAGGTTAAACTTTATGTTAGGTCACGCACCGGGATCCTCCAGTGTAAATATGTGCGCTCTTAGTGTGTGGCCATATAATATCAGTAAGAGCCATATGTTAAACATGTAAACATTAGTATGATACATTGACAATGCATCCTTACTTTGTACTTCGTTGTGTATAGCACCACTAAACAAAACAATAAAGTCAGTTCACCTTGTAATTCAAGAATCACCTAAACATTTTCATGGTCCTCAATGAAGTACTGTGTATGGATGTTATTCCTGTAGCTCTCCATATGGCAAAATTAGGACCATTTGAACAAAGGCTCTGGGCCATTCCCTAAGTGTCATTTAAACACAGTGCTGACATGTTCAAATGCGTGTGATGACAATGCCTCCGAATGATTGAGTAACTGTTTCCCGAACACTTAAAAAGAGTTAGCAGAATGTTTATAGAACAATGGAAGGCCTGTAAATCAGATATTACTGAAAACAAACCCAAGTTTACTTGTAGGTGGGATGTCCCTGACAAGAAAGATCTCTGAAAACAGAATGGCCGTTATCCCGTCTGGCATGTTGAGATGAGAATTACAACAAAAGAGTTATGTTTGTAGACTGTAAAACCAGTGCCGCTAAACAGTCTTTATTCCCATGTAAACACATGTGCAACATCAAAACCTCTTGTTGGTTTTGCCGGCACTTCTAGAAACATATTTTAGCCTCAGTATGTTTGTTCTACTATTTTAGAGTTTAAGAGTGTCTATTTTGTTTCTTAGCATCTGTTGCATAATGGAAGACACAAAGCAAAACCATGTATTTTTCTTCTTTTTTTCACAAAGCCCACAGCCTATGAAATTGACCATTTCCCTTTCATAAAATGTCACAACTTTTAAAACTGGATAACATATGTTGCATGGTTTTAACGATCTGTTTTATTTTGGTAATTGAGGAGCAGCTTATATATAGTTTTGTACACTTTTTACATTTATGATCAGATCTGGACATCATACATACATAAAGTGGCTCAAAACCCAGGATTTTTGACTATTTGTCCCAGGGCACCCCGATCGGGGATGCCTTGCTGTGTGAAACCCCCCAGGTCGTGGTAACAAACTCACCTCTCCCCTCCTAAGACGCATGCGCGGCCTCTTGTCCAATAAGCGTACTTGGATCTGCTCCCGGCCCTTCATCTAAGGTGAGCGGACCCAAGCACACTGGCGGCCACATCCCCCTCTACCCTTCAACAGGGAGCGTGGCCGCGCTGACCATTCAAAAGTGCCTGGCGCGGGCATGCACTCTGCTAAAGCGATAGTGGCGTGGCTTGTGCTCGCTTATGCGCCGTTGAACCAGAAAAGAGGCTGAGCTTTCGGGTGACCTGGGAGGTTTCACGCAGCAGGGCATCCTGATTTTAGACGCCCCAGAGGGAGGAAATCTAGCGGCCCTGGAATCTTATAGATTCGGGGCCATCAGAGTGTGGGTTTTGGTCCACTTTAAACACCAGTTACACCATCTTGCCTACTCTGAATCATGACATACTACTGAAGTCCAATATCTTTAACATAAACCTCCCCCTTTTTTTTTACCCATCTGTGTAACTCCCACCCCATCTCCCACTTTGGGATGGTGGTGTTTTCCTTGGAATTTATATTCACCTGACACCAGGAACCCCGTCTGCTGTCCTGTATCCCCTATCTGCTTATAAGTGTTACGATGGTGCTACCCAACAAGTATATGGGAGAAGAGTGGTACCTAACAATTATATGGGAGAAGTGACTGCTAGTAAGTGAGGAAAGGGTATAAGTAAGTACAGCCAGGTAATTTTCATCTAATAATTAAAAATCTAAAAATAGGACAGACAGGGCCTAGAGGCAAGGAAGTGGCCTTGCGACCAGAGGGTTGCAGGTCCTATTTCCGCCGTGGGACATGACTGAAGTGCTCTTAAGCAAGGCACCTAACCTTCCTACTGCTCCCTGGGCACGATAATTAGGGCAGCCCACCGTTTCATGCACTTCAGAGGGTTAATTGCAGAGGAAAAAACCCTATGTGTGCACAAGCATACGATGGCCACCAATGCCCATAATAATCCCTAAAAAATGTAGTCCTTGTGCAGGTAAGATAGTAACGCAAGAAGAAAATTCAGAACAGAGGGTGGACCTCATATATATATATATATGCTGCTAATTAGCTCAAAATGGCTTGTCCTTCAAGAGTCCAGTCTGTAGAAATATGTGCCATTATCTTAGATAGAGGCAAAGACAGGATGCGGGGGGGGGGGGCAGAAACTAGCTGTGAATCAACCTGCTCCTCTTCTGGTCCCTTTCATGACCAAATGAGCCATGGGTAGTTGTTAAAGCAGACATATTCCATAAACTAACAACATTCCCTCTAATCCTTCTACCTCGATTGGTCTTTAAAATTAATAAAAGTGCTCACCCGCTTTTGCAAGCCCATTACAAGCCCTAGAGCTGGTATCTCCTGGAGAGACAAAAAAGCCCGGTTTTGCAGATCTCCACACAGACACACAAGTGAAGTAATTAGTGCAGCAGCAGAGCTGTAGAATTAGCCTTGTGGAAATTTACTAAACATAAGCTGGTAGCGGCTCTCTGGGACAGGGTTGGGGAACACGGCCCTAGAGCTTTGTCCTCTAAATTTGGCTGCTGCCACTGGATTCAAGAGTAACACCTCACCAAATCATTGGGTCACTTGCTTTTAAAGTAACTAGGTGACAAAGCTTCAGCTAATTAAAAGCCGGAACCACTGTGGCATCTGCAGGACATGACTATTGTTGACTTTTATTTTTGCAGGTAAATAGGAATTAGTTGGGGTAAGTAGGGAATGGGGGTTTTGATACAGCTGTGTAAAAACCCTGGACAGACACGTTTAGTCAGTTTCTCAACACAGGTTTATTCTGATAGCACAATCAGTGACGGCAATCCTGGAATAGGCTTAGGCTCTAATGACAACTAGAACCTTTCTGTACATAAAGCAGTAATCCAGCCACTTTAGAGCAAAAAGTAAAGTGGTGAACTTTTTTCCCTTACCTCCAAATTGGGTTTATCACGGGGGAAGAGAGTGTGTTTTTGGCTGGATTGCCACTTTAATGAAGGATGTGGATATTGACACATTTCATTGGATGAAGAGTCTTACTTGGAACTTACTCGGAAGAAAATATTTTTATTGCGAATACACAAAATCCTTTTATTTCAAAAGTTTTACATTATAAATGGTCATATGGTGGATCAAACACTTTAAGTAGCTCAGAGATAACTCTGAATATATGTTAAAGAGGAACCTCAGACCTAAGGGCCAATCCCCCCTCCATCAGCCCCTACTTACCTTTTGGATGTTGCTGCTGCCTGCTGCCCGATCCTCACTCTGCCGCCCACTTAGCCGCTGCTGACAAGCACAGCATTAGTGGTGCTCATCAATGTCCCACAGCAATAGCGCGTCTCCACAGTCTCTCGGAATTTCAGGCAGCTCCATTTCATCCTCTTCATGTGTACTGCGCAGGTGCAAGCTCGGGGTCCACGTGCATTGCCTGATGGGATGCAAAATGGTGCTGCCCGTTAGGTCGCCCGGAATCCGAGGGACCCAAAAGATGGATCCCCGGCGAGAATAATGAATAGTGCCCAATTGTGAAACCAGGGGGGTGGGAAACAGTCCGGTGAGGTTTGGGGGAGGTTTAACTTCCCCGTTGTTCCTCCTTAACAAAATAAATAGCCTTCAAAGAAATACCAACAAATTAGGAATTTGAGGAGGAAAATTAAATTGCCAGAAAATAAGCCGATTTATGTTGGCATTCTACACAAATAACAGAGAAAAGCAGAGTTCTTTTCATTTGCTGAAACTGAATTTGTTTTCCTTTCTTTTGTCTTTCAAGGTGCTGCGAGCTTACAAAATATCATAATTTGTTATGCAGCTTCTAGCTGAAAAAGACTTAAGTTCACTTTAAATAAATAGACCTCAAGGAGCAGCACAATTATTAGCAATTTAAGTTGCGTTCCTAATGCAAAGGTTAGCTTTGAGTGATAAAGTGGGAGAGCTAATTATGATGTCAGGGAATTATTCCTGAATCTTGAGGAGTTAATTAAGCATGGCGAGGCAGCGTGCACGCTTGAAAAGGATCGCTTTACTCACTACACAGCCTGTCTGAAGAAAGTCGACTGTGATTAAAAAAAAAATGCATTCACCATTTTTCTATACATCTTCCTAGGGGTGATGAACTAACAGGGAGGTTATTTCACAATGTGCCCTAATGAGGAGTGAGGACCAATTACACAACTTATAGTTCTAAAGGTTCTGTAGACTTTGTACTACTGAGTGAACTTCAAATCTAACTTGTCCCTATGGGGGTTCTGTAGGTTTTTGATACTTAATGGAGCTATTTATTCATTTCATTCTTTGGAGAGTTAAGGATTAGTCATGAATTCTGATAAGCAAAAAAGCAAATCTGATTATATAAAAATATATTTAGATATAACAATGCAAATCCTACAGATTTAGGGGGGGAATTAATTAAAGCACAAGTATCATTAAAGAGGTCTAAAAATATAATGTCAATTTCTAAAAAATATACATTATAACACACATTTCACTAATATACCTCATTAAAAAAAATCTACCCATCTGTGTTTTATTTATAATTAAAAGGGTAAGCCCGCATTTGAATATATTTTTGAGTATAGTGGATATTTTTGTGTGGCAAAATGATGTTATAAAGGTGCTGAGCTGATTTAGCATTTTTTTATGTTTTTTAAAGTTAGCATATGTGCCCTTTATGGGAGCAGTTTTCATCTGTTGCTATATACACCAAGTGCAGATTTGGTGTACAATGCCAATAGCAACAGATTGCAGATAGTTGCACAGAGCACTGCTGTTGGGAATGTGTAAGGTTGAGTGAGCTCCCTCACCTCAGCAGTGGCCATAGCAGCAGATGAAAACTGCCTCCATAAAACCTACATTTGCTAACAGAAAATTAAAAAAATACCGAATCAGCTCAGCACCCTGAGCACATTGGTTGGCATTAAAAAAATACACTTTAAAAATGTGGACTTACCCTTTAAGCACTTGTGACATGGAAGCAGTGCCTGTAAAAGTAGGTTATACTGCATCTTTTACTGGGCTGGAGACTCTTGAGAAAGTATTTCACCAGCCCTGTCAGAAGGCCATTCAGAAATAATGTATAGTTATTGTAAAATGTGGCTGTGTTCACCTCATTAGGCAAAAGCAGAGATTCCTCCAATTGTCATCACACTGCCCGAGGCGGACGCAGCACGCTGCTACGGATAAGGAAACAGATCTCCATAGTGACCCCAGCAAAAATAATCTTTTATCTGTAGCCGCATGCGGCGTTGGGCAGTGTGATGACAAACGAAGGAAGTGTCTTACTCAGCCAATAAGCGCTCTAGATTCCACTCGGCTCCCTTTAGGGCTCTGTCAGCGGAGCAAACTCACCTTATCCCGGTCCCACAGAGTGTCTAAGCGCAGCGGCTCTGACGGCCGCATCCTCAGATTCCCTGTAGACGTTCACATGCCCACGCCAGGCATTTGTGAAAGCCTGGCATGGCACGCTCCCTGTTAGAGGGAAGCAAAGGATGCGACATGGGACCGGGATAAGGCGAGTTGCTGCAGCGATCTGGGGGGGTTTCACACAGCGGGGCAACCCCGACAAGGGTGCCCCCAGGGTAAAGACGAAAACCCAGGGTAGTCAAAACTTTTGACTATCCTGCGTTTTGGTCAACTTTAAGGCTACTGAGTACTACTTCGAAGGCTATTTTGTTTTTTTTTTCTATGCATCGGCTATAGTTTGGTTGCCAATTAAAGATAAAAAAGCATTTCACAATGACATTACATAATAAGCTCTGTACTCTTCCATCCTTTGAGGTCATTGGTCATTATGAAGTTTCGGCTTGGACTTCCCAATGGCAGTGACACTGTATCTTGGAGAATGAAAGGTGATGGAGGTAGATACAGTAAATTTGCAGGATCTAATGACCCAATACATCTGTTAGTTTGAAAGCTATTTTGTAAAGCCAAAGTTTTGTTTTAGGGGTTGTAAAGCCTGCTTTAGGAATTCATATAAAAAAAAAAAAAAACAATCAAGGTATCTTCTGTTATGCGTTTTCATTTTTTTGACTGTGGCTACCATCCATAGTATGATCTAGCCAGTCTGTAAATAATGAGCCTACAATAATTTCCAGTAGTAGATATTATACGAGTGAGTTTTAAAATATTCATAAGCTGGTTGCAAGTTGCATGCTGATATTGGATCTAAACAAAGCTAATTTATGTTGACAACCCAAAAATGTAAATAATCCATTTGTATAATGTATGATAGCATTTGACAGATGCCCGCATCTCTGTGGAATTCAGGAATAATACCATGAAATTGAGTCTATTTTGCTGGTAACTGGTATAAGACTCCCGCTTAGAACCAAGGACACCTGATATCACTAAAAGCATTTTTCATGAGATTTATTGGCTCCCCCTAGTATTCAGGAGGTCATTAGTTAACTCAGTATGGGCTTGAAAACGCCACTGTTTCCTTTCTAAAATCCAATTAGGCACTGTATATGGCTAAAACTGTAAAGTCAATAGTTAACGCAACACAGGGGATTAGACAACCAACTAATCCCAGGTCTTGTCAGCCTCTTCAGGTTAATCTTTATACATGGAACCCTGGTGTACTAAGAATTTGTTTCCCATTTATTGCTGGAGGGGTTGGTTGCATTTTTAAATAATTTGATCATTTTAGTCTGACATTTATTATAACATTAATGATTTCAGCAACAAATAGCATTTAGGTTAATTTAAAATTGACCATTTCCAAAAAACACGACGCATCATATTAAAGTGGACCAACAACCATTTTACAACAAAGCAGGTGGTCCATGTGCAGGGGAGCATCCAGATTGCTTATGCCCCCTTCCACATATCCCACTGCTGGCTTGAGATCTGTTTTCTACTGCCGGTGGTCACGCAGTCCAATTAGCCCTTTACAATTCCAGCCACCGAAAGAAACCTGGACCTTGCCAGCACAGTTGGATTTTGCCAGGGGGACTCTAGGGAGATAATGAGATTGGACTGGTGGGGGTGTATGCGCAGCAATCAACATTCCCCCTAAAACCCATTGGATGTAACTTTATTATGTGTATATATGACCTTTTCCTAGTGCATGGCACGGCCTGCTTCACAAGTCATAACATCTGGGATTCCGCCACAAGGTGGCGCAGTGGCACTGCAGAAGAGTTGTGGCTCCGCCCGGTACCATATAAAAACTGAATCACCATAGACTTATCTAGTTGTTCTCTGCAGTGCTTACTGCGAAGATAGAAGATGGCTCTCTCTCTTTGCGCAGGTGTGCGGGGCAACCATGCCTGCAGCCCTGCATATCTATTTCCACCTGTTTCCGGATGGAATCAAGGTAGCGGATCACTGGGGTCAAGTGCTCAAAGAGCGCTGCTCCAAGCCGCAGACCCTGTACCACAAAGGGTAGCCGGCCATAGGCTTTATGGTGAGCCTACTAGGGATGCGGAGTTCCTGTCCTAGCTTCTGAGGGGGTGAGTTTTTTTGGACATGTTTTCTTCCACTGGCCTGGGCTTCTCCGCTGCTCGCTCTCCTCCCCCCTTAACTCCCCGACGGGGAGTTCGGGGGGGGGGGGGGCGGCGGGTGTTAGGGTGTGTTTTTTAGCCTGTTTTTGTATGCTTTTGCTACCGCCACCGCTTTGTACTGCGCTCCGCGGCGGGCGGCAATATATTTGTGAGGTGCTTTTTCACTGTAGGGATGACGTCGAGGTCACGTGAGTGCCGTTCTGTCTGTTTGGAATCGGGACCCTGTGTCCCTGGATCAGGAATTTGCTCTGTCCCCTCTGGCCAGACAGTCCCTCTTGTGGTGGCTGGACTCAAGGAACCTTCTAGTGGGCAGGACTTTTCTGCCTCAGCGTTGGGAGACTGTCACCACAGATGCCAGTCTGACAGGTTGGGGGGGCTTTTGGAAGTCTCTGCAGTTCCAGGGTCAATGGGACCCCCAGGAGGCCCATGCTCCCATCAATGTCCTGGAACTGAGGGCGATCAGGTTGGTTCTTGCTCAGCTGACCTCACACCTTCAGGGTCGGGCTGTTCAGATCCGCTCGGACAACCAGACGGCAGTTGCCTACATCAATCATCAGGTAGGGAGCAAGCGAGCCCTCAAGGAAGTGTCCCTGATACTGTCTTGGGCGGAAGAGAATGTGCCTTGCATCTCAGCGGTTTACTTTCCGGGGGTGGAGAACCTGGAGGTAGACTCCCTGAGCAGGGGGATGTCTCGGTTGGGGGAATGGTCTCTCAGCAACAAGGTATTTCACTCCCTGTGTCACCGGCGGGGTCTTCCGCATGTGGACCTGTTTGCGTCCCGCCACAATCACAAGCTTCCCAGGTTTGTGGCCGTTGCCACGGATGCGCTAGCAATGCCTTGGACGGAGTTTCGGCTCCTCTATGTGTTCCCTCCCCTTCCTCTGCTGGGCAGGGTGCTGCGCAAGATAGCCCAGGAAGGGGTACCAGCCATTCTGGTGGCCCCCTGCTGGCCAAGGAGGGTGTGGTTCGCAGACGTTGTGCAGTTGGCAGTGGATCAGTATGTCCTGCCCATGGATCCACATCTGCTCACTCAGGGACGGCTGTGCCTTCCCAATTTACAAACGCTGGCTTTAACGGCTTGGCTGCTGAAACCTCCATCTTGATGGATAAGGGTTTGCCGGCCACTGTTGTTGATACCATGATTAGGGCTAGGAGGAAGTCCTCGTCCTTTATCTACTATAGGATTTGGCATGCTTACATTGTAACTTTGTACCCTCAAGGGACAGGTGTCAGCCCTGGCAATTTTCTTCCAAAGGTCTTTTGCCAATCACCGGTTGGTCAAGACTTTCTTTCAAGGAGTTACTCATGTTGTCTGCTCTGCAGGGTCCTCCATTTCAGCCTATCCGTGGGGCTGCCTTGCCCATAATGACTCTTAAGGTGGCCTTCCTGGTGGCCATTACCTCGGTTAGGTGAGTCTCTGAGCTGGCTGCTCTTTCCATCAAACCTCCTTATTTTGAGCGGCATCAGGATAAGGTGGTGTTTCGGCTTAAGCCGGATTTCTTGCCTAAGGTTGTGTCTGTTTTTCATCTCAATCAGGACATTGTTTTGCCTTCTCTGTGTCCTAATCCTGCTAATTCCAAGGAGCGGACGCTTCATTCTCTGGATGTTGTCAGGGCCCTGAAGAATTGTCACAGAATTGTCTTTTTATGCTTGTGTACACACAGGATTCATCTGCAAATAACCCATCCTTGCATTGGGACAAACACAAGCAGTCAGTTCCCACATGCCTAAAGAGGTGGGTTTCCCAAACCACAGCAACTGTAGAAGCCATGCTGTGCCTTCCTTGAAAAAAAGCCTCCAGCAAATGCCCAAACCAGAACCCCAGAACATCTCCTGCTCTCCTCTTCCAGGATTTGAACCCATGTGCCCATAACAATTGGCCTGGAACAGGACATCAGTGGATCCAGTCCTGGCAGGGAAAAATTTACTTTTGAGGCATGGTTTTTAGAGGTTGCATAAAGCTATGCATGATCCCTAATGGTGATGCCCGCCCCGGGCCTGAACCAGGGTGTGGGATCACTTTAAAGCTAAATTCCAGGAACATTATACCTACTCAAGCACCCACCTCCCCTACATCGCACTGAAGATTGCCAAACCTTCCTGTACCTCTTATAAGCTGTAATGTACAACTTGTCTAACTGCATTGTGTTTGGAACTGTAAAATTTGATGGATGGGGGATAATGCTATGAGGTTGCTTTTGAGGGATTGGCCCCAGTCTCCTTAGCTCCAACTTTGCAGAATATAAAGACAGTTTGGTGTGGATTGATTGGCCATTGCAGAGCTCTGACACCAACTCCATTCAACACCTTGAGGATGAACTAAAACACCATTACCAGAGAGTTGTTTCTACTGTAACGACAGGATGCACTCCAGGTCCTAATACTTACGCACAGACAGGGAGGTCTGTGGCCAAAAAATTCTGCCCAGACATTATCAGTCCCAGCCAGCCCAAGACATCCCTGCTAAGTTCTGTCCCTAATGTACTTGGCCACAAAGTGCACTCTTCTTCTGACATTAGCATGAGCCATATATTTTTGCAGGGGTTGGTATGGCCCCCACAGTCATGATGTTGACGCTATATAATTGCAAGGGTCCTAACAGGGGCTATGGTGTCTTGGTCAGAGGGGGTATAGTAGGAGGGACTGGGGGGTCACACAGGAGACAGGTAGTGAAAAGGGGTTTTAGAAGCAGCAGTACATCATCCAGGGTAAGTAAATCAGATAGGCTGCATACTGGAGACTACACCCATCACTTCTGACCCGAAAGCAGCACAGCCCTTCGTAGGCCAGTGTGCCCCACTTATAGATTCTGTATGGGATGTGAGAAAATCTATAATCTCTAAAAATCTATCTCTAAAAATTCCAACACAATAATTTAAAATATCCTGAAATCAGTGAGAGTGCAAGTCCCGCCTTCTAGACTTGTTTTCCCTAACAAAACCGGATGCTCTCTTATAATGAATGGAGGGCTCTTGGCACATTATGTGTGTCTGCATGCGGGATCCTGGATCTGACAACAGACAGCCAAAGTTCTAACTGGATTTATATTCTGCTCAAATGTCTTTTGTAGACCAGGCCCATATGAAAATCCTTCCTATGATACTGAGGGTAGATGACAATTGATATAAACTATGTAATATTATGAACTTTATGACCAGGAGACCAGTTTGCCAGTGACTTTACACTGTATTGTGCATATTCGGGGAAGATCAATTTATTTTTAGGATTATTTTAATGTATAAAAGTGGCAAGGGACTAGGTCCCTCATAACCAGAATCAAATCTTCGGAATCCTAAGAATGGATAAAAGCTGCTAATGACGGCTCTACTAAACAGTAAGGAGATTACTGCCAATATGCTGAACACTGGTGGCATTATTATAATGCACTTATGCGTTTAGAAGGCATTTCCCAGATGGAGGTCTAAAGTGCTACTTGCCCCAAGGTTCATCTCAAAATTCTTAATTTCTTGAATTGGTTAAGTAATGCATTAAGTGTCAAATACTATCCCATTACAAACATTATTTTAGAGAAACGTTAGAAGAATCATTTCTGTTTTTGTTACAATATTTTAAACTGATTATTTATAGATAAGTGAAATGACTTGTTCAGAAACATTGATTATTTAAATACATTTGTATTTGTATTAAATAAATTTGTTAAAGTGTCTGTCCTGGCATAAAGAAAAATATTCTGTAATTACCTTTTGTCACCCACAGCTATTCCATCCGGGGCTGGTGTTTTCCAATTTAGCACTTGCCAAAATCATGCCAACACCAAGTGTTGTTTTCCCTCACACACCTTTTTCTCTTCATTTCCTGAGATCCAGAGAACCCCCCCCCCCCTTTCTTATTGATATGGCTGTCCTCATCTCTCAGCTTACAGGCACTGTCCAGCCAATCAAAAAGTCCACCTTTTGTCCCGCACAGCTGAATGGGGCTGGTCTGACGTTCCCACACTCACCAGATTATAAATCATGCCTCATGCACTGTCCAGGCCTGATCTACAGTCACAGATGGAATTTGCTTCAAATGGCAATGACATTCACTGAAATGGAGGTGACCTGACAAAGCCAGTTTTGTATTTTTGGTTCCCTGCTTAATTTCTTTAACTTGTACTTCTATTATCTACTATTTCTCTATTGATCCTGGATCAGGAGCCCTCCATGCGACACATCAGAACTGGCTGCCTGCTTATTCTGCTTATGCTGGAACTGTAAGTTGTTTACCCGTTCGTTCCCCTACCTACTGAATACCTGAAGCTTCCTGGCCACAACACATTTCTGGTGACTTTGTGATGTATGCACCTAGCGAAGAAAATCTGAATTGAATTTGAAACCTGGCAAAAAATTGCATTGCATGCGTGAACAAGGCCTAACCTTCAGCTTGAGTCATGTGACCTACAGCATTGCCTGAATCAAGGCACCTAGGGTTTAGTGGGTTAGGCAAGCATTACAAAGTCACTATGAATTGTCATTTTTATTGTAATGTATTTGATGCCATATAGAAACAGTCACCTAAATTGTGCAATAATGATTTCTAGTAGGTTTGCTTTATTATGTATAACGTGAAAAACTAGGTAAATGTGACCTGACAAGTGCAAAGATCAAAGTGAAATGCTCTGAGAAGAAGGCACGCAGGACTGACATGTCTGCAGATTACTGGAAATTTAGGTAAAACAATAAATCTGTTACTGATCAGTATATGAATTTGTGGCAAAGGACCTTCCATCCATTCATCACTGTCAATATGTGAAGGTTCTAATTATTTTTAAATTGTTTCCCCAGCCAGGGGTCTAGGACAAATGCTCCCGACAGAAATAGCACCTATGAATAATTGCGTATAATGTGCCTTAAACGCCAGACCTGTTTGTCACTTTGCCCTTTTATCTTTGACATCAGAATTGTTCCAAACCGCAGAACCATTGTGAGATTATATATATATATATATATATATATATATATATATATATATATATATAGAGCAATGTCACACATATCTGAGATGGCACTAAAGGCATGATTTACTATGTGCACCAAAGCACTCTGGAAAAGTAGCATGTGAGCTGCCAGACTTAGTTCAGAGGTTGAGGCCAAGAAAAGGCGAAAGATTGTCTAGTGTACAAGACTGCTCAACAAAAATACAATAGCTTACCTTGTTTGCGTTGTACCCCACAACACAAGCTGATAACATGCCATTTGCTCTCCCTCTATTATTTCAATTTAATACACAAGACTCACATAAGGCTTATAAAATCTTGCCAATGTAGTGACACTAGATGAGGTTTGTGAGAAGAATGACATTAACATTGGTGCAACGGGCTGTGCTACCCATTTAAAGTGGACAAAAACCCAGGATTTTCACTATCCCGGGGTTTGATCTTTCCCCCAGGGGTACCCCGATTTGGGTTGGCTCGCTGTGTGAAATTCCCCAGAACACCAAGCCAACTCACCTCTCCTTGAGCACAGGTCATGGCTAAAGCAGTTGAATGGACATCCAAGCCGTACTTCAGCTATGTGCGGCCACGTTTGCACCGGGTGGGGCCGTGCACAGACGAGAAGGGAGACGAGTGATGCCAGCGCCGGTCACGCATGCACCGTGGGCTCTGGGAAGGATGATTTTACTTGTTCCCTGGGAGTTTTCATGCAGTGCCGCATCCCAGTCCTTGAGGTCTCGAGGGGGGTAGGGGGGAATAAGCCTGCCCTGGGGTCTCATAGACTGCAGGGTGGGCTTTTTACCACTTTAAAGTATCCACAATTTGAGTGTCACTCCTTAGAGGCGTCCCTGCAAAACGGCACACTCAAAAGTCTCCCACGGTAATCCCTGTGCCAAAACCAGTCCAAGTGTGTAAAACTGCCAAATAAGGATAACAGCTTTACTACTCACTGGAAGTTCAGAAACTGTACTAAAGTGGCTTTGCAACTAAAGTTGCAGCCGCCACTCCAGATTTGGATAGCACCCCCGCTGACAGCCCAATTACAAGCCTAAAAATTAGGCAAGACTATCCACCCAGACCCCACACTAGTGCTACAGTAACTAACTGTGGGCAGTAGCTAGAGCCATTTCTGGAGGGGTGAACCACGGCGATCACCGAGTGCCACGGCCATTGAGTTTGCTGGGGGGGCACTATTATAGCAGTCATTCTGTTTTTTCCGCAAATTGTTCAGGGCCATTGGTAGCAATGCCAAACCCTTTATCACCCCATATTGGACTTAGCCATGGGGAGGCATGGTGTGGCACTTGTTTGGGACAGCAGCAGCACCACAGATTGGGTGAGGAGGAGGGAGACATTTTTACCTTCTGCGATTTTGCCTAGAAACAGCCCTGCTAATAGGGATCACTGGGAGGGTGTCCATAGGACACCCATTAAATACTATTGGTTGCCAGCGGTGCAAGAATTATGCAAACATACCTGCTGCTGCTCCATAGGATGCGGGGTGAGGAAAAAATAGGCCCCATAGGCCTTTCTAGGTTTGGGTCTGATTTAAAAGAAGTGGCTGCACCAATATAAACGCAATTTGGCCATTAAGAGTTTGGGGACCTTGAGAGCTTGAACAGTTGCTGAGCACTGACCCTTGTATACCCTCCATCCCCCAGTCCCTCTCTCCCTCCCTCCTCACGGGCTTAGCTCCACAACTGCCATGCAAAAGTGCCCTGTTTCTGTTGCGAGTGGGGGGATTGCAGTAAAAAAGTAAGTATTTTCTTTATCCCTTTAACCTAAAAGGGCATATGCTGGGGAGGGGGGCAAGAGGAGGGGTTAAGCAAATGTCTGGAAGTTCTCTACAGCACAATAAAAAAACAAAAGCTCAGGACTGCCTTTATATAGTTAACTTACTCATTGTGTTTTATCTGGAAAATTAACATTTCTGATGCTTGTTTTTCCTAATCATTATATTTATCAGCTAAATGTGTTCATTTGATAAAAATATAGACTAACAAAACTGAATATGCAGATGGAGGCTGAAGTCTATAGCTGACATAATGTAATGTTGAAACTAAAGTCTTTACTGAGACAGAGTTCGCTTTGGTGACATCAGATGTCGGCACTGGCGTTCTCTCACATTCCCTCCAAGTTATGATGCGGGAAGATAACATCTCGCATTTCACAGCTATGATACATATTAGCGATTCTCTGCATTTCATTTATTGATCTTATTGACTCTCAACGTCATCTATTTAAATATGTGATAATGGAAATTAAAACTATATTTGCCAGGAAATGTTTGTAAACTGTCTTTTTCCAGTAATTTGTAAAAGGCTAAAGGACAATTCCTCAAAGCCACCGTGGGTAAGTGAGGACATCTAGATGGATATTATCTATAAGGCGATAAGGCTTGTGGGGGGAGTTGTTTTTTTATGTTTATGGGGAATTAGAACCCCCCCAGACCTCCCAATCTACTCACCTCTTCATGTAGCCCACATCCCTGCATACTTCTATTAGGGACACACACACAGCTAGAGGTGAGGGGGGATGTGGCTGATGGCGCTCTCATGCAGATTTCCTTGCCACATTGAGCTCAGAGCAACAAAGGGAATCTGAATCGATCGAGCACCACTGACTGGCAGAGTGGCCCATGTGGGGACCAGGAAGAGGTGAGTTTTCGGGCGAGGGGGCGTACCAACAGCAGAGCATCCCAAATCGCAAAGCCCCGCCAGACAAAACCCAGAAACGTGAAATTCTTAAAGCGGACCTTCACCCTGAATAAGGCCATATATATATGTTTCCCACAACCTTTACATACAGATTGCTCACATTAAAAATCATCCTACCTCCATCCGCTGCATGTTATGAGCCTTTAAACATCCAAGATGGTGGCTCAAGGAGCATCAGGCGGCCTGCAAACAGGAAGTGTCTTCTTACTGTGTGGCTCTGCATTCTGGGATTGCTGTCCTTTCCCTGACCCCAGCTCTGCTGTCTGTGCAAACCCCACCGGCTGTACTTTAGCCCTCTCTCCTCTCCTCAGTATGCTATGCTATGAGTCAAGATGGCGGCGCCTGTATCCTAGAGTCCTGAACACAGTTGCAGCCCAGTGGGGGAAAGAATAATAAGTGACTAAAAACGTAAACTATATTAATTGAAGATGCTGGGGAACATTTTTTAAGGGTTTGGGCTTTTCATTAAATCATGCTGAAGGTCCGGTTTAAGTTTTGGTCCTCTTTGAAGCAGAAAAAACAGGACTTTCACTATCCCGGGTTATGTTTCTCCTCCCTGCTGTGTGAAATCCCACAGATGGCCCGTAAGATCACCTTTCTGGCGATGCCACAGCTAGCTAATCAGCAGCTTGTGATTTGAGCTTTTTTTTTACCACACAGAGCAGCAATAAAAAACATGGAGGGAGCTGCTGGCCGAGCCCCGGCTCCTCAGCCTATCCGTATCAGCCATTCAGAAATGCCCTGTGCGATTTTGTGCCTCAGGTGAGCAGGGATGCGACCCCAGCATAATCGGCTGCCAGGTGAGAAAACCAGGGGGTTTCACGCAACGGGGCGAGTCTTATAGATGCTAGGCTGGTGGCTGCTCCTCTTTAATATTGTTGCTTTTGATATATTTAAATAAAGCCTCACCCTCTTGTAAATTTGCATATACTGTTTAACATTTTTTATTTTGTACAAGGCCAGTCTATAGATTCGAATAATCTAATTACCCGCACGGAGCTCCTCTGGCAAAATCCAACCCTAGGACTAGCCACCGGTAGTCACATTATCTGGACTTTTGCCAGCTTTTTGGCTCATTAGACTTGGTTCTAATTACTTACCAGTTACGTGTATCCTTTTTTTATGCATTTAGGTTGACTGGAGTTCTTCTTTAAGGTATCTAAATCATCATGCAGCTCAATCAGTTCCCCATACTGTCCAGAACGGTACCTAATCATGCTGCAAAGCTAATGCGTAACTCAAAGCCAGAAAAATTTGCCAAAAATGCTATTAATGTGACATTACAGTCTACTGACGGGCAGTAAAGAAAAACATTAGCGAGCAGAAGTGGAGGGTAGAGCGTTACCAGTAATTTATAATTTGTTTTTAAGGTTAATGTCTATGTATTAACTTGTCTTTTGGCTGAAGGATGACACAATTAGTAGCACGCGGCCAGCATATTAATGTTATAATATTATTAGACATAAACAAGAAAAATATGGACGGCATATGCAGTGTTTGGAGAAGCATAGCAGACACCTTATCTGCGCTTTCCTCGCTTAGCCGTGTGTCTCATGTCTGCTATCTGGCTTTCAGCATTTTTAGCTGTTGGACTTTTGCCTATTTTTCTATGGTCATAAAAGTTTATATTGATGATACAAGAATTTTTTATAGGCATTATTACATGAACATGGAGAAAGGAATTTCGAACAAAGCTGGAGGTAACAGGCTAGCCGTGGAGAATTTTAGATTTCAGGAGACTTTAAAAAAGATTCAGGAAACCAGAGACCGAAATTAAAGGGACTTCAGAAAAACTGGAGGTAACAGGCGAACCATAGAGAGGTTTAGATTTTAGGAGACTTTGAAGAAGATTCAGGAGACTGGATGTTGAAATTAAAGGTGTGGTGGAACAAAACTGGAGGTAACAGGAGATTCATAGGTTTAGATTTTAGAAGACTTTGAAGCAGATACAAGAGACCAGAGACTGAAATTAAAGGGGCTGGAGCAAAGCAGGAGGTAACAGGCAGGGATGGGCTGGCTATAGCGAGACCCAGGAGAATTGTCAGTGAGCTGCTGCTTCTAATAATCCCAGTTCCCTGTACCTGGCCCCAATGGTTTTCTCCCAACTCTATAGCCTCGGAATCATAGGTGTGCCACATTATTTGACACTACAATACAAAGGCTTTACAGCTGTCGGCTATATCTACCCCATCCAGGATGTGTTCCTGCAATGCTATAGCCTCAGCCTCGTACTAAGCAGTGATGTCATGGGCTGGCAAAATCCTGCAGCATTTTATGGTGCCACTGGTAGTAGGATTACCCACAGGGAGATTTACTTTTTACAAGCTTTGAAATAAATCCTGGAGGATTTCAATTGGACCAGAACTCAACATCGGTGGCCCTGGAATCTTTAAGACTCCAGAGACGCCTGATACCTTGCGTCTGGGGCACCAAGATTTGGTATGCCCCACTATGTGAACACCCCCAAGTCCCTTGTAAAAACCTACCTTCTCAACGGCCATATCTTTGCCTTACCAGACATTTGTGAATGGCCATCACAGACACAGACCCTGTTAGAGGCTAGCAGGGATGCTGGCTGGCTTGGATTCCTTTACATCACCTTATCCTTTAGGTCTATCAGAGCCTTTACATATTCCAGCCCTTCGTTCTTTTTGCTGAATCTTGAAGTCAGGGGTCTGCTGTGCAAACACTTTCCACCCCAAACAGTTGCACAGTTCTAATGCCCCACCACACCTAACACATTTACTGTAGATACAACACAAAGAGTGACCAGCACCTGATGACAGGAAGACTAAAACAACATTATGTCGTAAATTGCCACCTAGTGTTTAGAACACTAAATGGGCAGTTGTGTTGTAGATGAACAGTAAGATAGATACAGAATAATATTGCCAGGTAGATATATACATTACAATAGGAATTTTGTTGTGGTATGTAGGCTCAATACAATTAGATTGGATACTAACATTAAAGTGGACCAAATAAGATGACAGGTTCTGTTAAATAACAATCCCTGGGGCATCCAGACACGTAAAACCCTGCCAGTCGCCCAATATTCTTACCTTACAGATGAACCCAAGGTGGAGGCATTACTCTAGGTCTGTTTGCAGCCTTTCCCACTGTAACTGAATGACTGGTGTGGCCATTCACAACCATAAGAGGGATGCAGGAGGTGCCGCGCCCATTATGAGTGCGGCTAAGGTCCTATTGAGTCATTTTAGATGCACTTTAATATGTGTGGCGAAAGAAGCTGATTTGATTGAGCATCAGGAAAGGTCACAGTAGCCACTGGTCAGCCATATCTGAGAAACCATAAGTTGATAGCACATTGAAAATGGGGGTGGGGGAATGGTATCCTGAACTAGAAGCCATGCAGGGAGAGTTGCTGGACTGGCAGCATTATGCAGCTATTTGGATGTGAGGGTATTTGAGCCTCGATTTTGCACCCAAGACAAATCCCTCTGTCTATCCCTCAGCCATCTCCACAGTTAAATATGAGAGGTAGGACTGCACAGACAATATGTAAATGGTCATGTTTTTTTTTCTTTTTTTACCAAGGATGCTAAAACAATGCAAGATACAAGATAACATTGCCGAGCAGCACAGCTAAGCCTCGGGGGATTACATCAAAAGTACACAAAGTTATTTTGGATTGTTGTGTATATGAATGGCTATGCGCCTTCTATGCTGCCAAGAAAATGCCTGGCCGAAGCGAAGGCTGGAAGATAGCCACTATACGATACCAGTTGATGATTTAAGAAAACTGGCTATAAAGGACTGCTATTGTTATGGCACTAAGCCCCGCCGGAGCCCTGCTGGATGCTGCAAAACATTTTGCTAAATGTTTTGACAGGGCATAATTAATGTAATACTTACAGCAATAGAGTACGTTAAATGCTCCCATGAATACGGCAAGATACTGTGTAGACCCAAGCTAAGTATATTTATTACAAACAGTATCAGTTGTACCTCAATGCACATTCAGGAATATCTACATTTTCATGATTTTCTAAGGCAAATCACATTTGGCTTAGCTTTTGCTTTTGATGGCAAATATGTAACTTTGACGTGAGCTTTAAAGCGGTCCAACCATGCCCTATGGGAGGTTACATTTAAAAAAAGACATATCCCATGTATCAACTCCTCTTAGAGGCCGATTCATTAACAGCAGCAGGTAGCGACAGTTGAGCGACTGTAGCAGTATTTTCACAGCGCCCGATAGTAGTCGCTGTGCTTGGCCATTGTTCGGTTGCTGATAGCGACTGAGTCGGTGTGCAGTAATGTTGAATACGGGGTGACGAGTCGCTGTTTGACAGGTCCTGCGCTGTATGGGTGCGCATGATAGCGACTGGTCAGAGCGACCGGCTCCCACCATATTCATCAAAAAATCACGCTCAAAAAATTATTGCGCTGTGAAATGCATGTTTAAACCCCAGAGCGCTGGCGGCGATGTGTTAAAAGTAGTTTTTTAGCCCCCAAACCACCATATTTCTGTAAACCAAAAAAAAAAAAAAAAAATTTAAAAATATGAATTCAATAATATCAGACCTGTAATATCAATTCTGCACATTTTTTTTTTTTTTTTTACCTTAAAAAAATTATCTAACATGGCAGAAGTGGTCACAGAATTTTTCACATTTAAAAACAAAAAAAAACATTAATAACAATTAATTATGAATATTTAAAGATTGTTCCACTGAAATGCATTGGAGAGCGCCAGGTAGCGAGAGGTCATACCTGTCGCTGTTCAAGGTCGGACGATGGCGCTGTGGGCTGAGGCTGGAATAATGATGAATGAGTGGCTATCTGGCGCTATCTCAGTCGCTAAGCAGGATCGGCTTGATAAATGTGTGATTGTGGTGGGGAGCCGGCGTTCTCGTGGTGGTGCCCGTCATTACCGGTCGCTCACCCGTCGCTACCTGCCGCTATTCCTTCATAAATAAGGGCCTTAGTGTCCTTGTAATGAATTGAATAAAACTACTCGAAGTTTTGGCTTCAAAGTAAAAACTGGGGGAAAATTAAATATTTTTTCTCTTATCATTCTACTAGCACTTTTTTCAATAGGTACTAATTGCCCCCAGCATAAGATTGTGAGGAGGGGGGCTTAAACAGCTAGTTTAGAACGATGGAATCCTGTCAGAAACGGAATACCTGGGGAAAACTACAATTAAAATCACTATAACAGGAATACCAAGCAATATTGAGGGCAAAAACAGTACTATATAAGGGGTTGGGAGTAAAATAGATTGAGTTGTTTAGGGGGTTTTGGTCCGCTTTAACGTTATTTGGAATCAAGCTCAAAGTAGATTTTTCCTGTTTTTAAGGATATATATATATATATATATATATATATATATCCACCGACCTGATTACAACACTGTGGTTGTCACTAGTCGATAGGGTGATATTCAAGGATTCCCAACCAAAGGTACTAGTACCACAAGCTTTCCTCTGGTGGTCAAGGTCACTAGGGGCTATAAAGAACTGAGCACTGCAGGGGGAAGCTGCTGCTCCAGTAGAATGCACTTCATGACCAAGTGAACAATGTGAAGACCTGCAACGTCATAGTATAATACCATTGCTTGAGTATAAAAGTATTAACCAGCATTTTGAGGTATCCTGAAGCCTTCTTCTGAAGACACTATGTGCAATACTTTCTTTAGGTAACTCAGATAAGGAACCTGAATAAACTAAATGGCAGTCAAATTAAAAGCTGGGATAAAATGTAGCCTTTGGTACCTAAATCTGTGTTCACCTTTTCCAGTGTCACCGGGATCCACCCCACACACCCAGCTACAACACTGTAGTTGACATTAGTTGATGGGATTCTGTGTCCAACTATCTAGAACAGGGATTTGAAGGCAGCGGCACCAGCTCACCTGGTGGCACTCAAGCTCCCCATTGGTGGTGTTCAAGGCAACTAGGCAGTGAAAAGCGGGGGGCAGGAGATTTTCCCAATTAACTGGTGGTCTTTTTTTTAACTTTAAGCAATTTTTATGGCCAATGAGCTATTCTACCATGGCTACAGGCAACTTTAGTCTTTCTAAGCATAACGTATTTTTCCATCAATGACTTCGGTGCACCTCTCTGTGCACTGTCATTGATAGATTGGCACGCGGACGGCTGAAAATCGATGCATCACCACATGCTGGCTGCAGAGTGTGATGACTTCCGTGGATCGCAGCACAGCACCTCAGTGCCAGTTGGGGATTGGGGAGATCTGCCACACTGCCTGTTATATGGGGGAGGGGGATTCTACACACTGCTTGTTTTGAGGACTTTTATTTAGTGTAAAATATGTGCACAATGATCTGTCAAGCTAATAGAAATGATTGAGCCAGACATTTGAACTGGCTGAATTTTTAGTCACCAAATTCGCGCTTATAAGCCACCCCCACAGCCACAGCCAAGTGACCAATGGGGTTTGCTGGGTTCATTTGCACGCCTAGCGAACCACTGACAAAAGAAAAGAATAAGGCACCTAATTTCAGGCTTTTTAGCAAAATGAAGACAGAGCATCTGAAACCAAGATACTTGGGGGGGGGCAAATCAACCTTCCTGACAGACCTCAGATCTGAGGTGCAATAAAGAACGATCACTTCCATGGGACCAGGTGAATACACGGCTCCCCTGCTTACATTCACCCGCTTTCACAGCAGTGCTAATTCTCCCGCAGCCCTCACTATCTGAAGTCAGGTGTGGCATATTCAAGCTGGCTGAAGATGTACAACAAGGTATGAGCTTATCCGAGATGCCCATAATCGGTGGCCTTGGTCTGGCCTCATACACCACACACACCCACAAGGCTCCCCTGCTTACATTCACCCACTACTTGAAGTCAGGTGTGGCATTTTCAAGCTGGCTGAAGATGAAGGTATGAGCTTATCTGAGATGCCCTTACTCTGTGGTCTTGGTCTGGCCTCATACACCACACACACCCACATTGGGGTACCCAGTTTCATTTACTGAGGTTGTGGTAGAGTGATCACTGTCACAGGACTGGGTAAAGGTAAGCAGGGGAGTATGTCCCTTTTAGCACCCCTGATTTCAGATCTGTTGGGAAAAGTTCTGGCCAGAATGACACTAGTGGTGCTACCAATAACACTTCCCATATTTTTAACAGAAATATCTTTGGATTGCTCATCAGAAAGACACACAAAGCAAGTATAGCACCACTGAAGATCACACAATTATTGAAAAAAATAATTTTTCCTGAGGGTACAAACAGTAAACAGATCTGAGTAGGGCCTCTAAGCAAGATGCTTATACACCAGGAGGAATGCTCCGTGTGGACACCAAGGCAACCTCACACAAGTGGTCTTCATTTCTTCTGACAGGCTGATAAAAATCTAAATAATAGCCACAAGGGAAATTATGGCACTTCAAAGCACTTGTGCCGCTCGTTCGCTGTTGTGTTTGTGAAAAACTGTGAAGCTAAGAAGCCTTTTTTTACTAACTGCTGGAAAAAGAAACTGAGCCTGCTCCAATCTCTTTCACAAATGGAAAAATGATCGATCAGAGAAATAATAAAATACAGCAGCTCAGCAGTTTTTCTCTACGCGGAGCCCTGGAGTATTCCAGCTACTCGTCTGGAATCTCCTTCCAACAAGACGATACCACAACTAATGAGGAACAGTGCTGCCACACAAGTGAGGGGAATACTTTTTAGATAAACCTATAATTTGGCTGTACTCGGAGGAACCTAAACATCCAGGCCGTACAATCATTTGTCAGATGGGTTTTTCTTGCACATCATTTGTCTCGCTGTAATACGTGTGATGACATAGAACAATTCAGACACTGTATGATTTGGTTGGGCCTGGGTGCATCATTAGCCAAATTTCCTGCAGAAAATCGCAAGAAATCCTGGGGATTCTGGCTTGGGTTACACAGTTATATAAAGGTGGGCTTTGATTTGTTGTGTCTGTAGAAGTTTTGTTCCCTTCCATATATGAAAGTGATGAGAAACTGGCTGGTTTGGAAGCCAGAGTGTCTGAAAAAATGTAAGGTGAAAAAATGCCCAAGTTCATACTAATGATATACAAAGAACACTGAGCATTTTAAACACATACACATTAGGGGTGTCAGAAAAAAATCGATTCTGTCAAGTATAGCGATATTTCATTAGGCGATACCAGTATCGATTCTTTCTTTGTAGTATCGATTCTGACCCCCCCCCCCTCGCCGTCATCAGAACGGCTGACAATCGGCGGAAAGTAAAAAACAAACTTTTTATTAGACATTTTCTCTATGTGTGAGTTTTTTTTCTACTGTTAATCCTTTGTGAACTGATAAGGGATCCATGAGACCCCTATACCAGTTCACAAGGCTCTGGGTCTAGTAGGTCACCTGCGGCTAGTGGGTGACTTGCCATTAACCCCCGCCCCCCCATTACCTGCCTCTTTAAAGCCCGTGGGGGCAGAAGTGCCCATGGCCATTAGGCTATGCCGGCTTATAGGCTGCAGGGCCATGGGACACCAAAGCTGACTCCTGCGCCCTGTTCTACAAGCCCCCATAGCTGGTGCCCAAGCTGGTTGTGCTGGGTAGGGGGGACCTCACGCCATTTTTTTGGTATTTTTAAGGGTTTTTAACCCGGTGCTCTTAGATGCCGGTGATCGCTGATCAGAGGATCGCCTACCTCTCTCCTCCTCTGCCCAGCTGTCACCTGGCATCTAAGAGCAGGGGAAAGATGGCGGCTACCATCGGAACAACGGAGGGAGAAGGGCCGTCAGGCCCTCTCCTGAAGTCAGAAGAGCCGGGGGGGGGGGGGGGGTGATAGGAGTCCACCATTCACCATAATACTACTGCCTGTTGTTTTTTTCCTAATGTTTTTATGGATATTGGGCAAAGGCTGAGGTAAAAAAAGAAACATAGGTTGCTTTGGGGCACTGCGGTGGGGATGGAAGGTGACCTCATAAACTTCCTTTCTGAGTATAGTTGCACTTTTTCAGTGTTTTATTATATCAGTACATTTCAGTACATTCTCAGTTTTGCTAATAGACTGTAGAGAAACTCTCAGGTGCTGCCAAGGGATGCACTTTGGTGGTCCTAAAGTTTGAAAAGAATTTAAAATGGTTACATAGTCTGAGTAAAGGGAACATTTTCTTCTTTTCCTCTTATACAACACACGTTTCTTAAAAGAGAAAGCATCCATGATATCCCTGTGGAGTCATATGAGAGGGTAGAATCCATTATAGCAACTAGACCAAGCAACCTGGAGAAACGGCATTTCCATGCAGACCTTTCTGAATGCCATGTCACGGAAGGCTGGGCACTCGCGAAAGGTTAGCCCGGCTGAATCCTATTAGCACCTGGTATTTGAAAACAATCCCGGCAGCACGGCAGATGTAAGGGCCCAATACATCATGACGGTGCCAAGCGGTTACATCTCATGCACCGGCAGAGTTATGGCAGGAGAGACCGATCCATTTATCAAGCAGTGGAGACATTTCACAGTGGAGTAATTTCGTTCTTATTTTTCCACATTTGTAGATGTTACAGTTGTTTCTGTGCTTCACTTTGCAATGTAAATATTCAAATATTGTTTCTCACCCACGCCACGTCAATAAAAGCTCCAGACGTGAATACAAACAGACTTGGCAGTGTCTGTCTTACATATCTGATATCATAACAGACAGAATGTACAACATAAGCTGCAATTTCCATCTCCCTCATTCATCTCTTCAAGCTTGCACAAAAAGCAGGGCGGCCAACTCTGGGCCCTGTAGACATGTCACTGGAGAAGTGATCGAGGGGGTGTACATTTCACCTAGGTTACTACGCTGGGTGAGATGGTAAGTCCAGGATTGATTTGTTTCCCAGCAGTGATATGCTGCTGAGGTGTTGTTTAAATTTTGCCGGGCCTGGATTTATATGGAATGGCAGGTAGGTTTGGTAGAGGGACCTGTCATTCCACACCCCTCCGATCCGGTTTGGGTTTTGGATCAGGTGAGCTCTGATCCTAATTAGCCTGGGAGGTAAAAGCTCTGCAGAGACTGCAGGCTATTGCTCTGAGCCAGAAATGAACAGCCTGTGTGTGTGTGTGAAGGAAGCTGCGAACGCAGCCATTGCTGGAGCTAAAACTCACCCTGCGATATCCAGGCTAACGCTGTGTTATGAAACTACTAGATAGGTGAGAAGAACCTGTTAAGTAAGCGCCCAGACGGGCTAGGTCTTTATTTTGTTTGTACACAAATGAAGCACGCTGCTGCTGTATGTTTTGTTACTGGACTGTTTATGCCATGAATAAACGTCAAGACCTGCTTTTATAACACCTAAGTCTGCCGTGAACTGTGTCCAAACACACCATCCCCCGGGAAGATCCCTACAATTGGTGCTGCGGAGCGGGCAAAACGGTTGCTAGGGGCAACGGTGTGGACAGACTTGGCTACAGCTGCTTATGTCTTGGGTGAAAGCTGCAACTACACTCCAAGAACAGTCGGGCAACATGGAGGAGATGCTGAAGCAGTTTATACAAGTAAGTTTGCAACAACAACAGGCTCAGATAGAGGCCAATAGACAACAACAACAGGCTCAGATAGAGGCCAATAAACGACATGAACAGGCTCAGCTAGAGGCTAATGGACGACATGAACAGGCTCAGATAGAGGCTAATAGACGACATGAACAGACCATGGCTGCCCAACAACAACTTATTGAATACCTGATAGCAAAACAGGAGGCGCCTGTGGTTGCTAACCCCCAAACAGTGGTGCGAGCCGCTCCAGAGACTTTTGATGTGAGAAGAGCTGTGCAGCGAGCGCTGCAAAAGATGACTGCTGAGGACGATGTTGAGGCCTTCCTAACTGGGTTTGAGCGTGCGGCTGAGCGAGAGAAGTTACCCGTCGCTGAGTGGGCAGAGGTAATTGCGCCCTATTTAACAGGGGAACCTCAAAAGGCCTACTATGACCTCAGTGAGCAAGAGGTTAAGGACTATACTCGGCTAAAAGCGGAGATACTTGCCCGGCTAGGCGTTACTACTGCGGTCCGTGCCAGGAGGGTACGCAACTGGAGCTACAGTTTGGACAAATCGGCGAGGTCCCAGATGTATGACCTGATCCATTTGGCGAGAAAATGGTTGGAACCAGACACTTCTACTCCTGCACAGATCCTAGAGAGGGTTGTGATGGATCGCTACCTCCGAGCACTTCCTGCTGACCTGCAACGCTGGGTGGGACAAGGTGACCCTAAGAATGCAAACGAACTTGTCAGCCTTGTGGAGAGGTTCCAAGCGACTGAGGACTACCTCCGTGATGTTTCTACAGCATCTTCACCTCCCCGGAGTGCCAGATCTGTGCCATCAGCTGGTAAGAGACTTCCATCTATTGGGGGAGTGTGGAGGGGTGCTGAGGGAGGAAAAAGGGCTCAAGTGGTGTCTCAGGGGCAAAAGACTGGGGATGGTCCCGGGTGGCTAAGTGGCCCTAAAAAGGACTCCTTGCCAAGGAGACCAGGCCCTATCCGGTGCTGGAGATGCCATGAGACGGGACACGTGTCTGCCCATTGCCCTCTTACCACTGAGCCCATGGAATGTGAGGCTAATCGGCGTCAGTCGCTATTTGCGGAACCATCTTGTGTTGCAGTTCCTGGACTAGAGACTGAACCGCAAATCTGCAACGTTACAATTAATGATTTTCCTGTTAAGGCGTTGCTGGACTCAGGAAGCCTCGTAACCTTGGTGCATGCCAGCCTGGTGGCTGGCGACTTTGAGTGTAAAAAGCATATGAGTGTTGTTTGTATACATGGGGATACAAAAGTGTACCCTATAGTGCTGGCTGAAGTCGGGACTGAACAAGGCACCGTACAATATGAAGTGGGTGTGGTTAAAAACCTCATGCATAACGTAATATTGGGGCGCGATTTTCCATTATTCTGGGCTCTCTGGGGAAAAAGAAAATCCCCCGAAAGGAGTGAGGATACTCCTAAGGTTGTTGCATTGCCCCCTGTAAATGATAAAAGTGTGCAGGATGAAAATGATTGTTTTCCTTTGCAGGTCCTGGCTGGAGAGGAGGAGGCTCCTCCCACTGAGCAAAATATACCAGACTTAGAGGTGTCTAGGGATAATTTTGGGACTGCACAGTTACAGGACCCCACTCTCAAAAATGCGAGAGAGCAGGTTTCTGTCATGAATGGGGTACCTCAGGAACCAGATGCTGAGAAAAGATTTCCACATTTTTCTGTGACTAATGATCTTTTCTATAGAGTCACTAAGATTAAGGATGAGATTGTGGAACAGCTTCTGGTGCCTAAGCCGTACCGGCGTCAGGTGCTTGACATGGCACATAACCATGTTCTTGGGGGACACTTGGGGACTGACAAAACGCAGGAGAGGGTTCTCCAGAGGTTCTACTGGCCGGCGATATATAATGATATTAAAAAGCACTGCGAGTCGTGCCCCACATGTCAGCTTAGTGCCCCAGTGTCACATTTTCGCAGTCCTTTGGTTTCGCTCCCTATTATAGAGGTGCCTTTTGAGCGTATAGCCATGGATTTAGTGGGTCCCATTGTAAAATCCGCTAGAGGACACCAATATATTCTGGTGGTCATGGATTATGCGACCCGCTATCCTGAAGCTGTGCCCTTAAGAAACACCGCATCTAAAACAATTGCACGTGAGTTGTTTTATATGTTCTCTAGGACTGGAATCCCCAAAGAAATCCTAACTGACCAAGGTACACCCTTTATGTCAAAGGTGATGAAGGAGTTATGCAAACTATTTAAAATCTCACCCATCCGTACCTCTGTATACCACCCCCAGACGGACGGATTGGTGGAGAGATTTAACAAAACTTTGAAACATATGCTGAAAAAAGTGGTGGAAAAAGATGGCCGTGACTGGGATCATTTGTTACCCTACCTCATGTTTGCTATTAGGGAAGTGCCCCAAGCGTCCACAGGGTTCTCACCATTTGAGTTGGTCTATGGCCGTCACCCTAGGGGTCTACTGGACATTGCAAAAGAGACATGGGAGAGCGAGTCCACCCCATACAAGAGCGTTATTGAACATGTAGCACAAATGCAGGACCGTATAGCCGCTGTAATGCCCCTAGTAAGGGAACACCTCCAGAGGGCGCAAGAGGCCCAAAGTAGAATCTACAACCGGTCTGCAAGAATCAGAACATTTAACCCAGGCGATAGGGTCCTTATACTAGTTCCCACTGTTGAGAGTAAATTCCTGGCGAAGTGGCAAGGTCCCTATGAGATTGTGGAAAAAGTCAGTGAGGTGAACTACAAGGTACACCAACCAGGTAGAAGGAAGCCTTTCCAAGTTTACCACGTAAACTTGATTAAGCCCTGGAAAGACAGGGAATCCTTGGGGGCGACAAATACTGTTAGTAATTTGCCGCAACCAATCCCTCCAGTCAAGGTTGGTGATACCCTATCAGTGTCACAGAAACAGGAGGCTCAGGAATTTTTACAGAAAAACAAAGACAAGTTTTCTGACCTCCCAGGGCGTACACACCTCATCTATCATCACATTGAAACTGAGCCTAGAAGCAGAGTAAACCTCAAGCCCTATAGGATCCCAGAAGCCCGTAGGGAAGCCGTATCTGCCGAGGTAAAACGTATGCTTGATCTGGGAGTAATTGAGGTGTCACAGAGTGAATGGTCCAGCCCGATTGTATTAATCCCAAAGCCTAATGGAACTTGGAGGTTCTGTAACGATTTCAGAAAGTTGAATGAGATCTCAAAATTCGATGCCTATCCTATGCCCAGGGTAGATGAGTTGATTGAGAAGTTGGGTAATGCCAGATACATAACCACCCTCGATCTCACAAAGGGCTATTGGCAGATTCCACTTACTAATGAGGCTAAAGAGAAAACTGCATTCTCCACCCCTGATGGGCTATTCCAGTATGTAGTGATGCCGTTCGGGTTACATGGAGCACCTGCGACTTTCCAGAGGTTGATGGACTTGATTTTGCGACCACATCGTGATTACTCAGCTGCCTACCTCGATGATGTGGTCATTTTTAGCCCTGATTGGGAAAGTCACCTCTGTAAGGTACAGGCTGTGTTGGATACCATAAGTGATGCGGGGTTGACCATAAATGCCGAGAAGTGTGCAATAGCCCTAGAAGAGGCCAAGTATCTGGGCTACATTATTGGAAGAGGGTTGATTAAGCCACAGCTAAATAAAGTGGAGGCAATACAGAATTGGCCAAAACCCCTGACAAAGAAACAGGTCAGAGCTTTCCTTGGTATTACGGGCTATTACCGTAGATTTGTGCCGAACTTTGCCTCAGTTGCTGCTCCCCTAACTGACTTGACCAAGGGCGGAAAGAGAGCCATGATCACGTGGACTCCAGAGGCCGAGAAGGCTTTCCAAAGCCTTAAATCTGCCTTGTGCCAACAACCTGTGTTAGTTACCCCCGATTTCAGGCGAGAATTTCTGGTCCAGACAGATGCTTCTAACACAGGCTTAGGTGCAGTACTCTCACAAGTAGTAAATGGTGAGGAGCATCCGGTGATGTACTTGAGTAGAAAGCTAACCCCGGCCGAAAAAAATTATGCCATTGTGGAGCGTGAGTGTTTGGCAGTGAAGTGGGCCCTCGAATCCCTAAAATATTACTTACTAGGCAGGAAATTCAAGTTAGTGACAGACCATGCCCCCCTAACATGGATGAAGTTAAACAAGGAGAGAAACGCAAGAGTGACTAGATGGTTTCTGTCCCTACAAAACTTTAATTTCACTGTGGAACACAGGCCAGGGAAATTACAAGCAAATGCTGACGCATTGTCGAGGGTACATTGTCTGTGGGGACAAAATGCTCAGCCCTCCGGTCTGAAGAAGAGGGGGGGGATATGTAGACATGTCACTGGAGAAGTGATCGAGGGGGTGTACATTTCACCTAGGTTACTACGCTGGGTGAGATGGTAAGTCCAGGATTGATTTGTTTCCCAGCAGTGATATGCTGCTGAGGTGTTGTTTAAATTTTGCCGGGCCTGGATTTATATGGAATGGCAGGTAGGTTTGGTAGAGGGACCTGTCATTCCACACCCCTCCGATCCGGTTTGGGTTTTGGATCAGGTGAGCTCTGATCCTAATTAGCCTGGGAGGTAAAAGCTCTGCAGAGACTGCAGGCTATTGCTCTGAGCCAGAAATGAACAGCCTGTGTGTGTGTGTGAAGGAAGCTGCGAACGCAGCCATTGCTGGAGCTAAAACTCACCCTGCGATATCCAGGCTAACGCTGTGTTATGAAACTACTAGATAGGTGAGAAGAACCTGTTAAGTAAGCGCCCAGACGGGCTAGGTCTTTATTTTGTTTGTACACAAATGAAGCACGCTGCTGCTGTATGTTTTGTTACTGGACTGTTTATGCCATGAATAAACGTCAAGACCTGCTTTTATAACACCTAAGTCTGCCGTGAACTGTGTCCAAACACACCATCCCCCGGGAAGATCCCTACAGCCCCCAGAGCCATTCGCAAGCCAAGATTTGGGGATTGACCATTTGTTTACAGAGCTATGGGAATGATTAGAACTTCTCCTGCCTATTGACACCACTGAATGAAGTAAACTATTGGAATCAATGCATCTAAGCTCCTTAATGGAGATCTACAGCGAACACAGGCTTATGTTAAAGGGACACTGCAGGCAAAGTGCATAAACCATCATTTTACTACCCCTTCCTGTCAGTACACAGCAGCTCCTGTAATTAGAAACAAGGCAAAAACTGGCACAACCCTTGCATTCCTTTGCTGTAGACATTGAAACATACACCTCGCCTGGTGGTCTATAGCTCCACCCCCATATGTCAGCGCAGCCATCAGCCTGTCTATTTCCTACCCCCCTCCCGCTCATGCCTTTCAACCTTGGCACCGGCTAATTCGCATTTGAATAGCCACTGTGCCTAATTAGTATTTCAATGCTAATCAGTCGCACCTAATTAGGACTTAAATTGTCTGTGTGGTTGTATAGTAGTTGTATTTTGGAGTGGTGAAGTAGTTGTGAAGACAATGCCTGCACCTTGATCAATGGACTGGTGTGCATAAACCAATTCTAACCAATGCACTGGTAATAGTTTATAAATGCACATAATAAAAAAATTATTGCCATATTGATTGTCTAGTGTCTGCCTTGTTTTATATAAAAATGTGATTATCGTGTACAGTATATTTTAATTTAAATTACAATTATTAGAATATACATCAGATCTCGTGCATGCGCAGTGTATTGCACAGGTTGCAATGACACTCGGCGCAGATCTTGCAAGATTTGATGAGCGCTATGGGACATTGGAAAAGGGACAGGGAAGGGTGAGTATGGCTAAGGCCGCAGCATTCACTCAGCGATGGCTAAGGAAGGAAGGGTTGAAAAGGGGCCAGGAACGCTGCCAGATGTTGCTGTTTTAGATAACCCTGACATCCAAAAGGCAGTGAGGGAGGGATGTTCACATAGGAACATCAGAAAAAGACAATTCTGTGAGTACTCACCTGTAGAATTGCTTTTACCATGCATGGCACAGCCTGCTTCATGAAGTCATTACATCTGGGTCATTCCGCCACAAGGTGGCGCGGTGTACTGCAGAAGAGTTGTGGCTCCTCCCGGTACCATATAAAAACAGAATAGACTTATCCAGTGTTGACAAGTAGTTATTCAAGAAACCGGGAGATAATAAGGGCAAAAAAGGTAACAAAAAACCCCAACTAACTTGGAACAATCACCATAAAGGGGCAACCAAGAATAACGATAACAAGGGTGGGGTGAAGCAGGCCGTGCCATGCATGGTAAAATCAATTCTACAGGTGAGTACTCACAGAATTGTCTTTTTCCCATTGCATGGCACGGCCTGCTTCATGAAGTCATTACATCTGGGACATCCAAAAGCAGTGTCCATAAAGTAGGGTGGGATCCCAAAAGAGTAACAACAGGCAGTTTAAACCACTACCGCCTGAAGTACCTTGCGGCCAAAAGCAGCATCAGCTGAGGCCTTAACATCAACCTTGTAAAACTTGGAAAAAGTATGAACAGAAGACCAAGTTGCGGTCTTACAAACTTGTTCAACAGAAGCTTGGTGCTGAAAAGCCCAAGACGCACCAATAGCACCAGTGGAATGAGCAGTAACCCTGAAAGGAGGAACCTTCCCCCTGGCAGAATAGGCCTGCTCCCCCGCCTGACGAATCCACTTGCTGATGGTGGATTTAGCAGGAGGCAAACCCTTCCTAGGTCCAGCAGGAAGAACAAAAAGAGCGTCAGACTTCCTGAAAGGCTCAGTAGCAACCAAATAAAACTTCAGAGCCCTGAGAATCCAAAGAATGAAGAATCCGCTCCTTGGAATTAGCAGGGTTAGGACACAAGGAAGGCAAAACAATGTCCTGATTGAGATGAAAAGCAGACACAACCTTAGCCTAGAAATCCGGCTTGAGCCGAAACACCACCTTATCCTGATGCCTTTCAAAATAAGGAGGTTTGATGGAAAGCGCCGCCAGTTCAGAAACTCGCCTGAGGGAAGTAATGGCCACCAAAAAGGCCACCTTAACAGTCAGAATGGGCAAGACAGCCCCATGGATAGGCTCAAAAGGAGGACCCTGCAGAGCTGACAGCACCAGATTCAGGTCCCAAACTGGTAGCATAGGCTTACGTGGCATGCACATGAGTAACTCCCTGGAAAAAAGTTTTAACCAACCGGTGATTGGCAAATGATCTTTGGAAAAAAATTGCCAGAGCTGACACCTGTCCCTTGAGGGTACTAAGTTGAAGGCCCGAATCCAAACCATGTTGCAAAAATTCCAGAATCCTGGGGATAGAAAACACCCGACAAGGAATAGACTTGGACTCCAGGCAATGTAAGCATGCCAGATCCTGTAGTAGATAAAGGACGAGGACTTCTTCCTAGCCCTAATCATGGTGTCAACAACAGAAGCCGGCAAACCCTTATCCATCAAGATGGAGCTTTCAGCAGCCAAGCCGTTAAAGCCAGCCTTTGTAAATTGGGATGGCACAGTTGTCCCTGAGTGAGCAGATCTGGATCCTTGGGCAGGGCATACTGGTCTACTGCCAACAGCACGACGTCTGCGAACCACACCCTCCTTGGCCAACAGGGGGCCACCAGAATGGCTGGTACCCCTTCCTGGGCTATCCTGCGCAGCACCCTGCCCAGCAGAGGGAATGGAGGGAACACATAGAGGAGGCGAAACTCCATCCAAGGCATAGCTAGTGCATCCGTGGCGAAGGCCAGAGGGTCCTGTGACAGGGAGACAAACCTGGGAAGCTTGTGAATGTGACGGGACACAAACAGGTCCACATCCGGCTGACCCCAGCGGCGACACAGGGAGTGAAATACCTTGTTGCTGAGGGACCATTCCCCCAGCCGAGACATCCCCCTGCTCAGGAAGTCCGCTTCCTGGTTCTCCACCCCCGGAATGTAAAATGCCGAGATGCAGGGGACATTCTCTTCCGCCCAAGACAGAATCAGGGACACTTCCTTGAGGCCTCGCTTGCTCCGAGTCCCTCCCTGATGATTGATGTAGGCAACCGCCGTCTGGTTGTCTGAGCGGATCTGAACAGCCCGACCCCGAAGGTGTGTGGTCAGCCGAGACAGAACCAACCTGATCGCCCTCATTTCCAGGACATTGATGGGAGCATGGGCCTCCTGGGAGCCCACCGACCCTAGAACTTCAGAGACTTCCAACCCCCCCCCCCAACCGGTCAGACTCACATCCGTGGTGACAGTCTCCCAGCACGGGGGCAAAAAGGTCCTGCCCACTAGAAGGTTTCCTGAGTCCAGCCACCACGGGAGGGACTGTCTGGCCAGGGGGGACAGAGCAAACTCCTGATCCAGGGACACAGGGTCCAGATCCCAAACTGACAAGAGGTGCAACTGAAGAGGTCTCATGTGAAACTGAGCAAAGAGGACCGCCTCGAAGCAGGACACCATCAGGCCCACCAACTGCATCCCTTGCCGGATGGAAGGATGGGGACACAAGAGCAGAGCCCGTGCCTGCTTCTGAAGGCTCTCCACCTTCTGCTGAGGCAGGAATACCTTGACCTAAGAGGTGTCCAGAGTCATGCCCAGAAAGGACCTCACCTAAGACGGAGACAGTGAAGACTTGGGATAGTTGATCACCCAGCCGAAGGACTCGAGAGTGGAGGTCACCACCAGCATATCCTTCTCGGCCTGAAAAAAAGACTGAGCCGCAATCAGAATGTCGTCCAAGTAAGGAAGGATGCGAATGCCCTGATTCCACAGCAGAGCCATCACACCCACCAGCACCTCGGTGAACACCCGAGGGGCCGAGGTGATACCGAATGTTAAGGCCACAAATTGGTAATGCTGATCCTCTAGAGCGATCCTGAGAAATCTCTGATGACCTGGAAAGATTGGCACGTGAAGGTAGGCATCCTTGATGTCCACTGAGGTAATGAAGTCGCCCGGGCGCAGGGTACTGACCGCCGAACGTAGAGTCTCCATGCGAAAATGCCTGAACCTGACAAACTTGTTGAGACCCTTCAAGTCCAGGATGGGCCTCAGGGACCCGTCCTTTTTGGGGACCGTGAACAGATTGGAGTAGAATCTTCGACCCCCTTCCTGGGAAGGCACCAGGCAAATGACTCCTGACTCCAACAGACGTTGAATCGCAAGGTGCAAACCATAAGCTGACAGAGGGTTTTGAGACATCCGGGATCTTGGGGGCTGCCAGGCTGCAAACTCTATCTTGTAACCGGAGGACACCACCTCCTGAATCCACCGGTCTGAGACGCGTAGCCTCCAGACGTGAGCAAAGAGCCAAAGCCGTCCCCCACCCGGATGGGTGAGGGCGCCTCCTCATGCCTGAGGGGGCTTGGGGGAACCCAAGAAGAAGGACCCACGACCTCCTCTGGGAGCACAAAAGGAGGGGAGGGAAGAAGAGGGTCCCCGAAAAGGCCGAGACTGCCTCCTACATTGAGGCAGTCTACCATCCTTGGCTAAAACATCCACGCGCTCACCAAAGAGCTGCAGCCCCGTAAAGGGGAGCCCAGTGAGAGCCTTCTTAGCGGAAGCATCAGCTGCCCACTGACGCAACCAAACAGAGCGGCGCATAGCCACCAAAAGGGCAGATGTCCTACTACACATCCGTACAGCATCATCCATGGCAGTAAGGAAAAAGGCAACGAAATCAGAGCAAAGCAAAAGGGACCTATAATCCTCCCCCATGTTACTAGCCGTAGTGCCCTCCAAGAGACGCTTGAGCTGTTTAAGGGCAATAGCTGTAATGGCAGCAGCGCAGACCGGGCGCAGCCCAGCCCCCACACACAAAAAGGCATGGCAGGCCAGCTGATCCATGAAGCACGCCGTGCCATGCAATGGGAAAAGGTCTGATGTTCCTCTTTAATGTTATTCCCAGAAACATTCTAGAAGGCGCAAGAAGGGGTTACTTATACACCCAGCATAAAAAGCATTATAAATAACTGCAGTTATTGTTGCACAATAAATCAATCTGATGTTCTGATCTAGGCAGAGAAGATAAAGGGTACCCTTACTAGCCAATGAGGTCACATAACCACACACTACTACTACTACAGGGTACAGGCACAACAACAAAAAAACACACAGCAACAAGTCCCCACTATTACAACAGAATTATAATCTTTATCACAAAATTATTGAAACACAGCCCACTAAAAGCCAACTTCAAAATACACATAAATATTCATAATTTGCTATGCAAAGTTGCGTCATGGCATCCAGGCATTAATAAATAGTTCAACAAATATAAACACAAGAAGCGTCTCTACGCTACCCCGGGCAACACTGCCGGAATCCAAAAGCTTTTTGTGTGTCAATAAACACCTTGTATATGCAAAACAGCCTGATCCCATCACCAGCTTTCGGTACAGGGGACCGTTTTCTTTTCCTTCACCGATACAGCAAAGTAAGGCTGCGGCAAGTAAGAGGCAGGTGAAGCGGAGGAAAGCAGGTGACAGGTGCAAGTCATGTGGGATGCTCCAGGTTTTCTATTGAACCACTAAAGTCTTCATAACTCCAGTGGTGTTAAAACAATAGTGGGAAATGCCCGGGGTAGCCGTGCAGACAGACACAGCTACTGTTGATGCCTGGATGCCAAGGCGAAAGTTTGCATAGCAGTATATCAAGGGTGTATTACCAAGTGCATAGCAAATTCATTAAACATAGTGATCGGAGTCAAATGATATACATTTATAACGTATATAAGCCTCTCACCAGGGGTAGGTCATTCCTCTGGCCGAAGCCAGGGATGAAGCAGGTTGACCTGTGCCCCTCTGAAGAACAAAATGTAGACAAGGAATTGTATTGGAGGTGTTCACAGGCCTCAATCGAGAGATTTTGCATCTATATTAGTATGTTTTTACGTTTAAAGTAGACATTAAGTCAGAAAAGACTTTAGGTCTCTTTCAACATCCACCCCACCAGGGAATAATTTATAGTGAGAGTATATAGTATAGTATAGGTCCACTCTAAAGTGGTCCTAAAATTTAAAACATAGAAACAAGAAGCCTAATTTATGAAAAAATGCAGAGGGTGCCAGATAAGCGGCTCGCACAAGCCGTGCCTGCGCTCCCTCCCAGGCTTATCGAAGCCGCTGCGACTGTGATCCCTAGCACTGGAAACCGAGCTACTTTATAAAAAAAAACAGTGTAAAGGGCGACAGCACCTGCAATCATCCCCATTTTTGTTTTTTTAGGGTCAGGCTTTTTTATTTTTCATAAATATACCAGTGAAAAGCAAGCACTTGAAAGACATGACAAAGCTTTTTGCAGCACCACACAAAAGTGCCTAAAATGCATACAAAAACAATCCCAAACAGCCCAGGGCACATACACCAGACCCCGCCCCCCAAAAAAGAACCTTAAATAATTATAACCATTCAAGCCCATTGAAATGTATGGCATAAGGCCACACAGTGCAGGGCTGGTCTTATCTGGCACTGTAGGAAACTCAGTGCCGGCATTTCTGGGGCTGTTGATAGATGGGACACTACCTGCCACTGGTGCTCTGGCTTTTTGAGTTGATAAATGCACCTTTTTCACTGGGACCTGGCATTCACCCGACACTAATCTGGCACTATGTGACACTACGTTGGCCTTAGCGTTTCTTAAATAAAACCCATAGATAATGTCAGAAGGAGACCATAAGGTCCATCTAGCCCGTTGTTTAGTGTGTTCGCTTTAGCTTTGGATGTATGCTTATACCACCTTCCATCTTATTACACTGTGGGGGCATCCCAAATAGTATTTTTTTTGGCTAACCTATAGTCTTTATTTTTACTTTTCTGCATGACTCTACACATCTGCTGCTGCAATTATTATATGTAGCGTATGAAGGTTCCGGACTGTAGCAAACTGGTCATATCCGATGATGACTGCATGCTACAGATCAGCAATGACATTGATTCTGATTACGCTTTCCCCAGTGCAATTAAGAGCTCTGCAATGACGATTTATGTGGTTTTGTGGCGAAGCATTTCTTGTTGTATTCGCTTTAAAGATGTTGGTTCATTTTGAATTTTGACAAAAAGAATCTGTCATGGGCTGTCACTGCCACTATTGCACATGGAATCCCTTTCCAGTCTGTAAGACAAGTCAGATGTTCCCAAATGCACTTCAGGAGAAGCAGGACGTTCCTCTACTGTTTATGTCATTTATTCTTTCTATTGAGACCAAAAGATGTAAAAAGAAAGAACAAAAACTAAGAAGTGAAGTGAGGTTGTTTAGCATGAAATGGTTTATGGTTGCCCAATGTTTCCCATCATCCTCCTCCTCATGTTAGGCTATGAATGGAGCTCCTGATTGCATGCTGGGGGCAATGAAATATTTTAGCTTTGGAGCACGTTTCATTAAAAAATTCTCGTCTCTGGGGGTCTCATTCTGACAAGTGTCAGCTGCTATTTGGAAGTTTAAATTGGTGGCCCTAAGCAATGTGGGCAATTCTCATTTAAAACACATTTTAGAAAGGTGGGGGTGTGCATGAATACATTTGTTATTATGATTTCCTGTGTCATTAGCTTTGTCAGCTTTAATTTCCAAGCTTGTAACTGAGCATAAGAGGTAAGCAGGCATCAGGGTGGCTGTAATGACCAATGACTCAGTGTGTATACATAAATCCTACTGTAAGGGAGGAAAACTCATCAGAACTGTAATTAGGACAATAGAGTGTTCACAATGTTCAATCGGTGCTGTCATAAGCCAATCGGGTAGAGAGCTGTCAGTATCCTGCTGACAGCTAAAATGTTTATGCAGCTGGCACTACATGGGATTTAGCCATGGGAAGTAAGGTAAGTACTAATATTAATACGTGTTTATTTGCCTTTTGTGTGAAGTGCACATATAGGAATTTGTCCTCCACATTTAACCCACCTGTGCAGTGAGAACAAACACAAACGTAGCAGCGAACCGTGAGGGAACACATGCCCAGATTGTTGGGGGGTTAGGTGCCTTACTCAGGAGCATTTCAGTTATGCCCTGGCTGCTAATCGAACATTGCAACCCCTCCAGTCACAAGATCACACACTTAACCACTAGGCCATGGCTGCTTTTGGCAGTATATATGTGTAATGTTTTTGGCCAGTGACACCTTTTAAAGTGGACCAACACCCAGGATTTTGACTATCCTGGGTCTTGGTCCACTTCGGTGGGGCACCCCCGATCGGGTTGCCCCGCTGTGTGAAACCCCCCCGAACTCCCCGAACAACTCACCTCTCCCCGCTCCCAGCGCCAACGTACAAGCCAGGTCCAGGAACGTCTAAGCGGCTGCCGCCGCCGCCGCCTCCCGCGCGTCCCTTTTGACGCGCGCGCGCCCGCGCCGGCCATTCGCAGACGGCCGGCGCGGGCGCGCGCACGGCTACAGGGGCGCGAGCGATGCGGCGGCGGCCGGCCGCCGCCGAAGATCAGGTAAGGTTTTTCGGGGGTTTTGGGGGGGTTACACCCCGCGGGACATCCCGACCTCGGATGTCCCGCGGGGTGGGGGGTGATCGGCCCGGGAATCTTATAGATTCCTGGGCCGATCACCCGTGGGTGTTGGTCCACTTTAAGGGGACTTGGGGTACAGTTTGGATAGTACTGCTTAAAGTGGACCAAAACATAGGATTTTGCCCATTGGACCAGAAAAGAAGGTAAGTGTATGGGGCGACCTGGGGGGTTTCACATAGCGGGGCATCCTGATTTTGGATGCCCCGGGGGGAGGTAATCGATTGGCCTGGGAGCCGATTCCTGGGCTGATCACTGAGGGTTTTGGTCCACTTTAAAGCTGGCTACAGTTCGGATATTACCACTTAAAACAGACCAAAACCCTCAGACCATCCTCCCCACCCGGGTATCTCGGGGGAGATAATGTCGGCTCCATGGTGGCCTGTTCAGTGTTTTTACACTGCCTTGGCTATGCCCACTTGGCAGTTTTCAGATCCCCGATTGTCTGATGGTGTGACCTGCTCGCTGGCTGCATCTCCGGCTTCCCTCTAGGCATGGCGTTCCCGTCCCTAATCTATATGAATGGCTGGGAGCAGTAGCATGCCTCGGCTAAAACGAAGCCAGGGGATGCCAGCGACTACGGCTTTCTGAACAAGCAGACCATGAGGGATTATTCTAGGGCAGGGGTTACTCAACCACCATTTATAGACTTCTGGTGAGAGCTGAAGGTCCGGGGGCTGTTGTGGGGGGGTGGATAGTTAAAAATCAGCGCACGGGCAGAGGGGGCACCCCAAGAAACCTGTCGGATTGGGCACCAGGGAAAAACAGGGAGGCCAGGGATTAGATTGGCAAAACTGGGAGGACAGGAATGGATGGAGCAGAGAGACTGGGCTGGATGGGGGTCAGGCTGAGGGGACAGGGATGGATGGGGCAAAGAGACAGAAAAAACAAAGTTTCTGTGTACCTTGCAGTGGCACTTTCCGCCCCTGCAGTACTTTATTTTGCAATGCTAGGTGCCAGGGAGCAGAGTCATGACATTGGCAGGGAGACTAACAGCCTTATTTATCAAGGGCTAGCGCCAGGTATCGCCAGCTATCGGCGGCTACCGACTCCAGAACGCCAGGCGGCGGACACAATCACGCATTTATCGTGCTAAATGAGGCTAGCGCCGGCGAGAGCTTCAGCTAGCGCGGGATTCATCATGTAGCCGACTGCAACGAACAGCGCCGCTACTAATCCCATCACAGCGCTAGGTTTGACCTGTCGCTCCCTGTCGCTCTCCAATGCATTTCAATGGAGCAATCTTTAAATATTCATAATTAATTGATTTTAAGGTTTTTTTTTTTTTTTTTTTTTAAATGGCATAAATTTTGTGAACACTTCGGCAATGTTATATATTTTTTTAAAGGTTAAAAAAAAAAAAAAATGTGCAGAATTGATATTACAGGTCTGATATTAATGTATTCATATTACAAAATGTTTCTAAAAACTTGTGTAAATTTTACATCAAAAAATATGGTTGTTTGGGGGTTAAAAACTACTTTTAAGCCATCGCCGCCAGCGCTCTGGGGTTTAAACAAGCATTTCACAGCGCAAGAATTTTTTGAGCGTGATTTGATAATGAATATGGTGGGAGCCGTTCGCTCTGGCCATTCGCTGTCAGGCGCACCCATACAGCGCGGAACCTGTCAAACAGCGACTCCTAACCACGTATTCAACATTAACGCACACCGACTGAGTCGCTGTCAACAAGCGAACTACGGCCAAGCACAGCGAATACTAGCTGGCGCTGTGAAAATCACGCTACTGGCGCTCATCTGTCGCTACCTGGCGCTATTAATGAATCGCCCTCTAAGCACTACATCGCCGATTAAGTAAAGGGGGCAGCTCTGAGCACAGCAACACAGAAGCAAATGAGTGCAGAGCTCTCAGACAGGGGTCCGGAAATCTGACGCTGAGGTCCGCATTCGAACCCCTGTCCACCAGTTGAGTATGGCTTGTCTAGGGGATAAATTATGCATGCTTTGATTTTGCACTTACCCTAAAGATTCTTATTTCAAGTTCGGGAGCATAAATCCTGCAACTGGTCATTATAAATGTTGTAGGGAATGATCTCCTTACAAAAATGGAAGGAGGCCAAAGCATAAAAAACCCTTCAGTCTTATACCTTATATACGTGACTTTTTCTTAACATAGGAATCACCAATATGGGTAAACGTTTATGTCCACATTTTGTTTACGACATGTTTGTATTAGGAAGTGAGTTATCGTCGCTGTTGCTGCTATGTCTGAGTGACATCATGGCAGCGCTGTTAACTGTGATTCATCAAATATCCTTTTATCAGCTTGATTCTTTCTATGTGTTCATTAGAATTAAATGTATCCTAAGGGAACATGCAGAGTAATTATCTAGCTCATTTCACATCCTCTTTGGACAGTTTGGCTTCTTTCCTTAAATAACTAATAGGGCTCAGGAAAAAAAGACAAGCTAGTTTTTTTTTTTTTTTTACTTGAATACTTTTGTTGATTGCTCCTTGATGGTTTTCATTTAGGAACACAGGATGTGGAATTTCTGCCTCAGCCCAGCTGTGTCTTGTACAATCAGGTGTATGTGTGTTCAGCCGGGAATGGCTTCATCGTTTGTAAAAACCTAGAAAATACGATATTCTCTGGTTTCCCAAAGAGCCGTTTAGATTCCTTCATATAACCGAGTAACGGTTCAGGCTGGAGCTTGGAAGGCTGCTCATATGCGGATTAGCTGATCTGTAAAGCCAGACACCGGCAATAATTTCTAGTCTGTACCCACCCTGCTTTATGGTCTTTATCCCCCAAACATGTTGCCATGCATCTTGTTTCTTAAAGCAGAACTACAGTAAAAAATTACTGTAGTTCCGCAGTCCTACTTAGCAGCGGGTCAGCACAACCCGGGCAGTCCTACTGCATATCACCGCCATTACATAAGAAAACAGGTGCGTGGATACTCACCACTTCCAGGCCTCTCCTACGATGGCCACGATGCAGCCAATCAGCCTCACAGCCAGTGCTGATAGGCTCGCCCACTGGCCACGATGACAGGTTAGCTCGCTGGCCGCGCTGATAGGTTAGCCCGCTGACCGCGCTGATAAGTTAGCCCGCTGGCCACGCTCATAGGCTCACCTGCTGGCTGCACTGAGAGGCTCGCCCGCGGAGAGGCTCGCTCGCGGCCGACACAGAGAAGGCTCGGAAGTTGTGAGGTTAGGTTAGCCCGCTGGCCACGCTCATAGGCTCACCTGCTGGCTGCGCTGAGAGGCTCGCCCGCGGAGAGGCTCGCTCGCGGCCGCCACAGAGAAGGCTCGGAAGTTGTGAGGTTAGGTTAGCCCGCTGGCCACGCTCATAGGCTCACCTGCTGGCTGCGCTGAGAGGCTCGCCCGCGGAGAGGCTCGCTCGCGGCCGCCACAGAGAAGGCTCGGAAGTTGTGAGTATCCCGGCACCCAGTTTTTTATTCTGATATGCAGCGGGGCTGCCCGGGTCTTGCTGAGCTGCTGCTAAGTCGTACTGTGGAAGTAAAGTGAATTTTGACTGTAGTTCTTCTTTAAGGCAGCCGAAAGAAATAATGGTTTCCCCTCTTCCATTAAAACAGAACAAACCTGTGATTTTGACAATCCCGGGTTTTGTTCTGTACCCCAAGAGCATCCCAAACTGGGATGCCCCCCAGAAAGCATATATGTGGCATATATGTGGCCGTTTGCGGTGCATATGTAATGTTCAGCAAACGGCTCTGTTTACATGCAAGCCTTCAGCGAAAGTGGCAAGAGCGAGTGCACCCTCTGCAGTGCGTATGCTCTAGTCCCCAACCTATCCACAAGGCTGTGGGGTGGGAGCGATGCCTGTACAGGGATCAGACTTCATTGATCAGCGTGGGACTTTGAAGAGCACTGAAGAGCTAAAGCCGTGCTGTCACTAACAGATGGCTAAGGCAGCGGGGGGCAGAGGATCGGGCCCTAAAGAAGCAAGATGTTGCAGCAGCAGGTTGTGACGACATCCAAAAGATGAGTTGGGGCCAATTGGGGGGGGGGGGGTCGGCCCCTTTTAATTTTAGGTCCGATGTTCCTCTTTAAAGCGCAATTCTATTCTTGGGGTAATCCCCACCTGACATTCTCCCCTGGTGCTGAGGCAGCAGGATGGGAATACATAGCCCTATGCTGCTATGTGCATACTCCCAACAAGCCATTCACTTGAATGGGCAGATGAGAGCGCACACAGGCTAGTGGAAGCTGCTTTGTGCTTACTTCCAAGAAAGCGGTGGCCAGGACCCGGAACATCAGGAGAACAGTGCTGGACGACCAACCAGTTAAGAGTTTTTCCTTTTTTTGTGAAACCCCCCCACCACCATCCTACCTTAGCCCCAGGGAGGCCGACAGGGCAGGGGGCGGGGTTACCCCAAGACTGAACTTCTGCTTAAACACATTTTCATGTTTTTTTTATACCCCTAGCAGATGGTAACCCCAAAACATTTATAAAACGAGCAGGCAGCTGTGCAAGATGAAGGAGCACTGTCCCATGCAATGTCCACTTTTGATGGATCCTACAAACAGTTTTTATCCCTATCAAGGACCTCCTTTTGTTCAGAAATGGCAACACCTTTTTTCAGAATTCACTCTACAGATCTTAAACCATTTAAAAGGTTAAACTCTTCAGTGGCCTTACTTCTACTTCTATTAGCATCTTGGGTAATAGAATCTTGCATCGATCAGGTTGGATATATCCCCTCATGTGACATGACTATGCCGAAAACCTAAGCAGTAATGGGCTGTACTTTGTTCAGAATATTAGCTAACAGAAGCTAAAGGGTGATATTTTAGGTGAGCTTTTGAGGATAATTCAGCCATGATGTCAAAATTCTTCATTCTTTATCAGACATAATGATGAAAGCTCACCTTAAAATATATTCATTTCACCTAAAAAAAGGTATCACTCTAATTCTTCACTTTGCTACTAAAGCCCATAGGAGAGTAAAAGGCAGGGCCATTGTAGTAATGTAGGAACCATCCCACCAGAGGTCATATGGCTGGCAGGAGGCCTCCTCACTGACTCCATATTGTTTGATATAGTGTACTGGTAAGGGGAAGACCGGGCCAGGGCTGTGTGTGACCCATCTGGTGTGTAAGGACCAGCTTCCCCATCCCTAGAAACCAAAGTTAGACCTATAAGCTTGTATTTTAAATGATATTCAGTGATTTATAGACCTTGGGTTTGAGCTCAGTAAAAGATAGCACGCAATATAAAAACCATAAAAATAGAATGCTAACAAATTACAACACACTGGCCCTGAGCAACGCAGAATAAGATTTTCCCTTCTGGCAGGACTGTACAGTACAATGCATCACCAAGATAAAAGTTGTCAGAATTCCTTTTGGCAAATTCCCCAGAATATTAATTTTTCTGGAATGAATAAGTATAATTTTTTTTAAGTTTTATATCTTTTCTTATCAGAGAGTCTGTTGCATAGTCTGACTTGGCAAGAAGGTCATTTATCACTGGAAGGTAAAGCGTTATCTTTCTACTGGTGTGAAGTCACTCAACTGTCAGGGCGATCTACTACCCCAATTAACATAAAAGGTTACATTAGGTAAGGATGTAATTTTTACATTTGTAAAACTTTATCATTAAAAAGCATAAAACACCTGAAGAGATACTAGAATCCAACTGCCAGACATAATGCAGAGTTATAGCAGGACTGATGTCTAACCCTAACTGCACTCCCTAATACATATTTATTCTATACATACTGCTTGTGGTGCGCACGGATAAGCAATCCCGCAATGTATAAAGCATCTAAGAAGTGTTCCAATAGAGTGTAAATGCAACTGCTAGGAGGCTGGATATGGGCGATGTCTCAGTCATAGTTCAGCCCATGGGGAAACGCAGATATTTAGCCAACTTAGCACTTATATATTTAGTGTTTAGGGTGTCAGAAAAAAATCAATTCTGTCAAATATTGCGATATTTCATTAGACAATACTAGTATGGATTTAAAATATGTTCAAATCGATCTTTTATAAACTACAAGTTACATTTACTCCCGACCACTAGTTGGCAGCGCACCGCACAAGTGCCTGTTATTCAGCAGCTCTGTCCCACCCGCAGCAGAGAAACAAGATCCTGCAAGAGTCGTCCTGTGTTGTTATGTATGTGTGAATGTTGTATTGATGTGTAGATTAGGTTTTCCAAAACTATAGCCTCGATTCAGAGACACATTCGTCCGGACTTCTGTAGCTGTCTGTGAAAGTTTTGGTGGGTGTTTGTCATTTTTTTGCTTTTTTTCGTCCATTTTCTACTCGCACGAACGTTCGGGAATGCGCTTCCGATGATCGGAAGCAAATAGGAACATTTCCGTTAGTTCTGATCATTTTCCAAACAAAATCGGAAATTTTCCGTTCGTTCAGAAAATTTCCGTTGATTCAGAGAGCTTCCGTCTGATTCAGAGAGCTGATTTCCGACGGATCACCACCCTATAAATCCGTTTCATTTTCGATCCACTTACGGGACCTTTGAGGGCTCGCATTGCTATTGTTGAACATGTTTTGCGGCTATGTGGAGGAGTCTGCGCGCCTTTAGCACCAAGGCATTACATGTATCAGCATGGCCGAGGCCATAAATTGTATAGCAATGTATACCTGAATTAATACATTTCATGTATGCCTTATAGATGCATTTTAATGCTGACCTAAATTAGTCCTTAGCATGTAAACATTTATTTTCCCACACATCCATATAATTGCTATATTTTTTTAGACTTATGTCCTTTGTGAATTATATTTGGATTGTCGAACTTGAATCTTAATTTGTGGAAGGAGTTCTTGTTTTAGTTGGTTACCTTTGCTTTGTGTAATTGTTTTATATTTAGTTGCAGGAACTGCAAGATGTACCACTCGCCCTTGCTCCTGATGCCCGTTCTTTGCCTGCAGAATACGGGCCAGGGGTTCTCTAATCGGGCACTATGCAAAACCCGGCCCGTGGTGGCAAGGGCCCTCTGGCTTTTGAAGTCCAGATTTAGGTGTTTGGCCCCTACGGGGGGAGGGGGAGGCACTGCAGTATGACCCCAACAAGGTTTTACCAATATTTTAATTTACGTTTTTTAACAGGGACCACACGTGCCAGAGTGGCACAACTGAGTGTCAGGGTCCTTCAGTTGGTGGGCGAGATGCAGGAGCTGCGCAACACGTTGGGGACCACAGATGAAGAATAATGTTCAGTGGCCTGCCATTGATATGTATTTTGTTTTTTATAGTTGTTAAAATTTGAAATTTTCAAAATTTTTAACAATTTTATATTTTATGATGGAATAAAAAAAAATTTTTACATTGTCATTTCATTTACAAAATACATTAACACAAAACTAATGGGCCCAGAAATATTTAAAGATGAATATTCACATGACCGAGAAGTGATTTGGGTACGTTTTAGAGGGCTAAAATGGAAGAAGAACCTAACCAAGAAGTGGTTTGGGTGAGCTTTAAGGGTCCAAAAGGGAAGATGGAGGATAGTGCTAAGTGGTTTGGGTGAGCTTTAAGGGTCAAAAAGGGAAGATGGAGGACAGTGCTAAGTGATTTAGCTAAACATTGTAGTAGAAGTGAGGGTGTCAGATATGTAGGCGAGCACTTTAATGAGTTAAGTTTGTAGTGCGCAGGCGCAAGATCGTAAGGATTTCCGTCTGGACGAATATTTATTGAAAAAGGGAAACAGAATTGAACGGGAAACGTAAAGGATTCGTTGGAGGATACGATGGGAAAAGGGCAAAAACAAAAGCCTACGTTGTAACATGTGAAAATGAAACGGAAAAGTCTGGATGGAAAATGACATCCTCGTAATTCGTAATCTGCCGTACGAACGGACGGAAACTTTACAGAAGGTTTTCAATGCATGCATAGAATCGCTCGTACGCTCATACGAGAACGGAAACATTTCACAAAAAAAAACAGATCGGAAGTAAAACGGAAGTTTTTTTTGTCTCTGTGAATCGAGGCTTATAATTATTTAAAAAAAATTGCAATATTTAAGACAGAATCGGGTTATTTATTAAGTGAAAAGAAATGCCACTATCCAAGGGCGATTTGGGATTCCCCAAAGTGTGCTGATTCATTCACCATGCTTACTGGTTTTCTCAGTTGTTTGGTGAGGCTGAGAAGCACCATCTCAGCTTCCTCCCCTCTGTGCACCCAGAACAGACATGGCACTGCTCAGCACACAGGGACCAGCAAGTCTACATAGCATTTTGGTCCAGTTTAACAGTGTTGTTCTTCAGACTGGAAAAGTTAAATACAACCAGAATTTTGCTCATTCAGTTTGCTTCAAACAGAAATTTGCCAATATTTCAGTGACATTCAGGCAGCTTTGTCTATTTTTACTAACTCATTGTGTGAAACCCAGCTGATGGGCGAAATAACTCACCTTTCTGGTGGGCCCACGCTGCATCATCTTAATCTCTTGGCTGAGTAGCCACTCCCCTTTCCTTATGCCCCACTATGTCTGTTAACGTGGACCAAGACCTACCATAGACTCCAGGGCAGACATACTCGCTTCCCCGGATCGGAGTGCTCCCACTGTGTGAAACCCCCCAGGTCGCCCAAAAACTGACCTTCGTTCATGGTCCAACTGCAAATGCGCGCGCGCTGGGGCCGCATCCCATTTGTGTATAGACGGCACGGGTACGCTCCAAGTTAAAGAGTAGCGGGGGATGCAGCCCCTAGCACACTTGCATCTGCTCACATTAGACAAGCTCCTGGATGAAGGGTCTTGAGCAGATCCAAACATGCTGATTGGATGTGAGCTCTGCTCATGCGCCCTAGGACCAGGGAAAGGGTAAGTGAGATCGGGCAACCTTGGGGGTTTCACACAGTAGGGCACCCTGCAACGCATCGGGTTGCCCGGGGGGCAAAGACCAAAACCCAGGATAGTCAAAGTCCTGTGTTTAGGTCCCTTTAAGAAAGTTGTATATCGTCCATTGATATACATGGCATACAGAGCAGATTGGACAAGGGCCGAAAGTGCAGAAAGGTGAGTATTGATGGCGATTGGCGGGGTTTCACACAGGGACTAGATCACCAGGACAGTAAAAAGTTTGGTGGTCCACTTTAACAAACTAGGAACGATTCTTCTTTAACTACAATTAAATAAATAAGAAGGTTCTTCCACATATTAAGCAGATGACTACTGGAAGGGGATAATCCCAGGGATATAAAAAGAGGCTAGATGAGGATCCAGACGCACTATTGCTACGTCATGATACCCTGCTACAGGGTTTTTAGAAAGTCTTTACATATACATCTGCAATACCAAGGTTCTGGAAGCAATGGTGCATTTCAATTAAAGCAGACCCGATTAGAGAGGTGGAAATAATGAGACAGATAGAGAAACTGACCCTTCAACTACATGATAGATCCCAAAAAGAATGAAAACAACTTTGCTAACTTGGCTGACCTTTCAGGAGACCCCTGAATATGTTTGTTGCAGCTTACACATCTAAACAACAATCACAGGCTGAGCTATATTTAAAGTAATAGGTTACCCAAACAAAAAATGAACCTTTTGTCCCCCACAGCTGATTGGTTCGACCCGTGCCATCGGGAAGATTACTGGATTGTGAAGTCAAGCCCCCGGGATGACAGGACACTCCCACCCTAGGTCACAGTGATGCTTCCACATCGTCTCTATTAACTGCATCAGACAGGGCAAGTTGGGTTTTGGTCCAAATTAAACTTTTGATCTTCTGTAATGATACTAGACAGGTCTGTCTTAACATTTTTGGGATTTAATATAAGCAAAACAGCCTACATTTTGTAACCAACTTCAGATAAAACTCAGTTTTCGAAATTTCCTGCATCCTACGCGTCTTAAAACCTCTTTAAGTTGAAATCCCGATAGACACATCGATTTGCCTGCTTTTACTTTGTCTTGAGGAAAAAATAACTAGTTGACTAGCCAGCAGTGAGCAAGATCTGGGGGGGATCCCACCATCTAGCTAAGAGCAGCATGATGGCCGGGTGACTAATATTCAGAGTGTTGAAAAGAAATGCCTAAAATAAACAAAACAATAATTTGCATTTTTGTGTGCTGTGGTGGATGGTTTATCACATTTTAATATCACATTTATTATCACATTTAACACCTCCTGTGCAGTTATTTAGCTAAAGGATTTGCAGTTTTTAGTGTAGAGAAGCAGAGGAATGCTCGTTGAATGAAACGTTGAGCAGAGAGCTGGTCCTAAATAATTCATTCTAGAATGTATTGCCAATATAGATTTTATTTTTGATGTCTCACTTTTCACAGTTCAATAATAACATCAAACATTAGAGAAACACAGGACATCCAGGTGGGGGAACACATTGCACTTTGTACTTGCTCTTCTATTGGATTCTGTACTCTTGAATGGAGATAACACAAGCTAGAATCTAGATGGAGATGGATAGAGCACATTCATCTGAACAGAAAACAGATATTGTATTTTTGTTTAGGGGTGAAAACCTAATTAGGTCAGATTTATAATATATAATATATAAAATTATATATAATATATATATTAAATATTAAATGAACTGCACTTGATAAAGTAGGTCCATTGTGTTTGAGTTAACTCAACCTTTACAGGCTAGAGTGGTCATGTCTGTGTGCTTGAAAGGTATTTACAGAAGCTGTAACCTTTTGTTAAATTTGTTTCCTCTTGAGTGAGAAGTTAAAGTTATACTAAAGGCAAGTGCCGATTGTTGTCCCAGGCTACAAGTTGCACTGTCCCAAACTTCAATAAGTTTTCAACTCTGTAGTTCCTAAGTTACTTGTAAAAGTATTAGAGCATTGGAGAAAAAAATGAGAAACAGTGGGTGTGAAAACAGCGATATGAATATGTAAAGCATACTGTGTGCTTACATCACAACATTCGTGCCAGAGACCGCTGGAAGAGAGCAGGATTTCATAGCTGTAAAGAAAAAGAGGAGCTTGGACTGGGTACTGTGCAAATACTTTCCGTTCTAGGAACGCTCCTCTTTTCCTTTACCTAAGTAGAGGGTTTTTTTGTCTATTTGGCCCCTATATTAAGCCAAACATGGGTCTCTCCACATACTGGCTTGTGTTATGGTACTCACCAAGTCTCACCCCCCATACAGCCAGAAACATCTGCCCTAGTGCTGATGAGAGCCTAAAGCTCGTAACACATGTCCACTAGTTGGATGTGTATGGCTGTGTAAAATTGAAAGCTAATGCTTGGCAATGCACCCTTAGTGTTTCTAAGGGCCTTGGATGGCAAAGAGACATAAAGAGATTATTTGCATAGCTCCACCTACTGCAAGGATAGATGGGTAATGCTATCTGTCCTTGGACTAGGTACTGTGCAAATACTTTCCATTCTAGGACAGCTCCTCTTTTCCTTTACCTAAAGGGTTTTTTGTCTCTTTAGCCCCCCATATTATGCCTAACATGGGTCTTTCCACATACTGGCTTGCAACTCTGTTTTTATAGCTGTAAAGAGAGGCAGCCACACTCAGGAAGTGGGGGGTGTTTCTGTTCTTAGTCATCCGAAGGTTGATTGATGGGGTGGAGAAGGAAACCAGAATGAGGAAGCAATTTTCCTCTCTAAGGAGGCAGACAGGAGAGGAAGGACATCACTGGGGCCACTCAATGAAAGGTATGATACCGATTTTTTTTTTTTACTTTTGACTTGCCAAGAGACATTTTGCTCTCTATGCGTTGTGGATAATTCACGGATAAGTCAATGTTTGCAATAATGCAATCTTTAAATTACCATACAGAAGATTCTCGAGCTTTACTATTAATGATGAGTATTTGCAGCAACCAAAAGACTGTATGACTAGGCCACCCCCTGTGCCATGATATTTAGTCTGTCCTGTAATAATCGAACAGACAAGCAGGCTTCATTATTTAACTTGCATGTCTGAAAAATAGGGAAATGGCTGAAATAGCAGATAGAGCAATAGAGTGCCATCATAGTCTGTGGTGCAGTACAAGGTTCAGAAATTACAGGAGGGTAAGACAAGTAAAATACTTGTAATACAACAATAACAACAATGCATAGAATACATACTGTATTAAGAGTCAGCTGGAGCGGAAGTGTAACTAAAAACATAGATGCAGGAAGTCATTAGGAAAGAGGGCCCTGCCATTGTGAGCTTACAATGTAAAAGAAAAAGGGTGGAGATAATATGTTGGGTCAAAGAGAGTATGTATTAATCATGGTGCCCAGTATTCTACAGGAAGACTGTGGGATGGTGGGTTTAAGCAGTTTAAGTGGACCCACACCCAATCACTCGCTAACAGGTGTGGGTCTGGCTACATTGACACAGGCTTCGGGGGGGGGGGTTTAGATTGCAGACCCGTCATTGGCCGCAGGCTGTCACATCGTTCAGGGTTACATTCTCGATGCCGGCTGTCTAAAGGGCCCACCCATGCGACTGCCGGTGGCCAATGGCGGCGCTTCTTTTCCGTCTGAGGTTGAAGATAAAAGGTAAGGATTAGGGACATTGGGGGGGGCAATGTATAAAGTGGCTCAACCAATATGAATGCCCCCCCGAGTCTGTCTCAATGCGGCTGGATCCATACCTGTTAGCAATTAAATGGGTGTGGGTCTGCTTTAAGCCAGTTGATCGGCTTGAAATAGGTGAATTTTAAGGACTCTTTAGAAGGACGGTTTTAGGGGGTTGGGGAGTAGTGAATTGTATAAGGGAGGGAACTCCACAGGAGAGGAGTGGTGTGGCACTGGTGAAATCCTAGCGTGGGAGAGTATGATTAAGTTAGAAGACAGGAGAAAACTGTGCCTGAGTTGGTCTCTGTGGACTAGTGATGAGATGGATAAAGGGACATGACTGTAGAGATTCTTGTAGGTTAGGGTTAGGAGTTTGAGCTGAATTATTTCACATAACTCTCCTCTATGGTCCACCGGCTAACAGACTGGCACCCATCTTAACCTATTCTTACCTCTGCTGCTCGTCTCATCCACCTCTCGCATCTCCTTTGCTGTTTCTCTCTGTCAATCATTCCACTGGCTTGCAGCTTTCACAGTAAAACAAAAGAGGTCGTATCTTATAATGTTCGTTATTGCTCTAAATATAGAGAGCTATTGGGCCCTCTGGGCTACTGCACTATGCCTCAATTAATCCTGATTTGAGATACCTGCCAATTATATTTAGACTAATATGCATCTCTAACTAAAGTGAATTGTGACTATACTTTAAGGTTCAGTAAACGTCAAATCGATTTATATCATCATTGTATATTATTTTAATATGAGTATTTCAGTATAATTTGATGTTTTGGTTTTAGGGGCTTTACAGTTGAAAAGCACAAAGCAGGGAGCGCTGTATACAGTGTGACTGCCAATGTCTTCTGGATTGGTTAGCTGCACCCTGTGGTCACAGTGGCACATACAAAAGTCAACCATAGCACCAAATGTTTTGCCAACACAACATATTTCAGTCTGTGAGAAGAAGAAAATCTGGAATAGAAGCTGACTTCAAGCTTTTTCCATGACCTGAAATTCCGCAGAGAGTAATTTCCGTGCTGGCAATCAACATTCACAAACATCGGAGGTGATTTGCAGCAGTAGTCATTTTTAAAGCGTACCTCCAGCCAAGACTTCTTGTTTAATTTTGGATAGAGTCAGAAGTCTCTTATTTGGCAGGTAGTCCATTTGCCCCAGGGGGGCTATCAGGCTGTACTTTCTACATCTGAAATGTGTTTTATTTTATCCCGTTTGAAGATTTACTAGGAGATTCATATAAAGCATCACAGTTCTGCAAGGTGTCAAGGGCAATGGAAAAATACAATTCTGTGATTACTCACCTTGTAGAATTGGTATTATAAGTATGCAGCTGCTCCAGATAGTATTCATAACAGCTGGGATATAACTCCACAAGAGGGCGCTTTACTGCAGAGATGGCAAAAAGAGGCCCCTCCCGGCCCATATATACCTGGGACCTCCCACTAATTCCCCAGTATAAAAAAGCAGTAAGGGAACCAGGAGAAGCCAATAACAAAATTAACAAAGTTAACAATGACCACATAGAGGATCCAAGAATAAAGCAATCAGGGTGGGATGGAGCAGGACGTGCTGAATACTTATACCAATTCTACAAGGTGAGTAATCACAGAATTGTATTATTCTAAGTATGCAGCACTTCCTGCTCCAGATATTATTCATAACAGCTGGGACATCCAATAGCAGTGTCCATAAACGGGTGGGGATCCCAAAAAGGCAACAATGCGCAGTTCAAACCACTGCCGCCTGCAGAACCTTACGGCCAAAAACAGCATCCGCTGAGGCCCGAACATCAACCTTGTAAAAACTTGGAAAAGGTATGAACAGAAGACCACGTAGCAGCCTTACAAACTTGTTCAACAGAAGACGGTGCTGGAAGGTCCAGGAAGCCCCAACAGCACAGGTAGAATGAGCAGTAAAACGGAAAGGAGGATCCTTCCCCCTAGTAGAATAGGCCCTAACAATAGCCTGACAAATCCATTTGCTAATAGTAGACTTAGCCGGAGCAAACCCTGTCTTGGGACCCGAGGGAACCACAAACAAGGCGTCCGTCTTTCTGAAAGGCGCAGTAGCCACCAGGTAGTATTTCAAATTCCTGACAACATCCAGAGAATGCAAGGCCCTCTCCTTGGGATTACCAGGATTAGGGCACAAAGAAGGAAGCACAATGTCCTGATTGAGATGGAAGGCAGAGACAACCTTAGGCAAGAAGTCAGGTTTAAAACGGAAAACCACCTTGTCCCGGTGTCTCTCAAAGTAGGGGGCCTGAATAGACAGAGCCGTCAACTCAGAAACACGCCTAACAGAAGTGATAGCCACCAGAAAGGCAACCTTCAGGGTAAGGATAGACAAGGCAGCCTCATGCACAGGCTCAAATGGAGGACCCTGAAGGACAGACAACACCAAATTCAAATCCCAGACCAGTAGCATGGGTTTGCGGGGAGGGTGCACATGAGCGACTCCCTGGAAGAAAGTCTTGACCAGAGGATGTAGAGCGAAGGACCTCTGGAAGAAAACAGCCAAGGCGGACACATGACCCTTCAAGGTGCTGAGCTAAAAACCCAAATCCAAACCATGTTGAAGGAACTCCAGGATCCTAGGAATGGAGAACACACAACAGGGAAAGGCCCTAGACTCACACCAGTCAATGTAGGTCCGCCAGGTCCTATAGTAGATAGTAGAGGAAGATTTATTCCTAGCCCTGACAAGGGTACGAACAACCGAATCAGACAGTCCTTCCTTTAGGATGGAGGTTTCAGCAGCCAGGCCGTCAAAGCCAGCATTTGTAAATTGAGATAACAGAGCCGTCCTGGAGTGAGAAGGTCCGGAACCAAGGGTAGAGTGTACTGATCCACTGCCAGCAGCACGACGTCTGCGAACCACACCTGTCTTGGCCACCTGGGAGCCACCAGAATGGCTGGCACCCTCTCCTGCACCAACTTGCGCAAGAACCTTGCTCAGAAGAGGAAACGGAGGAAAAAGGTACAGGAGACCGAGTCCCTGCCAGGGTAGCGACAGAGCATCCACTGCCAGAGCCAGAGGATCCTGGGACAGGGAAACAAACGCTGGCAGCTTGTGATTGTGGCGAGAAGCAAACAGATCCACGTCCGGCATCCCCCAAAGGTGACAAAGGGATAGGAAGACCTCGCTGTTGAGGGACCATTCCCTGCAGCGAGAGGCCCCCCTGCTCAGGGAATCTGCCTCCAGATTCTCCGCTCCCGGAATATAAACTGCTGAGATGTATGGGACATTGTCCTCGGCCCAGGACAGAATCAACAACACCTCTTTGAGGGCACTCTTGCTCCGAGTCCCTCCCTGATGATTGATATAGGCGATCGCCGTCTGGTTGTCGGAGCGAACCTGTACCGGCAGACCCTGAAGGTGAGGAGTCAACTGTGCCAGCACCAACCAAACCGCCCTCAGCTCCAGGACGTTGATAGGAGCGTGAGCCTCCTGAGGGTCCCACAGCCCCTGGAATTGGAGGGCTCTCCAGTAGCCCCCCCAACCAGACTGGCATCCGTAGTGACTGTCTCCCAACACGGAGTCAGAAAGATCTGCTCCCCAGATCTGCTCGAGTCCAGCCACCACAGGAGGGACCGCCGGACCAGAGGAGAGAAAAAACAAAAGCCTGATCCAGAGACAGGGGACCCTTGTCCCAGACTGAAAGGAGATGAAGCTGAAGGGGTCTCATGTGAAATTGAGCGTAAGGGACTGCCTCGAAGCAGGCCACCATCTGTCCCACCAATTGCATCCCTTGCCTGATGGAAGGACGAGGGCTGTACAGCATGAAATGAACCAGAGCTTGAAGAGAATCCACCTTCTGCTGAGGAAGAAAAATCCTGGCCTGAATGGTATCCAGATTCATGCCCAGGAAGGGGGTCACCCGGGACGGGGAGAGGGAGGACTTTGGATAAGTGATCACCCATCCGAACGTGTCCAGGGTAGTTACCACCGTCTGGGTATCCAATTCTGCCTGCTGGAGAGAATGAGATGTAATGAGAAGGTCGTCCAAATAAGGGAGAATGCGAATGCCCCCGGCTCTGAGGAGGGCCATCACCCCCGCCAGCACCTTGGTGAACACTCTGGGGGGTGAGGTGAGACCGAAGGGAAGTGCCACAAATTGGTAGTGCTGGTCCTCCAAGGCGAACCTGAGGAACCACTGATGCCCTGGAAAGATTGGCACATGAAGGTAAGCATCCTTGATGTCTATGGAGGTCATGAAGTCCCCCGTGCGCAAGGAGCTGATCGCGGAGCGCAGGGTCTCCATGCAAAAGCATCTGGTTTTGATGAACTTGTTGAGAAGCTTTAAAGCGGACCTTCACTCTGAATAGAAGTCTATCTTATATGTTTCCCACACCCTGTACATACAGATTGCCCACATTAAAAATCATCCTACCTGCATCTACTGCATGTTATGAGCCTTTAAACATCCAAGATGGCGGCTTATGGAAGCCGCCATCTTATCAGGCAGCCTGCAAACAGGAAGTGCCTCCTGACTGTGCTGCTCTGCATTCTGGGACTGCTGACCTTTACCTGACCCCAGCTCTGCTCTGTCTGAGCAAAGCACAGCTATAACCCGCCCCCCTGTACCTTATCCCACTCTCCTCTCCTCAGTAAGTGTGATGCTTCTGAGTCAAGATGGCGGCACCCGTATCCTAAATTCCTGAACAGAGTTGCAGCCCAGTGGGGGAAAGAATAATAAGTTAGTGACTAAAAACGTAAAATATACTAATTTTAGATGCTGGGGAACCGTTTTTTAAGAGTTTGGGCTTTTCATTAAATCATGGTGAAAGTCCAGTTTAAGTCCAGGATGGGCCTGATGGAACCATCCCTTTTGGGTACTGTGAAGAGATTGGAATAATAACCCTGATCTCTCTCCCCCGGAGGGACCAGACAGATGACCCCCATATTCAATAGGTTCTGTACAGCCAGAAACAGCCCCCAAGCTGCCAGGGGGTCTAGAGGAATCCGAGACCTGAGGAATCTTGGAGGGGGCCGTGCAGCAAACTCTAGCTTGTAGCCGGAGGACACAAACTCCAGAATCCACCTGTCGCCCTGTAGCCCCCAGACATGAGCGAAGAGCCGCAGCCGTCCCCCCACCCGTAAGGGTGAGGGCGCCCCTTCATGGCTGAGCGGGCTTGATGACAGATTTTGGCTTGGATCCCCAGGAGGATCCGGGACGGGCACGGCCTCTGCCCTTGCCCCAGAAGTCTCCCCTGTGTCCCGCAAAGGATACCCCCCTTCCCGACCTGGATCCCTGAAAGGAGGGAGTAAAGGACCTGAGCCCCGAAAGGGCCGCGGCTGTCTTTTGCGTTGGGGCAACTTACCTCCCTTTGCAAAAAGGTCCAAACGGTCACCAAAAAGACGCAGCCCCTTAAAGGGTAGCCCTGTGAGAGCCTTCTTAGCAGCATTGTCAGCTGCCCACTAGCGCAGCCAGACCAAGCGGCGAATAGAAACAACCAGAGCCGAGGTCCTGCTACACATCCTAATGGTGTCATCTAAGGCTGAAAGAATATAAGCGATAAACATCTCACATTGTGATAAGGCTCTAAATTCGGCACTAGAAGACTCACCGGGAGGGCCTTCCAAAAGGCCCTTGACCAGAGTCCTAATAGCCACAGCAGTAATAGCAGAAGCACAGACAGGGCGCAAGGCAGAACCCGCACAGGCAAAGGCATGGGAAGCCAGCTGGTCAATACGCTGGTCCTCACTATCCTTCAGGGTAGTGGAATCAGGGGAATGCACCACAGAAGTGTTGGACAACCCCAAAACAGGCGCATCCACCTCTGGAGGAGTTGACCAATATTTAATCACATCCGAGGGAAAAGGGTACCTTTTATCCCATCCCTTAGGGATACCAGGAAGCCGGATAGGCCGCTCCCATTCTTTGAGAACCAGATTATTGAAATGTGCCTGTTCTGGAAATTCCAAACGTGGCTTTGCAGTACCAAACAATTCCCCCTGTTGCTTGGGTGCCGCAGCAGGAAGGGAAATGGAAAGCACTTCAAGATTTGAGTCAAAAGTCTATGGGTGTCATCAGCATCCCAATGCTCTGAGCCGGCATCAGCGCCAAGGTAATGCTGACCATCAGAAAATTCTGAATCTGAGAATAATTCCCCTTCCTCAAGTGGGGTATGGTCAGAAAATCAAGGAAATCTTGCCTCCAAAGGGAAGGCTGACGCAGCAGGCGCCACGTGCCGTCTTTTAGCTGGGGCCTTACGGGCCGCAGAGCTAGCAATCAATCTCTCAATGCTGGCCAGCCTGGCAGACACATCAGGCTGAGACTCCCCACTAGTATTGATCTCACTGGGGGTCCTAATCAAGCGAGGGGGTGTGGGAGAGGACACGGTGGGCGCAGACCCAGACACAGGCAGCCCAGAGTGCCGTGCAAGCGCCTGCTGGGCACAGGGTGCACAGACCCGCACATCCTCGTTCACAGGGGATGCCCCACACACCACACACAGCCGGGCTTGTCCCGAAGGGACCCCGAGCACAGTATCCTGTGAAGCCTCCATATAGTGATTTTTAGTGGCACAACTGGCCAATAGGAATTACGCTGTACAGCTACCCGGGATGCCCCAAATGTCCGCTAGGATAGTGCGAGGATTTAATTATTTAGGCCTCTAATACAGTTATAGGTAACTAATAGAGGGCATAGGACCAGGAGAAACCTCTAAGTTTTCTCTAAGTCAGTTTTCTCGCCTGTAAAACATAAACATAACACCCATCAGTTATACAGAAAAAAAGGTGGATAACAATATAATCAATCAAGCCCGCTGGGGCACTCACGGACCACAGAGGAGCTGGCAATCGATCAATCAGCAAGCAAGATGGCGCTGGAGGGCTCTGGAGGGGCGGGCCGCATGAGGTGAGCTGCGGAGCGTGCCCAGCGCTAAGCCACGCCCCCTCCAGGAAACGCAGGGACAAGTCGACAGAGCGCCTCCCCACAGCCAATAACGCTACAGCAGACCCAGGAGTGACGTCGCCGCTGACCACGGACGCCGCAGGGCGTGCGAGCCAGCGGCGGGATAATTTGAAAAAATTACAAGGGGAGTAAGTGAAGCGCTGTTTATCAGAGCAGCAGCGCGATCATGTATAAAACACAGCCACAGCGCACATAAAGTGAAGCAAACGCTCGCACACACAGACACTCACCCTCACCCCCCCTGAGGAACTGGGATAGCGGGAGAAGGGGGTAGAAGGATGCCCATAAGGACACCCAAGACAAGTTGGGGAGGGCATAGAGCGGACAGGGCATCCCAATTCATGATCACCAAAAAAACTGGACCGCTTACCCTTTGGTGGGGGATTTGCGGTGGAGCAAGCTCCTAATAAAGCACCTCTAATAGGTGCTGCCTACCATCACCCGACCACACAGCCAAGGCTGGGAGGCAGAAACAAAGGTGGAACAGGTGGGAATAGTCCTACAGGGGCACGGGCTGTGAAGCCCGGCTTACCTGCGAGAAGAGAAGCCATCGTCTTGACCTTCGCAGCCCACTGCAGAGAAGAAACTGAAGAATTAGTGGGAGGTCCCGGGTATATATGGGCCGGGAGGGGCCTCTTTTTGCCATCTCTGCAGTAAAGCGCCTTCTTGTGGAGGTATATTCCAGCTGTTATGAATACTATCTGGAGCAGGACGTGCTGCATACTTAGAATAAGAGCTTTAAGGTCAGCACTCCATAAAATATAACTTTTAATGAAGTCCTCTTAAAAATATTCAAATACAAAAACAGCAGTAAAACATAAAAATCAGATCCCAACAGCACTCTTACGCATTTCGGACGCCATTCGGTCCTTAGTCATAGAAGGTGTCAAGGGCACCCTGGTAAATTCCTAAAGAGAATCAAAACCCTGCTGGGTGGCTCTTTTGCCTTAAAGACTATAGGGCAGTAGTGGTGAACCTATGGCACTCAGGGCCTTCTCTGTGGGAACACGCCTTGGCCAAGCACGGATGGTTTGTTGAAGTTTGGATATGTATTTTTTATAAAATGTCTACAATTAATCAATGGTGATTCAGAGATACATTACTGCACCCCACAAAATCACCTCCTGGCGAGTGGTTAATGCTGGTAATCGACCCCCACCATGTCCTTGCAGGGAGGTGGTAGCTGGAGGATTAAGGTGTGCAGGCAACGGGGTAATTGGTGGTGCAATTGTGTTTGTGCCTTTAAGTACATAGTGCCACACAAGCCCCATACCACCGGTTAATCCCGCTTTCAGGACTTGTTTCTGGGGGAAAGCTGACCCTATACCAAAACCTGATTATCTGCTGTCTCGGTCACACAGGATCAGCTTCTGCCAAAAGTTGCGGGTCCCAGAAAGTAGGTATTACTACAGGGGGGGCAACTGTTTTTTATAAACTACAACCTCAGTATTCAGGGTAAATTGCCATGTTGTCTATTTGCAACAAATAAGTGGGTTTTTGGTTACAGTATGTGCACTCCTAAAGAGGTCTCATAAAGGTTCGCCATCACTGCTCTAAAGCCATCCAAATCCTTGGCCCCAAGGCCACCTGGATTTACTAGAAAATGTACCTACAACATGATCCCATGGCGTATGTGCACCGCTTGATAGTGGCACCCCCTGCTACGAGCACGCACCTGCAGATATTCAAGTAGCGCATATGCAGGGGATGCTGGCAGGTGTGCAGTTAAGCCATTGTAGGTAGGATTTGTGTCAATCCCAGGGTTTCAATTGGTAGGACATCCCAGTTGAAAGCGGAACACAGATCCAGATTAAAGAGCAACAAAGATTTTTGCTGTCCCAAGTTTTCTTGCTCCTCCATGGGGCATCCCAATTTGGAATGCCTCCCCCCCAGCCCTGTGTGAAACCACCGAACATTCTTATCTCACGTGTGATAGTGCAGTGTACGGACGCTCTCCTCCAAACAAGTTTCCTAGCCTTGCATTATTTGGGTGGCTAGTTTAGCCACTCCCCTTCGGCTGTGCGTACCTGAGCCAGGCAGTCAGAAATGTCTGGTGCTGGTGTGCACAGTTCTTGATGGTGGACCACATTGGCGGGGTGGAGAAGGAAACCAGAATGAGGAAGTGATTTTTCTCCCTAAGGACAGTGCTGGAGCCACTTAATGAAAAGGCAAGCTACTGATTTTTTTTTTACTTTTGACTTGTCAAGAGAAATTTTGCTCTCTATGTGTTGGGGATAATTCATGGATAAGTCAATGTTTGCAATAGCGGAATCTATAAATTTCCATACAGTAGATGCTCGAGATTTACTATTAAAGTGGACCAACACCCATGATTTTCACTATCCTGGGTTTTGGTCCACTTCCGCGGGGCCCCCCGATCGCCCTAAATAACTCACCTCACCCCGCTTCTACGCGAGCGCTCGTCCAATCAGAGCGCTCAGAGCCGCTGTGGTATGTACGGACAAGCGACGGACAACCACAGCGGCTCTTAGCGCGCTGGAGGCCGCGTCTCGCGCTTCCTTCTAACAGGGAGCGCGCCCTGCTAGAAGGAAGTGCGAGATGCAGCCGCGGCTGTGCATGCGCCGTTGGAACGGGGATAAGGTAAGGCTTCTGGGCGTCCTGGGGGGTTTCACCCTGCGGGGCATCCCGATTTCGGATGCCCTGCGGGGAGAGATCTGATCGGCCCGGGAATCTTATAGATTCCCGGGCCGATCACCCCTGTGTGTTGGTCCACTTTAATGAGAATTTGCAGCAACCAAAAGATTGTATGACTAAAGCAAAGTCCAAGCCACCCCCTATAAGCATATTGAGAGGCCAGCAGGGTATCCCAAATTGTAAGTAGTAGCCTGGATTTACTGCTGGTTTTAAAGGGGTTTTGGTTTACTTTAAGCTACCAAAGAGGAAGAAAACTAAGAAATGAAGAAATGAACCTCTTTAACTCCAGGAGCTAGGTGACCATTACAAAACCGAAAAAAGGAAATATTCCCTTTGGTAGTGGAACAAACCATTCCCTACTCTATAACTGAAATGTAAAGAAAATTCTGGAGCTGTACTTTGGGGGTGGTCACACATGGTGGGGGTGGTGGAAACAATTGGAGCTTTTGAGTTTTTATGGCACAGTAGAGTTTTCTCTTATTTTTCCTAAAATCCCTGTTAAATCTCAAATTGCATCAATATCAAAGAGTTGACTTTTTTATAGTGAATGTTATGTCTGGACCTGCGTTCTCGACTATGTCTATCTATGTTATGGCCACATTTTCCCAGCTAACTAGGCTTCAGTGTCCAACAATTTACTGATCAATTGCAAAGATGTGTGCCTAAAGCCACAGCGGGATCTACAATATATTTTACAAATGTAGTTTATCTACTCTAGTGGGATAATAAAGACCTTGTTACATTTTACTGTCTCATACTTCCTATAGAGCATTGGAAATTTTACTAGAAAAACGTATAGCCGCTCAGGGGATTATTAGACCAGAAGATATTTAACTACCTTTACACAAGGTTCTCTAGCTTAGGAACCTTCCGTACAGTACAAGACATGAGATCCCAGACTCATACATGACCTATGGAATCTGTCCGTAGCAGTAGGTTGTGCAGATTTATTTTGATATTGTGTCCTCAACTAAAATTACAAGCTGAATTGTGAATGAGAACACATCAATCCATTTCCACATCTATGATGCTCATCTCACAAGCTTTCAAAAGATCCCTCTAATTTGCAACTGTACAAGGTAAGAAACACTGACTCAATCTGTGACTTAAAGCAAGCCAAAAGTCAAAGAAAGTAAATTGCACCACTAAAGAACCTCACTGGTAATCAGTGACAAACTATTTGAGAGGGTTTGTTTCCATGCAGATGTTATGGAATAGCAGGCAGATTGTATGCTGCATAAATGCATGGAAGCAGCCTGTGACAGACGCTCTGTCTTTTGGATGTCATCACTATTCAGTTGCCCACCGGGTCATTCACTGGCCTTTTCTTAATTAGGTTCCAGACAATGTCATTGTATTTTGATACTGTTACAGGCAATGTCATTGTAGTTTGGATTGTATTATAAACTGCCATTGTGTTAATTGATTATGTCACAGACAATGGCATTGTTCGGATTGAGTGTATTACAGACGTCTCTATTGTATTGCTGATTGCGTCACCGGCAGAGTTGAGGGATTGTGTGCCCTGCTGCTATTGGTCGGTGTGTGTGTCATGCAATAGGAGACTTGTGTATATAAGGCCTAGAGTGGCACTAATAAAGACACTTCACCTTCACCCTCAATACTGAATTTCTGTCTCTTATTGGGGGAAACGCTATATTACAATTCACTAGCCCTTGTAAGGGCTGTTCCTGTTTCCTCACGGACGACTCTGGAATTCCAGCAGCACCTCTCCCCATTGGGAAAGGACGTCTCGGGCGGTGAAGCCCTCCGGCGATAAGGGTTATCACTACACAGCCATCTTGCCAAATACATGAGTCCAGCTTCTGAAAAAACCCACAGTTAAGGAGGTTCAGTCATTTTGACTTCCTCTTTAAAGGGATTTTCTAGGTCCAAAAAAATCTATACACACTTTTTCGTCCAGCACAGCTCCGCTACCCAGACCTAATGTTGTAAAACGTACGGTGGGTGTAGAACGAGCCTCCCATGACACACCACTCCATTCATTTCATTGGAGGGGGCAATGTGAGGCGGGGTAATGCAGGCACTAATTGCCACCACCCCACTTTATAGCACTGAATAAAGTGGGGATGAAGGAGAGGACCATCGGGGTGCTAGTTCTCCGCTGATTTAGAGGGACGGTCTGTCTTTTGAGTCCATGCCCCCCTGTCCCTCGTTGTTCTCATTTGTCCCTCTATGAGGTGTAACACACAGATCTGCACCAATAAATAATTTATTCGCCTATTGAAAGTGTTTATATTGTTGTAACTGTTACAACCTATCTCCTATCCATCCCTCAATGAGGGGATGTGGCTTAATTAAAAAATTGCCCCTCTTTCCCACCTTCAAGTTACCAAGTATGCTGTATGCAGATTAATACAGCTCTGTGTACAGACAGAGCACAGCCTATGGGAAGGGGGATCAGTCACACCCCAGCCTATCTGAATGGCTGGGCGCAGGAGCCCACCTCAGAATCAGGATGCCCGGGAATGCAACTAGAGGGGTACGTTTTTATGGCGATCAGCAAGGTTTCACATGGGGTTAGGGAACTGACCACCAGGGGTAGCAGAGCAGGTGATAGGTCCACTTTTGAGTCTTTACTACTTTGTGCTGCAGGTATTGGCATCACAATACATTGCAGTATAGTTCTGCTTTAACCATGATGTGTTTTGCTGTCTATGGTGTGTTGCCATAGAATTAATAGCGTACATCGCTCGGTTGCCTGCACTAACCTACCATAGACTTCTTTGTACATTGCTGCTATTACATTGCAATTAAACTAATAGATGCAGTGAATTGTCAGGGTGCAGTGCAACACAGCGCAAAATATAAAATACAAGTAATAAGTAGGGTTTTTTTGTGTTCACATTGCAATGAAGATTTTTACAGTAACTCAGCATGAACACATATGCCTAAGAGCACCACCTTATACAATTCCCCTATTTGTACAGCAGGCAATGCAATGTTCCATCAAAATAGATACATGGACCGATGATTGAGCATGTGCAATCCTATCAGCTTTATACATATCTATTGTGGGCAAGAGCATGTTCTCTGCACCTGGGAGCCTCTTACGCTTTTTATCATCTTGCTTCCAAGACACTTTATTGCTGTCTAGAAATCAAAGTTGGCCGCGGACGTTTTGCAGAGAAAACAGGGATGTTTAGATTAGACAATGCGTTTTTTGAAGGCTTGCTGCGCTGTCAGCAGTGAGGTGTGCCAGGAGAAGCAGACACCATGATGACAGATATATTAAGTACCTGTGATACAAAGCACTCACTCTACAGGCGCAGATAGAATTACTCCGCCTCGCATCGGATGCATTTAATGAGGGAAAAGAAAAGACAAAATAGTGTCATCCTCTGTCAACATTGTGAGTTAACCCTCTGCTAGGAGGACATAAAGGTGGAGACAAGGAGCGGGAAAACAAGGGGAGTGTGAAAGAGAACAAAAGATGGATATATAGGCTAAATCATAGAAAGATATGGGATGCAAAGATGATAGAGGGAAGAATAAAGTGCGAGGAGGAGGGGTATTTAGTGAATAAGACAGAAAGAAACACAGAGAAAGATAGATAGATAGATAGCCTAAAGAGAATGGAAATTACCTATATAATATATAGATAGATACCAGAGACTGGGAGGGAGTAAACAGAATGAAAAGCACCTTTATGATAGATAGATAGATAGATAGATAGATAACCTAAAGAGAATGAAAATTACCTATATAATACATAGATAGATACCAGAGGCAGAGAGGAATGAAACAAAATGAAAAGGACCTATATGATAGATAGATAGATAGATAGATAGATAGATAACCTAGAGTCAGTGAAATAAAGAAAAAAAGGAGGGGAAAATGAAGGAGCAGCTCCCCTTCTTTGTGGTGCATCCCTATATAGGATGCCCCCATGTGTGAAACCCCCAGGCTCGCCCGGTATAAAGACACATTTACTATAAATAGATAGCTTACATAGATAGATAGAGAGAGAGAGAGAGAGAGAGAGAGAGAGAGAGAGAGAGAGAGAGAGAGATAGATAGATAGATAGATAGATAGATAGATAGATAGATAGACTGGCAGATAGATAGATAGATAGATAGATAGATAGATAGATAGATAGATAGATAGATAGATAGACTGGCAGAGAGATAGATAGATAGATAGATAGATAGATAGATAGATAGATAGATAGATAGATAGATAGATAGATAGATAGATAGATAGACTGGCAGATAGATAGACTGGCAGATAGATAGATAGATAGATAGATAGATAGATAGATAGATAGATAGATAGATAGATAGATAGATAGATAGATAGATAGATAGATAGACTGGCAGATAGATAGATAGATAGATAGATAGATAGATAGATAGATAGATAGATAGATAGATAGATAGATAGATAGATAGATAGACAGACTGGCAGAGAGATAGATAGATAGATAGATAGATAGATAGATAGATAGATAGATAGATAGATAGATAGATAGATAGACTGGCAGATAGATAGACTGGCAGATAGATAGATAGATAGATAGATAGATAGATAGATAGATAGATAGATAGATAGATAGATAGATAGATAGATAGATAGATAGATAGACTGGCAGATAGATAGATAGACTGGCAGATAGATAGATAGATAGATAGATAGATAGATAGATAGATAGATAGATAGATAGATAGATAGATAGATAGATAGATAGATAGATAGATAGACTGGCAGATAGATAGATAGATAGATAGATAGATAGATAGATAGATAGATAGATAGATAGAAGAGAGTAAGAGTGTGAGTGAGATAGAGATAAAGAAGATATATAATATAGATAGATAGATAGATAGATAGATAGATAGATAGATAGATAGATAGATTAGAGTAAGAGTGTGAGTAAGTGAGATAGAGATAAAGAATATATATAATATAAATAAATAGATAGATAAATGTGAGAATGGAAAAGCAAGAATCAGTGAGATGGTCAGAAAGAGAGATAAATGGGTAAAATTCAAAGTAAGTTAAAAAGGGAAGCCGATGGTGCAGAACATATACAGATAGAAAGAAGAGGGAGAGATGGAACAAGAGTAGCAGAAAAAATTTCCAGTAGATAAAATCGGTAAATATCCAATGTCACAAACAATTGTTTTACAGGGGACCTGGAGACATCGGTTACACTGCAGTTTAAGTACATAATACGCACTTGTAGCCTATACCCACAATTGCCCTGCAAATAGTTTAAAGCTCTAACTACTCTGTACAAAACTAAAAAATAAAACAGATTTGCCAGGGGTTGGACATATTGGCGGGCATGTGAAGTATGACTATAAAAAGAACCCTCCATACATAGATGACAGTGGAGAAATCTACAGGCATGTGCTTTCCTCTGTGTCACACTTTCTTTAGCTGCACTTTAAGTGATTACGTCAACAGTCTGCTTGGCTGATAATCTACAGGGCTCAGGAAAATGACACGGCTTGAAGGTGGCAGCCTGAAGGATGGCGGCCATGGCATGAAGAGTCGACACACTGCTAAGAAGCTAAGGTCAACAGGCAAGCCGGCGGCCAGGCTGCAGAGAGCCGCTCACAGCTGGATTAAGCTTTCTGGTAATGAGTGGATTTGGATTCGTTGGTGTGAAATTGCAACTTATTTTGGAGGAGAGAACAAAGATGTGACCAGTTCTGCTCTGCTCAGCTCTCCAGTTGTTCTGCGGATTTTCTGTACCCGCGATGGAGGCATAAAATCTGAAGGAAAACACAGAGTGTGAAGGGGCATCAGCTGGCCATTATGGCGGATAACATCTGACAATCCAGCCAGGGTTTAGCGCTCCAGGCGCCTTCATTAGCAACAGGGAACTTGACGCTTGTGATTTCAGGGGGGTTTCATCTTCATCAAGCAACAGTGAAATTAAACCTGGGAATGACTAGTCATTAGTCCACACAATAGACTTCACATAGCAGGTCTATTCAGTCTGAGCCTGTGACCACTTTCACATTATCAATTATAGGTACCTGGATGGCAATCGTTTTCAATAGTGGCCATTGTTGGACTTCACAGGTCCTGCTTCTGAAGCATAAAAACACTGGTGAATCTATGATAGGTTACCTTTAAAGAGGAAGTAAAGTCAGTGGAAAAGTACGGGGTGCCTGGTCCCTGGGCTTGGAGTGGGGGAAGACGCAGCAGGGCAGTCCAATTTAGAATGCTGCAGGGTTGGAGGAAGTGAAGTCTTTTTTTGTTTTACTTCCTCTTTAAAGTGGACCAAAAGTTTTTATGTCCCTAAGTAGAAAAAAACACATGATTTTAGCCACCCTGGGTTTTGGTATTTTTCTCTGGGGTATCAGTATTTGGGATGCCCCGCTGTGTGAAACTCCAAAGGAAACCGACAAAACTCACCTTTCTGGGGATCCCACGGCACATGTGCAGGTGCTCGTCCAATCAGCTCTGTTTACACCCAGCTTCCTGCAGAGAGAGGGGAGCGTCTGCATCTTTGGTGTCCCTCAAGTTGACCCGTGCACTTTCACTCTTAAAGTGAACCAAAACCCACCCAGGAGTCTGTGAGACTCCAGGACAGGGGTGCCCTGCTGTGCGAAACGCCCCAGATCGTCCCAAAACTCACCTGCGGTCCAACAGCGCATGCACGAGCAGCAGCTGCATCCCCGCTATTCCTTTAGCAGGACATTTTTGAATGGCCGGCACAGCACGCTCCCTGTTAGAGGGTAGCAGGGGATGTAGCCGCCAGCATGCTCGGATCTACAGACATTAGACGAGCTCCTGGACGAAGGGGCTCAAGTGGATCCGAGTGCGCTGATTAGACAGGCAGCCGCGCATGCGCCATAGAACCACGAAGAGGTGATTTTGTTCAGGTGATCCGGGGGATTTCACACAGCGGGGCATGGACCAAAACCAAGGATAGTCAAAATCCTGGGTTTTGGTTCACTTTAATAGCTGAGCTCCAGAGTGCACATCAGCTGTAAGACGCAGGGGTTGCGACCACAGTCCACGCATGCACATACGCGCTCAGATCCGCTCGCATTAGACAAGCTCCCCGACGAAGGGGCTCGAGCGTATCCGAGCGTGCTGATTGGACGAGTGGCCATGCATGCATCGTAGGCCTGGGATGAGGTGATTTTGTTCAGGCAACCTGGGGGGTTTCACACAGCGGGGCACGGACCAAAACCCAGAATAGTCAAAATCCTGGGTTTTGGTCCACTTTAATAGCTGGGCTCCAGAGTGCACATAAGCTGTGAGACGCAGGGGATGCGGCCACAGCTCACGATCCCAGGGAGCAGCAGGGAATCCACTGGCCTTCCAACCCTCAGGCTTGATCCCACATGGGCCGCAGTGGTCATATCTCTAGCGATATCGTGCTGACTGTATGCTCTTCAACTGGCCTCATATGCTGCAAGATGAGTGGACAGTGTAGCCAGGCAGTGGGAAAAGCAAGCAGGATGCTCGGCTGCATAGCTCGAGGCATCACCAGTAGGAAGAGGGAGGTTGTGATGCCGCTGTATAGAGCCCTGGTGAGGCCACAGCTAGAATACTGTGTGCAGTTCTGGAGACCTTACCTGCAAAAAGACATTATTCAAATAGAACGTGTCCAAAGGCGGGCAACGAAAATGGTGGAAGGACTTAAACTTAAAACTTATCAGGAGAGACTTAAAGAACTTAATTAGTACAGTCTGGAGGAAAGAAGGGAGAGGGGGGACATGATTGAGACCTTTAAATATGTGAAAGGATTGAATAAGGTTCAGGAGGGAAGCTTAATGATAGAACAAGGGGGCACAACCTGAAGCTAGTCGGGGGGAAGATCAGGAGCAATGTTAGAAAATATTATTTTACAGAAAGAGTAGTAGATGCTTGGAACAAACTTCCAGCAGAGGTAGTTGAAAAATCAACAGTCACTGAATTTAAACATGCCTGGGATAAGCACACATCTATCCTAAGATAAAGAGTACATACAGTATACACATAAGGGCAGACTAGATGGACCGTATGGTCTCCTTCTGCCGTCAACCTTCTATGTTTCTATGTTTCATATGTAGGTTCTGAACTTCAGGGCAAACAGCTCAGCATCACGAGCAGCTCAGCCTGCAGGACTACAATGGATCAAGTCCCAAGTGCTGTTTATTAGGTTGATTTTGCCTGGACTGTCACTTTAATATAGAGTCATAAAGCATCACACATGCACTTATGTGAGAGATAATGGGAAGCCTCCACCATCTAGCAAGAAACACAATTCAGCGTCCTCGGTTGGAAATCACATCTTTGTTCTGTTTCCCATCCAGGAGAGACTTAGCGGCAGCATAGCATGAAAAGGAAGCAGTCATTAAAGAGAAAAGTATTCTCACACAGCATTTTCCCATTTCACAGTCTGCTAAACTCACCCCATGTGACGGGTAGGAGATCCAGCCCAGCTCCCCCTGAATCGCTTTCGAATCCAGCAGATTAACTACAAAAGAAAGAGAGGAAAATAAATAAATAAGTGAAACAGTAAGAAAAATCTCCCTGCTTCCAATAAACCTACAAAACATGTTTATTTGTCATTCCACAAAGGGGGCCATTTTTTCAGGTGGTCTGGTGGTCCGGAACAAGAAACAGACAAGTGACATGGTCAGGCTTATTTACACAGAGACAACAGTACCACGAGGCAACATGCAGTGGGTCTCAGAGCCGCGAAATTATTAACAGACGGGCAGGCTGATTCATTAATAGCGCCAGGTAGCGACAGATGAGCGACAGTAGTGTTATTTCCACAGCGCCTGCTAGTATTCGCTGTGCTTGGCCGTTGTTCGGCTGTTGACAGCGACTCAGTCGGTGTGCGGTAATGTTGAATACGGGGTTATGAGTCGCTGTTTGACAGGTTCCGCGCTGTATGGGAGCGCATGACAGCGAATGGACATAGCGAACGGCTCCCAGCATATTCATTAACAAAGGTTAAGCACGAAGGTCCCGGCAGTGAGTGGGCGTGGCCTGCGCCGGCGCAGGCCACGCCCGCCCGCTGCCTGGACCTTCGTGATCGCATGTGGGGGAGCAGATGGAGGAGCGGCAGGGGCTCTGTCTCTGGCCCGCCGCTGTCATCGCTGCCTGAAAAGACAGCAATCGCAGCGGCGGGGCCGGGACAGAGCCCCCGCCGCTCCTCTGGTGAGTTTTTTTTTTATTTTTTTTTATTTTTTTTTATTTTTTTTTTACATTCGCCCGATAAGGCGCACTGACATTTTTCCCCCACTTTTGGGGAAAAATAAGTGCGTCTTATAGGGCGAAAAATACGGTAGTTTTTTAACCCCCAAACAACCATATTTTTAGAAAAAAAAAAAAACGTTTTTCAACACATTTTGTAATATGAATACATTAATATCAGACCTGTAATATCAATTCTGCACAAATTTTTTTTTTTTTTTTTTTTTAGCTTAAAAAAAATATCTAACATTGCAGAAGTGGTCACAGAATTTTTGACATTAAAAAAAGAAGAAAAAAAATAATAGCAATTAATTATGAATATTTAAAGATTGCTCCATTGAAATGCATTGGAGAGTGCCAGGTAGCGAGAGGTCATACCTGTCGCTGTTCAAGGTCGCTCGCTGGCGCTGTGGGGTGAGGCTGGAATAATGATGAATGATTCGCTATCTGGCGCTCTGTCAGTCGCTAAGCAGGATCGGCTTGATAAATGTGTGATTGCGGAGGGGAGCCGGCGTACTCGTGGCGGTGAGCGTCATTACCGTTCGCTCACCATTCGCTACAGGGCCTAAGTAGAATAATAATAATCTTAATAAGATGGTCTCCCTGGTTCCTGGACCAGAACACCCCCTGCCCCTGGTTCCTTCTCTGACCTGAAACAGTTCATTAGTGAGGAGCCTGAAATCAGGGTGCCCAGCAAACAGGCCTCTTACTTATAATACAGAAAGGCCGAGGCCTAGTGACATTTGTATTGACTCCTCACCATGAATTTAGGGCTGGGCGCCGATAGCATTTTGCTCTCAGGGCCTCGGCCCTTAAAACGGACCTTCACTCTGAATAAGAGTCTATCTTATATGTTTCCCACACCCTGTACATACAGATTGCTCACATTAAAAATCATCCTACCTGCATCTACTGCATGTTATGAGCCTTTAAACATCCAAGATGGCGGCTCATGGAACGTCAGGCAGCCTGCAAACAGGAAGTGCCTTCTGACTGTGCTACTCTGCATTCTGGAACTGCTGACCTTTTCCTGACCCCAGCTCTGCCCTGTCTGAGCAAAGCACAGCTATAACCCGCCCCCCTGTACTTTATCCCGCTCTCCTCTCCTCAGTAAGTGTGATGCTTCTGAGTCAAGATGGCGGCGCCCGTATCCTAAAGACCTGAACAGAGTTGCAGCCCAGTGGGGGAAAGAATAATAAGTGACTAAAAACTTAAAATGTATTAACTTTAGATGCTGGGGAATCGTTTTTTAAGGGTTTGGGCTTTTCAATAAATCATAGTGAAGGTCCAATTTAAGGGCTACTAATAAATATGGTGCCAACACTGATACCATATTGCAATAATAACGTACCTACCAACTTTTCAGGGTGGGAAAGAGGGACATTTGTAATGGTTACACCCCATCTATCACCCTATGTGGCCTAATTTTACAACAATATAAACACTTTGAATAGGCAAATTAATCATTTATTGTTGCAGATCAGCATGTTACACGTCAAAGAGAACAATGACAGGGAGACATGGACTCAAAATAGGGACAGTTCCTCCAAATAAGGGACAGTTGGGAGGTTTGTAATACTGAAAAAACAACAACCATAACAGAACATATTTTCATCTATTCCAAATAATCCATACAAGTAAAAAGAAATATTAGGCCCCTTTCACGTAAGTGAGCCTCTGGAAAAAACGGACCAAAACCCTTAACACCAGGCCCTAGATTCTAAAAGATTTCAGGGCCGGGGTGAAAGTCCTGACTAGGAGCATTTAGATTTGGGATATCCCGCTGTGTGAGCCCCCTCGTGTCCCCATTTACTTACCTAGTTTTTCATCCCATGATTATGGCCAGATTATGAGGGGGCGCAAAGTGCGCACGCCTCAGGGCCTTCACCAACCTTTGAGTTATGGTCTGGTCCAGGAGGCTTTTCAGTCTTTGGTCTGATGGGCCAGCATCAAAGCTATCGGTGGCAGTGTGGGCCCCCTCCCCCCCCCCACAAGCTTTTTTTCTTTTTGCAAACCTGCAGCCAAAGCCACCACAGGGCAGGACAGAGAGTCTAGAGCAGCAAAGCCGCCATCAGCAACACTACAGTAATGGGTGCGTACAGAGCTGTCAATCGGCGGCCACTCACTGCACATAAGCCACCAAGCATAGCCGCTGGCAGCTCAATGCAGGGAACTGTTTTCTGCTGGACCAGCTGGGCGACTACACTACCCCCACCCAGAATGGCAAAGCAGGAGTTCCCGAGCAACACGCACCCACACAAGGGTGGCACAGGGGACTCAATCTGATGTTCCAGTGAGTAGGCGGGTGCCAGACAACTTGGCTGGACTATTATTTGAAAGGAAAAAAAAATACTATTTCTGGGGCCTCCACTAGATTATGTGCCCTGGGGCCTCCACCACACTTAATCCGGCCCTGTGTGCGAGCTTCCTCCAGACATGATACGGATGGTGGCAGATACGCGCAGCCGGAAGGAACAGCCGGCGAAAGGTGCCTGGCAACCCCTTACTTGAGTATACATAGCTGAATATTAAGAGCGGAGCACCCATTTTTAACAAAATGGTTGTTCCCTCTGTGGGGTGGGTGGGTATCCCGATTGCTGATGCCCCTCTTTGCCTTGTAAAAAACAAAATGTTACCTTTTAAACTGCTCCTCTGGCACAATCAAGCCTCCGGATTAGTAGTCGTGGTCACATGGTCATCAGCGACCAGATACCCAATAGAGACCAGCAGAGCACATGACGCAGTGGGCAATAGCGGTTGCTTGATTTCACAGGGAGAGCCTTTTGAAAGGTAAGATTTTGTCTTTTACCAGGCGTTATCACTGCTGATGCCCACCCCCTGTGGTCACATGGTCATCGGTGACCAGATACCCAAAAGGGACCTGCAGACCATGTGACTGCAGCACGCAATAGTGGGTGCTTGATTTCACTGGGGGAGTGATTTGAAAGGTAAGATATTTTTTTATACAGGCATTATCACTGTTGATGCCCCCCCCCCCAGAGCAGGGAACAACACCCATTTGATGAAAAATGTGCGTTTTGGTTTAATATGCAATTTATTCTGAGGTGAGATTTTGCGCTATCCTAGAGATCCAACACCATGAGGTTGAATGTGTAATAGGTGGGAATCACTAGAGCAGGGGTACTCAACCACTTCTTGTAAAGGTCCATATAGAGGCATCAGGTGAGAGGTAAAGGTCCGAGCAGGGGTTTGTCGGATGGGGGGGGGGGGGGGGTGGATAGTCAGAAATCAGCGCACTGGGGGGGGGGGGGGGGGGGGTATAGATTCCACAGGCTGGGATGGATGGGGCAGAGCTGAGGGGACAGGGGTGGATGGAGCAAAGCTGGGGAGGGCAGGAATGGATGGGGCAGAGATGCCGGGACAGGGATGAATGGGGCAGGGATGGATGGGGCTTAGCTGAGGGGACGGGTGGGGATGTGATGGATGGGGCAACGCTGGGGGGACAGGAATGTATGGGGCAAAGCTGGGGGGCGGGAATAGATGGGGCAGATATGGCGAGACAGGGATCGATGGGGCAGGGGTGGATGGCGCAGGGATGGATAGGGCTGAGCTGGGGAAGCAGGACAGGATTGGATGAGGCAAAGAGACCGAGAAACAAAGTTTGTGTGCACCTTGCAATGCCACTTCCCGCCCGTGCAGTACTTCATATTGCAATGCTAGGTGACAGGCAGCAGAGTCATGACACTGGCAGGGAGACTAAGCGCTGAGCACAGCAACACAGAAACAACTGAGTGCAGGGCTGTCAGGGCAGGGGTCCAGAAATCTGGCGCCGAGGTCCGCATTTTTGACCCCGGTCCGCCAGTTGAGTACCGCTGCACTAGAGGGTGCTGCTGCACAGCCTGGGAGCCATACAGCCTCCACCTGTACAGTCTGCATCTGGGTAGTGTTTTTATGAATGGGCAAAGGCTTTAGTAAAAAAAGAAACACAGGCTGTATTAGGGCATTGAGCTGGGATAGAAGGTGATGACAAACTTCCTCTTTGGATCATTTTGGTGATCCCAGCTCAGGGGACAGACCATTAGTGGTAAGCAGTTATCCCTTGTAAAATGTAATGGTATGTTCAAAAACCTGATTCTAGGCATCTCTATGGAGAATTCAGAAAACGTGCACCCTGTCCAAGGAAGAGAGATAAAATGGAACTATGGGCAATTTTGGCTTTAGGTATGAACCAAGCCCAATGTTCTCCTACATGAGGCTCTATGGCTGGGGCCACAACAAAGCAGCTTTCTGGCCCCATATGGAACCCTAACACCGTAGTTACTGTACATTGCAGGGATAGGGGTTAATCCACTGTCCTCCATCTCCAGAGCTTGTATCCTCTACAAGCCAAGAGCTGCCTGAATTAAAGGGCACTTTGTCATGTTTTTTCAACGGTAATATCCTGAATATGGCAATCCATCTCTAGAGCTTTTAAAGCTACAACCTATAAAAATAATGAATAGGTTCGCCGCTAAACAGATATATCTGAGACAAACCGAGGAATCAATAATTTCCCTGTATTGGGGCCCTGCGCAGCCACTCAGGACATAACACAGCAATCGTACGCTCGGAATCCACTCAACCCTTCCTCTATAAAAATCAATGGCGGTGTTTTTTTTCATTAGCGGGACACGAGGACGCTGTGTACAATCAATTGACATCATGAGACTGAAGGACCAGGGAGGAAGGATGCCACCACTTATCACCCGGCTGACGTGTCCAATAGGCTGGCGTTTTATTCATACTCTTTATTTATATTCTCCTTTTTCCATACACAGCATATGTCCATTGATCTTCAGCCTGTGAAAGATTTTCTGCTTGCTTAGCTAAAATAAATATTTCGAGATAAATCAGACGCAGAGACGTACATGGATGACGTGTCTCTATTCATGTGGCCGGCTGATCTGGGCTTCCGCATTTTTTCCAATCGATTTTATGCTTGGCTTGTTCTGAAAATGCAGAGTATCATATTCAATTGCCTGCGCATGAAGGTATTTTATTTTACGTGAGTCTATTTTCTACATGGGATTACCAAGTTTGGAAAACTCTTGCTTTCCTCTTGTTAGATATGGCTGGTTAATATTTTGCAACACAAAGTAAAACACAGGTAAACTGCACCAGGGCAGAAAAAAAAGAAGAGTATTAACACTACTGCAGAAGTCACCTCTTTCACTAGTCACCTACGTACTGATTCATTACCTTATAGTAGACCAAAACCCACCATGGAGTCTATGATACTCCAGGGCAGGCATACTAGCTCCCCCCAGGGCACCCTGATCGGGAGTGGCCTGCAGTGTTAAACCCCCCAGGTCACCCAAAAACTCACCTTCGTTCCCGATCCAACGGCGCATGCGCGAGCAGCGGCCACAGCCCCGCTATACCTTTAGCAGGACAAGTGCGCAACAGGCATTTGTGAATGACATGCTCTCTTTTACAGGGTAACAGGGGATGCGCCCGCCAGCGTGCTCATATCCACGCGCATTAGACGAGCTCCTGGACGAAGGTGCTTGAGCAGATCCAAGCACGCTGATTGAACGTGAGGGCTGCACATGCGCCATAGGAGTGAGTTTGGGCAACTTGGGGGGTTTCACACAGCGGGGAACCCCTATCGGGGTGCCTGGGGGGCAAAGACCAAAGCCCAGGATTGTCAAAATCCTGAGTTTTGGTCCACTTCAACTCTCCTTATTCTTGCCCCCCCCCCCCCCCCCCCTTTGTGCAACAAGTGGACCTGAACCAGACACCAATAAAACAGCCTAATCAGTTGAACATGTTTGTAAGTCTACACTAGCTGCCCTATCATATTCTCCTCATTTTTTATTTTTGTTACTGAAATAAGCCAACCAAGCTTCAGGCCCCTCTTTTACCAATTCTTGTTCTGTATGCAATTTAAAGAGAAACACCACCTGGGAATTTCACTTTCCCTGGTATTGTCCTCCGATTTGGGATGGCCCATTACGTGTATTCCACCAGGTTGCCATAGAATCCTATTTGGGGTGCCCTGCTGTGTGAACCCCCCGATCTTCTATCTCACTTAGGAGGGGGCTAGAAGAGTGAGACTCGGATGTTGGGGTTAAGCCTTGAACCCTATGTAACTGCCACATGTAGCTCCCAAGCTACAGGTTAGGGAACCTAGCTGTGGTGTGGGCAACCCGATGAACTAAATCTGCTGAGTTGCCCAACAGCTGTCAGCTAGACTAGAACATTTTTAGAACTACATTTTGTTGATGACCATGATAGTAAATGAGGCATTTAGTGTAGATGAGCTGGTCCCTCCATTATCTGTGTAAGGGCAGACATAAGTGGGGCAGGGGGGAAAGAGGGGGCAGAAGAGGATCATACCTCGAATCACACCGGACATCACTCTGACCACACAGTGAAACCTTTGTTAGCAAAGTGTATCCAGTAGAGAAAAAAAGGGTTGCTGTATAAATGTAAATGGCTTGTACTTGGCAGCTCCAGACAAAGCTCTGTTGCCAAAACTAAGTATTTTCTGGTACATAAAACTCGAAGAAAAATATTAATACAAGAAAAACAAATCCTTACTAAATATGATTCTGGCAGCTGTGTCCAGCTGTCATTGAACTGAATTGTGAGCGCACATTAATGTCCTTCATTGCCTAAGTGATTGCTACTCTACCATACCCTGGGCTGGATCGCGGACCGACATAACAACGCTGCCAAAGTATTATTTTACTTAAAAAACAACTATTGTAAAACTATGTAAAGTGAATGCTTTCCTAATACTGTTTTTATACTGAAAAATGCATTTAAGACATTCCTATACTGTGAAATAATAAACCCTCTAATTCCTCCTCCCCTCTACTACTACTACTAGAATGAATTTCAAGCCCTGTGTTTTGTTCAGTTGTAGAAGCCCCAGAGCCGCCTGGAACTTGAGTGATACTTCTGTTACCCAATCACTGTTGCAGCCAAACCGTTATGGTGAATATGGTAATTGGTTGGTGGGTGGGGGATTTCTCTTTTGATATAGATGTGATAAGGAGTGAACATTTTGGGTTTTGGGGTTTTTTTTTCCCACTCAGTGTTGATCTCGGTTTAACGTTCTCTTAATCTTATCATAGACCAGTGATACTCAACTGGCGGACTGGGGTCTGAATGCGGACCTCTGCGCCAGATTTCCGGATTCCTGCCCTGACAGCCTTGCACTCAGTTGCTTCTGTGTTGCAGTGCTCATAGCAGCCCCCTTGATCGGCAATGTAGTGCTTAGTCTCCCTGCCTGCTCCCTGGCACCTAGCATTGCAATATGAAGTACTGCATGGGCGGGAAGGTACACACAAACTTTGTTTCTTGGTCTCCTTGCCCCATCCAATCCTTTCAAACAGCCTTTTCTACTTTTGCCTGAGGAATCTATAGCCTCAGCCTCAGTGTGCTGATTTATACCTATCCACCCCTGCAACAGCCCTCCGCCCGGACCTTCACCTCTCACTGGATGCCTTTAAATGGACCTTTACAAGAAATGGTTGAGTATCCCTATCATAGACCATAAGATCGTGAAAACATCATTGTCCACTAATTATACGTATGTTTTTAGCAGAATCATGTAATTCAATTTACTCCTCTCTTTTTTCTTTATTTTTTGGTTACTCTCAAGCTTCCCCCCCGACCCATACTACTGCTATTAATACCAGTTGGGAAAGGAGATAGCAAGTAGAAGAGGAGAATATGAACAGGAAAGGGGAAAGAAAGAAGGAGTGGTTGTCTAGGTAGCCAAGTTGGCATGGGGCTTAAAGTGGACCAACACCGAGAGGTGATCGGCCCGGAAATCTATAAGATTCCCGGGCCGATCACCTCCCACCCCGCGGGACATCCGAGATCGGGATGTCCCGCGGGGTGAAACCCCCCCAAACACCCCAAATCACCTACCTTATCTTCGGCGGCGGCCGGCCGCCGCCGCCTCGCTCGCGCCCCTGTAGGCGTGCGCGCGCCCGCGCCGGCCGTCTGCGAATGGCCGGCGGGGGCGCGCGCGCGCCGAAAGTGACGCGAGGGAGGCGGCGGCGGCGGCAGCCGCCTGGACGTTCCTGATCCCCGCCTGGACGTTGGCGGGGATTGGACCGTCCAGTCACGTGGGAGCGGGGACAGGTAAGATTTTGGGGCTTTCTGGGGGGTTTCACACAGCGGGGCACCCCCGATCGGGGTGCCCCGCCGAAGTGGACCAAAACCCAGGATAGTCAAAATCCTGGGTGTTGGTCCACTTTAACTATGAGTGGTCAGTCAGTAGCTTATTAAACCATTGAAGCTGCCTCACCATACTTCCAGGTTTGGTAATGGCAAGCTCGGTTTCTAGCATATTTTTCATCTTCAGTTTCCAAGATCCAAATGTAGGCGGACTTGTGCTTCGCTAGCAACTGCTTATATATTGCCTTGTACCCACAATAATAAGATTTATTAGAGCCACGTTTATAACAGGCTGGTTAAGTCATGGGGTGAACATTTTAGAATGTAACCATCCTTTTAAACTGCAGAGGTGGAACTACCTGCAATAGTATTGCAACATAGACATTTGTTTCCCGAAGAATAAATCTAAAAAAATGAAACTGAAAAATGCATAGTCTTGGAGCACAGCGACAAGAAGCAGCGGCACATTTCCAATGTTCATTTGTGGTCTACATGAGGTTTATGGCATCAGCATCTTAATACTATATTTTTCAGGCTTTGTGTCACCAGGGCAATGACTGAAAACACGCTAATCTGGAATAATTCAATAAAAAGCTTACACCAGTTAGCAAATTGAGGATTATCTATCCAATTATGGCTCCTATGACTGAATAGAGGTAAAAGCAACCTCAGCATACAAGGCATCTCACATTTCTGTACACCATCACATTTATTAAACCTGATGGAGCAAAATACATGGGATGGAACTAAGAAAAAGTCCTAATATTTATTTAAGTCATGGATGAATGCATTTGTCTGGGCAAACCCAATTTCTGTGTAGGAATGAGCAAATCAATGAGAGAATCTAATTCAAGCTGAATTTCCTGAAAATTCCTAAACTTTAGGGGTTTATTTCCAAAGAATCTGATACCTTCTTTAAAACTTAGCCAACTTGCTTACATTAAAAAAAAAACTCAAATGGATCTCATAATATTCAGACAAATATGATACTTTTTTTGTAAACTAATCTGGTACTAAATTGGCTGATTCGTTGTAATTTGGACCTAAACCAAACATCACTGTCAGTTGGGACGCATCTTTTCTAAACTAAATTTGTAGAGTTGTCTACACATAATTTATTCCATGGTCTATTTTTATGTAAATATTTTACAATAAAAGGAGTTAGATTGGGATAAATATACAACTAAGTTGGAAGAAGTTGGTCAGAACTGATTTTGATAAATCGGCACAAATCTCAGTTTCACTCATCTCTATTCCTGTGTAATTGTGTGTCTGCCAGCTTCCAGAACACTGGGTATTCCAGACAAGATGATCTGGAGCAAACCGATTATGGGTAGAAGGAGAAGTGATTCAGAAATAAGGTTGGGGGTTTGATCACCACCTTCATCAGGATTCATGAGGCTATTGCGCTCTTCAGCCCCTGAAGACAGCCAGTGTGGCATCTAAGGACATGCCAGCATGATGCCCCAAATGGAGGTCATCCTCTATGCTTTTGATCATTATTTTCGTACTAAAGCAGTATTGGCCTTGCTTAAATTAGGAGACAGTTAAAGTGACAACTGAGGACAGAATAGGGTCGACGATGAAAACCAGGATTTGCCTCCGACATGATTATACTCCTAAAGCACTAATTCTCCTGTATAATTTAGTAGGCAGCCTGAACAGAATTTGAGGATAGAATAGGACCCCACAAAGAAGGCCAATCTCTATTCTTCTCCATGACTTATTCTAACACTATAGCAATGTGGGCTCAGTACCATTTAGGCAGCATCTGAGGACAGAATTTAGAAAACCTCTAAAGATAAAGTAGTGTATAACATCCTTTTCCCCGTCTGGTCCCATACAGTTTTCAATGTTTGTGGTTTGCATTTTTTGGCAATTTTAAAACTGACCTTTAGAGTCTTTATTGTTTTTACGAATATTAAAGATCACACTAACCAGTAAAAGTTCCCTTAAAATAAAATTTGCTATAAAAATATATGTCCCCTTAATATGGGGACCTCAAGAGCTCTAATAAAAAACCAACACTACAATCTAAATAATACTTAAGGACTTATCATAACGCAGTGAGCGCAGTTTACACATTGTGGTAATGGCCAACAATAGCAACATATTTTAAATCCTAAGCCGCTATTGTTAGTTCTGATCAAGAAGATATTTTTCCCATAAGGATGGATTTAGCCAATGGCAAGCTGTCAACTAAGAAACACTAACCCCTGTATTTTTGGCTGAGTGTCATTTTTTTTCTAATTCTTTTACTTCTGAAATTACAATAATATAACATTTATTACAGAGGTTTATTGGGTATCGTTTTCCGCGTACATACTGCAAGCAAAACATGAATACCGTACTTTTTTAGCCTATGGAAAATAGTACTATTTTATTATACTTCTTTATGTGTGTGTTAAAAAACGAAGACAAAAAAATATTTGATTTAATATTGGATAGGTGATCTCCCCAGTTTTTTTTAATGGGGAGAGCCTCTCTAATCCTTAATGGCTATCTTTGCATTCATTTATATATACACACATTATATATCACATATAAATATGTAAAACTATATAAACTATATAATTATATAAAATATATATAACTAGTACTGTAACGCTTTGGGGTATAAAATCCAGCAGTGTGATATGCTCTGGTCTACAAGGAATGTCTAATATTTATTAAAATGGTGTGATTTTAATAGATATTACATTTTAAAAGTGTATTCGGGAGCCACCTGTCGCCCACGGACCCTTTCTGTTTGGCTTGCGGTCTGCCGGGGAATAACCCCCTTAACTGTCCTAGAGAAATCGAAATAAAATTCAAAACATTTAAAAATGTGCTCCCAATAGCAGGGGTGGCTCTAGACACACTAAGTAAGAGGGCAGTAAGCGTCAGACTGTAAGGGGCAGTCTGCTCAATTAAGCATAACAGCTAATTTTAGGCAAAAGGGCAAAAACACATCCAAAACAGGGGTTTAATGTGTTGTCAGGTGGACAAGCATGCCAGCTTACCTGTATTTGCAGCTTCCACGGGCACAATTCCCCGACTCCCACTGAGTTTTTTGCTGGAAGCTGCGGGTAAGCCAACACATCTGCCATTTAAAGCGGTCCTTCACTCTGAATAAGAGTCTATCTTATATGTTTCCCCCACCCTGTACATACAGATTGCCCACATTAAAAATCATCCTACCTGCATCTACTGCATGTTATGTACCTTTAAACATCCAAGATTGTGGCTCATGGAACATCAGGCAGCCTGCAAACAGGAAGTGCCTTCTGACTGTGTTGCTCTGCATTCTGGGATTGCTGACCTTTTCCTGACCCCAGCTCTGCTCTGTCTGAGCAAAGCACAGCTATAACCTGCCTCCCTGTACTTTATCCTGCTCTTCTCTCCTCAGTAAGTGTGATGCTTCTGAATCAAAATGGCGCCGCCCGTATCATAGAGTCCTGAACAGAGTTGCAGCCCAGTGGGGGAAAGAATAATAAGTGACTAAAAACTTATAATATATTAACTTTAGATGCTGGGGAATCGTTTAAGGGTTTGGGCTTTTCAATAAATCATGGTGAAGGTCCAGTTTAGCCTTTTGGAGATAGAAGATCTGCTTTTATAGGGGCAAATATTTTTTGGGGTAAGGGGGATTTGCACATCTGCCAAAATCTTCACGCTAAATGTAGCGCAAGACAGCCTCTCGTGATAATTGTGGCTCATGAAGTAAGAAAAGTTGGGGAACCCTAAACTAAGATGACTAAGCAGTCAATCATGGCCAGTGCAGCAGCAACCGCCACAAATGCAAGAATAGATGGGGCTTCCTGTGCCTTGCTTCTGCCATGTTATCAAGCAGCAGCCGATGGCGAGCAGACAAGTCTGTTTTTTCACAATCTCACAAAAGGTCTATATTGTGGTAATTATCAATAAATATGAACTATGCATTGGGAGGTTTATTTTTGGAGGGCCAGGATTGGTGATACTTTAAATAGGGTAATTCACTAAAATATTTGGCAAACAGGACATCCAGTCACTGGAAAATGAAGGAACATGTGCGTATGTAGGCATAAGCCATTATAGTTGGATTCGTAAAAATTGAAGAATCGATCGAGAATGCTCCATATTTTACCATAAATATTGAAGAAACTTAATGTAAGAACACAATGGCGTGGAGGTATTTGCCAAGTCCCAACTGATATATTGAAGGTCATCTTTAATCTGTCACCAAAACTGATTGAGTGTAGGGTGGGTGTCGGGAAGTTGAATCACATTCTGGCACGTTACATCTCTCAGCGACTCCAGCGCAGCATATTTAGTTCCTAGCTGAGATGTCTCCCGATATGACAAATATAATACATTGCAGAATTAGATTTATCATAAGCTGGAAGTTCTCGTTTTGTATTCAGAAATATGTGGCCCACCATCAGAATGGTTCCAATACACATCTTGGTGCTGCAACAACTGGTACATGGGTGTCTGTGAGGATTTGGAATTTTGAATACAACCCAAAATTTCTATTTTAGATCTTGAGAGTGGGACAGGTTTCAGACCATGTTAGCCTTCTTTTTACAATCTGTGTTTTTCCTGTTTGGTCATCATAAATGGAAATGTTAGAATCTATAAGTGTTAAAGAACCAGAGGGTGGGGACCAGTTCAAAATATGGGATTCCTGCTCTGGTGAAATATCTTTGGTCCCTGTGACACACATGATTTTTTTCAGACAGGACGTGAGACCTAGGACTTTTACACAGCACTAGATTGTGCCCCCAAACATAATTTATCAAAATTATCAGCACAGCCAAGCACAATAAAAAAAAAAAACATGCATTCGAGGGATAGGATAAACTGCACAGCCAATGATTATTTTGGATGGCATTAGATTATGGACTGTAATTGCGCTAATGATGCCCTTATTTCTTTTATCAGAGTTATGTCTATAACATTGTCTGGAATATTTTTTTCTTCAATACAAATTTATTGGAAGTGAAAAAAACATGCACTTACTAAATCATTAGCGTATATATGTGGACACAACTCAGTACACCTGTTTTAGCTGGCAAAGCACTCACTGCTTCTAAAAAATACAGCAGACAGCATGTTATATGACCCCTTTCTAATTCATGATATATATATCTTTGTCCTGAGGAAGTGACGCGGAGTGTCGTCACGTAACGCGTAGACGCCTGGGAGGGTGGGTGTCCTGTCCCTGGTCATGTGAGCATTTTTATGTTTGTATTTACACTTGTATTGCTTGTACCTGGCGGGTCCTCTGTATTGGTATTTATTCTTAAACATTTTGGTTCATAGTAAATGCGCTGCAGTGGCGCCACAGAGTTTGTTATACACTGGTGATTATTAGTCATTCTTGTGAGTAGTTATATATGTAATATAGGTTATTATAGTTAGTATTTGATGTTATTAATTGAGTAAGCACTTTGCACTTTATAATTATTAGATTGGATCTATTATGTGGTGGTATTTTTGTATTATACTGACGGACTAGTTATCTTCTGTCATTGATCTTTTGTGTGTGTTTTATGTTTTTTAACATGTCTATTTAGCATAGAGTTAATGTGAATAAAAATTTGGATTTTTATGAAACTTTCTAACAGTGGTGCCAATTTTTTGGTAGGGTGGCATTAGGAGATGTGGGGCTCCTTTTTCTAGCATTCTTGATATATATATATATATATATATATATATATATATATTTACACAAATAAATGCTTCTAAGTTTAATGTGATTTTTTTTCATTTAAAAATGTTTCTGTAAATAAATTATGTATTACATAGAAACAGAAGGTTGACGGTAGAAGCAGACTACATAGTCCATCTACACTACCCTTATTGTACATGTTCTCTTATCTTTGATTAAATGGATGATTTTCTCAGGCATGTTTAAATTCACTTAATGTTGTGCTGAAAGTTTGTCCCTAGAATCCACTACTCTTTCTGTAAAATAATATTTTATAATGTTGCTCCTGATCTTACCTCCGACTAGCTCTGATCAGCGAAGGGGAGCTGTCAGTGGCTAACCTCCTTTCTGGTCTGATGTATGAGCATCTTAGAATACTTATTGGAGGAGAATCCAAGCCTGCGCAGTGGGATCTTTGGCCGAGGTGATCTGGGAGATTTCATCCAGTGGGCATCTAATTCGGGATGCCCCAGGAGGAAAAATATATCACAGAGAAGCTATACTGTGATACATTTAAGGGATACAGCAGGCTAAGGCAACTGTTCGACCACTCTGTCGGGCTACGTTTGGCACTGTCCTAAACAGTTTTCAGTTTTTAAATTGAAGAAGAAATGTGGCCCTTGGAGCCGTGATGCTGCATATCAATCAACATAATAGGCGGGGTCTGTAAGAGATGGATTAATGCTTCAAACACACTAGCTTCTTATACATTGGATCAAATCAGTTTATACACACCAGCAGACTCATTTCTAATCCACAGTCTGATGATCAATAGTGAAGAGAGGGTGTCTTGTTTCAAAGTGTTTGAGCTACCTAATCACAGTCACAAGCACACAGGCAATTTAAGTGCTAATTAGATGTGGCGTGATTGAAACGCTAATTAGGCATGAAGGTGATTGAAACGCAAATCAGGCTATTCATATGACAATTAGGATTGGGGTCCAAGGGTGGGACAAGGAGGGGAGAAAGTCTCTGCTGGCTGTGATAGCTCAGGCTGCATAATACTAGTGTGCTAATTCTTGCTGAGATGACAAATGAGGCGGAGCTATAGACCACCAGTCGAAGCCTATGACTGGTGGTCTATGGCAAAATAATTTAGGGGATGTGCCTCTATTCATAATACTAGTGTGCTAATTCTTGCTGAGATGACAAATGAGGCGGAGCTATAGACCACCAGTCGAAGCCTATGACTGGTGGTCTATGGCAAAATAATTTAGGGGATGTGCCTCTATTCATAATACTAGTGTGCTAATTCTTGCTGAGATGACAAATGAGGCGGAGCTATAGACCACCAGTCGAAGCCTATGACTGGTGGTCTATGGCAAAATAATTTAGGGGATGTGCCTCTATTCATTGCCTTGTTTCTACTTCAGGAGCAGCTGTGTGCTGACAGGAAGAGAGAGGGCAGCCATTAGGAAGTAAACTGCTGAAGGAAAAGTATATGCAGTTCACTTTACAGAGTCCTTTTAAACCGGACCTTCACCCTGAATAAGAGCCTATCTTGTATGTTTCTGCCACCCTGTCCATACAGATTGCCCACATTAAAAATCATCCTACCTGAACATCCAAATGGTGGCAATGGAGTCTCAGGCTGCCTGCAAAAAGGAAGTGTCTTCTCACTGTGCTGCTCTGCATTATGGAATTGCTGTCCTTTTCCTGACCCCAGCTCTGCTTTGTCTGTGCAAAGCACAGGCATAACCTACCCCTCTACACTTTCACCCCTCTCCTCTCCTAAGTATGTGTGATGCTTCTGAGGCAAGATGGCGGCGCCCATATCCTAGAGTCCTGAACAGAATTGCAGCCCAGTGGAGGAAAGAATAAAAAGTAAGCAACTAAAAACTTAAAATATATTAATTTTAGATGCTAGGGAATATTTTTTTTAAGGGTTTGGGCTTTTCATTAAATGATGCTGAAGGTCCGGTTTCAGGCCTGTAAACCAACAGGCCTCATGTTCTAATCACAGGAATTTAGGGGAAAAAGGTCTGTTATAAGCATAAAGCTGGTGGGATTTTAAGGATATTATTTAAAAGTTATACTTTAAAAGGGGATTGTTTCTTTTACTGTCTCAATGCATATATTATATTTCTCTTAAAATTGTGTGCTTAGAGGCCCGTGTTACAAAGAGTTGTCACCAAGGGAAGCATTTAATTGCTTAATTGCCTGAAATACGGCTAAAAAATGATCTAGGTTTTCCCCTCTGTTGCCTGGAGCCGTACTTTAATTCCATTCTAATTTATAATGAAAACATAAAGGTATTAAAAACACAATAATGAAAGTGCTCTCATATTAGTATTTGAAGGATGACTACAGAACAAGCTGTAGCTGCTCATTTAAAACCAGCGTCTTTATTGCCTGGCAATAGAAAGGAACAATGGCCCAGTAAATGGAGTTATGGATAAATACAGCAACAAATCATGGGCAGCCCACCCCCCTTTCCCATTTTTAAACTGCCTTGTTCACAGTGATTTGTGCAGCACGACTACGAGGCTCATGGCACGGCGCCGGCGACGCTGTTTATTAAATGAACTCCGCTTATTGCTCTGCCTCTTGGGTTACTCTTTCATACTTGGGACTGGTGAGCTTTCAGTCAATGAAAGAGAAATGTAATTAGTCGCTTCAGTTCATGTTTGTGCCAAGCTGCAGGAATAAATCTGCGCTCGCAAATAAATCTGGACTAAATGGTTTGAATTGAGGCGTGGGGCGCCGTGAATTGAGCGCTGCTCTCCAAACTCGCTGATTGCGCTGGAGGAAAATATGATTCTGTGCGATAACAACTTTCCAGGGGCTCTGTGAATTACTAAAGGCTGATCCTGTTGACTTATTTATAGAGGAAATGTCTGTAAATCACGAAGGGGTTATTCATTAAAGAGGAACATTACAGGTCATGGACAGTTTGAGGCCGATTCATTAATAGCGCCAGGTAGCGACAGATGAGCGCCAGTAGCGTGATTTTCACAGCGCCAGCTAGTATTCGCTGTGCTTGCCCGGGGTTTGCTTGTTGACAGCGACTCAGTCGGTGTGCGGTAATGTTGAATACGGGGTTAGGGGTCGATTTCACAGGTTCTGCGTTGTATGGGTGCGCCTGACAGCGAATAGCCAGAGCGAACGGCTTGCTGCAGATTCATTAACAAATCACGCTCAAAAATTTCTCGCTCTGTGAATTCCTTGTTTAAACCCCAGAGCGCTGGCGGCGATGTGTGTAAAGTAGTTTTTAACCCCCAACCATTTTTTTTAATGTAAAAATTATACAAGACAATACAACATTTTGTAATATGAATACATGAATATCAGACCTGTAATCTCAATTCTGCACATATTTTTTTTTTTTCTTAAAAAAAATATCTAACATTGCCGTAGTGGTCACAGAATTTTTGACAGTTAAAAAAAAAAAAAAAAAAAAAACATAAACTCAATTAATTATGAATATTTAAAGATTGCTCCACTGAAATGCATTGGAGAGCGCCAGGGAGCGACAGGTCATACCTGGCGCTGTGATGGGATTAGTAGCGGCGCTGTTCGTTGCAGTCGGCTACATGATGAATCCCGCGCTAGCTGACGCTCTCGCCGGCGCTAGCCCCATTTAGCGTGATAAATGCGTCATTGTGACCGCCGCCGGGCGTACTTGATTCGGTAGCCGCCGTTAGCTGGCGGTACCTGGCGCTCGTCAGACACTACCTGGCGCTAGCCCTTGATAAATAAGGCCGTTAGTAAAAACTCCCTAGAACTGGCTTGCCCGGCCCCCCTGCGCCTCCGGGTTACAAAATAGTTAATGTAAACTTACCTGTCCGGCTTGGCATCCATCTGCTTCCCTGTTGTCCTCCGTCGGGCTGCGCCATCTTGGAATCAGACATGCACTGCGCCACCCCTTAGATCTTGCGCATGTGCATAGGCTGCAATGACAATTAGCGCAGAAGAACGCGAGATCTGAGGAGCCATCTTGGAATCAGTCATGCACTGCGCCACCCCTTAGATCTTGCGCATGTGCATAGGCTGCAATGACAATTAGCGCAGAAGAACGCGAGATCTGAGGAGCCATCTTGGAATCAGTCATGCACTGCGCCACCCCTTAGACCTTGCGCATGTGCATAGGCTGCAATGACAATTAGCGCAGAAGAACGCGAGATCTGAGGAGCCATCTTGGAATCAGACATGCACTGCGCCACCCCTTAGATCTTGCGCATGTTCATAGGCTGCAATGACAATTAGCGCAGAAGAACGCGAGATCTGAGGAGCCATCTTGGAATCAGACATGCACTGCGCCACCCCTTAGATCTTGCGCATGTGCATAGGCTGCAATGACAATTAGCGCAGAAGAACGCGAGATCTGAGGAGCCATCTTGGAATCAGACATGCACTGCGCCACCCCTTAGATCTTGCGCATGTGCATAGGCTGCAATGACAATTAGCGCAGAAGAACGCGAGATCTGAGGAGCCATCTTGGAATCAGACATGCACTGCGCCACCCCTTAGATCTTGCGCATGTGCATAGGCTGCAATGACAATTAGCGCAGAAGAACGCGAGATCTGAGGAGCCATCTTGGAATCAGACATGCACTGCGCCACCCCTTAGATCTTGCGCATGTGCATAGGCTGCAATGACAATTAGCGCAGAAGAACGCGAGATCTGAGGAGCCATCTTGGAATCAGACATGCACTGCGCCACCCCTTAGATCTTGCGCATGTGCATAGGCTGCAATGACAATTAGCGCAGAAGAACGCGAGATCTGAGGAGCCATCTTGGAATCAGACATGCACTGCGCCACCCCTTAGATCTTGCGCATGTGCATAGGCTGCAATGACAATTAGCGCAGAAGAACGCGAGATCTGAGGAGCCATCTTGGAATCAGACATGCACTGTGCCACCCCTTAGATCTTGCGCATGTGCATAGGCTGCAATGACAATTAGCGCAGAAGAACGCGAGATCTGAGGAGCCATCTTGGAATCAGACATGCACTGCGCCACCCCTTAGATCTTGCGCATGTGCATAGGCTGCAATGACAATTAGCGCAGAAGAACGCGAGATCTGAGGAGCCATCTTGGAATCAGACATGCACTGCGCCACCCCTTAGATCTTGCACATGTGCATAGGCTGCAATGACACCTAGCGCAGAAGAACGCGAGATCTGAGGAGCGGTGCAGAACATTTGTAGAGAGGACGGCTACAGGTGAGGCAGGTTAAGCCTGCGGCCTTCACTCTGGGGCGGCTATGGGGGGTGGAAAGGGGCCAGGAATACTTCAGAATGTTGCCATTTTAGATAACACCAACATCCAAAAGGCAGTGAGGGAGGGATGTTTAGAGAGGAACATCAGAAAAAGGTCTGGTGTTCCTCTTTAAAGTGAGTCAAATAGAACTAGGCCGATGAACTGTTCCCCAATTTGAGATGCTGCACTGCCTAACAATCTTTGGAAAGAAAAACATGGGATTTCAATGCTCACTTTTCTGGGATCCATCTAGTGTAACCCCAGGTTTTTCTCTAGGATATAATCCCGGTCATCAGGTAAGGTGCACACATGTATATGGCAAAACTGATTGGACAGTGGTGGTCACACGGGCTGTGAGAAAGGTGCTGGAGCACAGACCAGGTAATAAATTAAAGAGGAAATCCAAGCATTTTGTAACACTTCATCCACCACTCCCTAAGTACCTTGTACTAAAATAAAAACTCACCAGGAGGCAGGCAATACATATGGAAGCTGAATCTGGGATCTTGAGTGATAGTTCAGTCACCCAATCCCAAGCAACATTGTGCCTGTACTGGCTTGTCACTCAAGTCCAAATGTCACACAAGTCAACGGCTGCCATGCAGAGCACCACCCCTCTCACCCACATCAGGGGGGATTTCGATGATCAGGTGAGTTGAGGTGATTTTAGCACCCAATTCGAGTGATAGTTCAGTCACCCAATCCCAAGCAACATTGTGACTGTACTGGCTTGTCACTCAAGCCCAAATGTCACACAAGCCAATGGCTGTCATGCAGAGCAACACCCCATTCGCAAGCATAAGGGGAGGATTTCGATGATCAGGTGAGTTGAGGCGATTTTAGCACCCAATTTGGCCTTAGAACAGCAGCAGGGAGGGGTGGCTGGGGAGGTTACAAAAAGCTTCCTTTTTGAGCTTATTGGTCACCACATTGTGATTCCCCAGGAGGGCTGTTATTTAGATCAGGGGTTTCCCAACCCAACCATTGGTACTAGAACTCGAGCTCCCCTCTGGTGGTACTCAAGACCACTGGGGGGGGGGTGAAATTGGGGGGGGGGGACATGAAGAGCTTCAAACAAGTTACTGCTCCAATAGAATGTGCCATGTAGCCAAGTAAACAAGCTGCAGGAGTGGGGCATATTGGGATGCCTCTGTTGCTGGCAGAAGAACTTGCATTGCTGGGCCAGTATAGGATCTCCTTTCTCCATTAGAAGTTTGTATTTGAGAGGCAGGGATTGGATTGAGGTGTTGGAAGCAGCAGCACAGCTGGCCCCAAAGTACTGCAATCCACCAGAAAATCTCCTGGTTCCCCCTATAGCCGACTGCCCCTGGATTTAGGATGAAAAATACTGATGCCCAAAAATGATGATCTTGCACAACATAAGCGCTGGAGTTTTACAATTTGGAGTTTAACAGGGACATTGGACTCTGCAGTAAAAGGGTCTGTAAGGTGATTGGAAAAGACAAGGAGGGCCGCTCGGTGATAGTGGCAAGGAGCCCAGTCAAGCTAGTGGCCGCAGTTTTGAAATTGAGTAAATGTTTCGTTCTTTCCTTTCCCACTAAGTGGTGAAAAATGTAACCCAGATCCGACCTGGATCTCTCTGTACACAGAAACCGGGTGGGACCCTCCAGACAACCTATAATGGCTGCACTGAGAGCAGAAGCCTCGATTATGCTGTAAGACATGTTTCATTTATGGCAATAAAAATTCTGTAAGTACGTTTGTAATACGAGTGGAGCCATATAAAAAAAGATAAAGTCTTCCGTCACTTGGATCTCTCGCAGACCTATCCGCGTACATCTGTGGTTGCAAATTGCATTTTTATTGAAAAGGAAATACATTGTTCATTTCAAAAAATGTTTGGGAGCCCAGTGCCATAAAATACAACAGGAAACTGGACAGAACAAAACAAGCACAGTTTGGGAAGTCAGGGATGCTTGGGAAATCCATTATGTTAAAAGTCAAGTATAATAGTTTTTACATTTATAGGGGAACGCTAGTAAGGGAACCACTACAAATGAAAAGTATCTAATTATTTATAATCAGCTTCATTGGTAAATAGGAATATCAAGGGAGGTTAAAACCTTCCCCAAACCTCACCGATCTGCTGCCTCCCCCCCTCCGGCTTTACCTTTGGCCACTAAATACTCACCTCCATCTTCTGGGTCCCTTGGATTCCAGGCGAACTTCCCAAGGGCACTGCATCCCATAAGGCACTACATGTGGCCCCCGATCTCGCGCCTGGCAGATTCAATAGGGCCACACGAAATCCCGCTAAAGCCATGTTGTCACTAACAAATGGCTAAGTCAGCGCAGGGGGCAACGGTCGAGCTATGAAGCAGCAGGCAGCCACAACATCCAAAGGTAAGTAGGGGGTGATGGGCAGGGGAATCGGCCCCTTTTTATTTTAGGTCCTATGTTCCTCTGCTGCTACATCGCACACCCATTATATTAGATTATTGTTGGGTTTCCTGTTTGCTGGTTCAGGGGACAAAATGTCAAGAGTGAGCAGTTCTGCCCTGTAAAATGGAATAGTACGTTCAAAACCTGTCACCCATTTTCTTTCTTTGGCTACATATGCCCTATAAAGCAGGCCTAAAGTAAACATTGTCCATGGGACTCTTATCCCCCACCCCCGCTTGAATCCCCATGAAAAATGAGAAGAATATTCACCCGTCTAAAGAAAATATACAGGTCCTGTCCTGAGCCAGCCTGTAGGAAACCAGGGACGTATATGCCATAGAGGCAATGAAGGAAGCTGCCCCCCCAAACCATGGCAGAAGGGGCCCAGCTATACTAGAGAAAGTAGAAGCACACCACTTATATATGCTTGCAATGTGAAGGGGCCCAGCTGCCTCTACCAGCTCTATAGTCTGTATGTCGTCCGGAGGCAGCAGAATGGGTTCAAGAAGTGGTTTGTGGTGCCCACTGCTTCCTCCGTCTCCCCCTTATCATACTTGCCTACCCAGCAAGGCTGCCTCCTTCCTCCAATGGCCTCACCCCTGTGCACGCGCCAACCACACCCCCAGGAGTGCACTGAAGTTTGATCCAACCACAACTGGGTCGGTGAGTGTCCACATCACAGGGAGTGGGGACGTGGTGCTTTTGGGGGCCCCTGAAGGCGGTCTTACTATGGGGCCCCATTGGAGCTATGTACGCCACTGAGGAGACCATAGAAAAAAAGAGAAAAATCTCCTTGGCTGGGACTTTCTTCATGAAGAAACCTCTCCGCTTGACATCTAGCAAGTTCATTTAGCTAAATCATTCTTCACAATATAACTCTTTTAAAGGGGACCTTCACCCTGAATAAGAGCATATCTTATATGTTTCCCACACCCAGGACATACAGATTGCTCACATTACAAATCATCCTACCTGCATCTACTGCATGTTATGAGCTTTTAAACATCCAGAGCATCAGGCTGCCTGCAAACAGGAAGTGTCTTCTGACTATGCCGCTCTGAATTCTGGGATTGCTGTCCTTTGCCCGGTCCCTGCTCTGCTCTGTCTGTGCGAAGCACAGCTATAACCTGCCCCCCTGTTCTTTAACCCGCTCTCCTCTCCTCGGTATGTGTGATGCTTCTGAGTCAAGATGGCAGCGCCCGTATCCTAGAGTTCTGAAAAGAGTTGCAGCCCAGTGGGGGACTAAAAACTTAAAATATATTAATTTTAGATGCTGGAGAATAGTTTTTTAGGGTTTGGGCTTTTCATTAAATCATGTTGAAGGTCCGGTTTAAGTTTTCTATATTAATAATAACTGTTTTGTTATTGGTCAATAATGTTCTATAACGCCAGAAGTCAAAAACATCCAACTGTGGATTAAGGAAGCAGATAAATGTGGATTTCTGGGGCCTCTGGGGGTTTTAGTTGGAATGGGTAAGAGATAGGAGGCTCCGGTGTTGTGGTCAGTGTAACCATTAAACAAATCCCGATTAAATATCCTGCATTACTTGTGCATGAGCCATCAGCTAGCGTTATGGACGGATCCACAATGAAGTGAAGATGCATAAAACCAGCACACGGACTGGGAGAGGGGGGAGGAGGTGGGGGGGGGGGCAGCTCAAAGGAGAGAAGAAAAATGGCAAGCGGTAAGATCTCCATAACTAAAAAATGAGCAAAGCCAACATGACAGTCTCTGGGTTCTGGAAACCTGAATGAATCTTGGCCAACAACTAAATACCAAAGTGTATTCCAATATTGCAGGCATAAACCTAACTATGAATTAAAAAAAAGTTATTCCTAGCTGAAATTGCGAGTGCAGCTGAGCGTGCTGATTGAACGAGAGTCTGCACATGCGCAGTAGGCCCTGCGAAAGGAGAGTTATAATGGCGACCTGGGGGGTCCCATATGGCGGGGCATCCCAAATCGGGGGCAAGGATCAATAGCTGGGATAGTCAAAATCCTGGACTGATTAAATAATCAATCTGATGATTGGGTTACAGCAAGATACAGAGATGCAGCCAGGGTCGTACATCTTCTGAGATGTCTTAAATCTAGCTGACGGGACCCAAGCCCACATGATGCCAAGTGGCATATCTGAGTCTGGCCCTATCAGGTCTGCTGGAAGGGGATTAGGCATGCAAGTATGAACAATGGCCTGCTCCCTTCGATGCAGAAAAAGATGTAGATCATTTCTCACTGTTGGATAGTGTAGGTAATGTGGGCCAAGTCTAGGATGACACTGCACGCAAACAAAGGTGTGCAAAAGCGGCCCCGGAGTATAAAAGAGATGTGACCACTGGGGCCCTCGGCAGATTGAACGAGAGCCCGCGCATAAACTTTACTGGTCGATCTGGGGGGGGGTTTTCTCAGCAGGGCATTCCAAACTGGGGTGCCCCAGGGGCAAGAACCCAAATCCAGGATAGTCAAAATTCCAGTCTGCAGCCCTTGAGCATCTTAGCCTGAAATCGGGATGCCCCTCCATGGAAATTCCCTTTTCTGGTGGTCACATACCCAGCTTCTATGTAGATGTAGCATTTAGGCAGGCTAGGGACAGGAGTGATCCTCAAACTGGAGGGAAGCCTTAGGCCCTTATTTAACAAGGCATAGCGGCAGGTAGCGAATGGTGAGCAAACGGTAATGACGCTCACCGCCACGAGAACGCCGGCTCTCCTCCGCAATCACACATTTATCAAGCCGATCCTGCTTAGCGACTGACAGAGCGCCAGATAGCGAATCATTCATCATTATTCCAGCCTCAGCCCACAGCGCCAGCGAGCGACCTTGAACAGCGACAGGTATGACCTCTCGCTACCTGGCGCTCTCCAATGCATTTCAATGGAACAATCTTTAAATATTCTTAATTAATTGCTATTATTTTTTTTTTTTTTTTTTTTTAAATGTCAAAAATTCTGTGACCACTTCTGCAATATTAGATATTTTTTTTTAAGGTAAAAAAAAAAAAATGTGTGCAGAATTGATATTACAGGTCTGATATTAATGTATTCATATTACAAAATGTTTTGAAAAACTTTTTTTTTTTTTTTTTTATCCAAAAATATGGTTGTTTGGGGGTTAAAAAACTACTTTTAACCCATCGCCGCCAGCGCTCTGGGGTTTAAACATGCATTTTACAGCGCAAGAATTTTTTGAGCGTGATTTGTTAATGAATATGGTGGGAGCCGTTCGCTATGGCCATTCGCTGTCATGCGCTCCCATACAGCGCGGAACCTGTCAAATAGCGACTCCTCACCCAATATTCAACATTACGGCAAACCGACTGAGTCGCTATCAACTACAGAACAACAGCCAAGCACAGCGACTACTAGCGGGCGCTCTGAAAATGCCGCTACTGTCGCTCATCTGTCGCTACCTGGCGCTATTAATGAATCGGCCTCTTAGATTCAGCCAGCAAGCAGGACACGTCAGCTGCCAGCCAATCGGCGATCTCAAAGATGGCGGTGTTTGTTTTTATTAGCGTACTGTGGTTTCGATAGATTTGTTAATATGGCACATGACAACATTTCCAGCTCTGTTCCACCAGCAGGCGGGGTGAGTCCGGCCACATCTGTAGATATGTTTATTATTCCTGAACAAAGTAAGGTGGTCTTATCGCAGTCCTGACGTTGTCTCATGTGCAGAGAATTTAACAAAATAATCTCTGAAAGTCCATAAAAGCCAAAACAAGATTAAGTGATGGGCCCAGACTTTGCTGTCGGAGGGTTTACAAGCTGCTTTTAACATCATTTATAGTTTGAGTCATATTTTAGGTGATGAACTCTAGAAAGCAGGTACTCCATGACATAAATGTTTACACGGTCCAGCCGAGTTATGATGACCTGACAGATTGGATTTGGGGTCATGCTAGTGATCATAAACTTGATACAGTAACTTCTTTTTAGAAAACTGATTCAATTGAGGAATTAGCAAAACACCACAAAACAACCCTGTAGTATTAAATAAAGGCAACTGGACTCCTGAGTCATTAGAATTAATTTTGAATTGACACAGTGATCCAGAGCAAAATTCAGCACCAGTTGATTAAATCAGACCTTCAGCATTATTTCATGAAAAGCCTAAACCCTTAAAAAAAACTATTCCCCAGCATCTAAAATTAATATATTTCACGTTTTTAGTCGCTTACTTATTATTCTTTCCCTCCACTGGATGTTCAAAGGCTAAAAAACACAACAGGTGCAGGTAGGATGATTTTTAATGTAGGAAATTTGTATGTAGGGGTTGAGGGAAACATACAAAATAGACTCTTATTCAGGGTGAAGGTCCGCTTTAAGACGTAGCTTAAAAGTGGACCTGGACCGATCTGGCCCACGGGCGACGAGGGATGCAGGAAATGCCGAATCGTCTGTGAGACATGTATAATGGGCAGGGGTCTCACACAGCCATATTGGGATACCCCATGGTGGGAATTATCCAGTCCAGTTTGGGCATACTTTAAATATACTCTATGATATGAGATCATAAAAAATAAACACATCTGTTTAAACTACACTATTACACATGCTAACGATACAGCACAATAAAGAAATAACAGGAATAATCAGCCCTACTGCTCGTGATCTAATACTTCCCAAAGTTCTAGAAATGATGGCTTAAGTGGCCTCCTTCTGTCAGCACAGACAGGCAATTTACGGAGACGCGTGTTTATGCTGGAACAGAGTTACCATCAAATAACACCAAGAAATATTGCATGTGAAATCCTTCGCAAACAAGCTGCGTTACCACATTGTTGACATTTGCTTTATTAAATACATGAGCCGCGCTCCTTCTATATCATATTATGGCTGACTTCATATAACTGATGATATGGAAATTCATCTACACTCTATTCAATAGGCTGACCTAATAAAACATACACTGTGCACTGTGACCACTGAGAGCGCGGCTATAAAATGAAGCCATAAACAGAGCAGATCCCGCTCCCGCCGAGATGTCACTCGAAACACGCCAAACGGATCAAACCTCCAAAAGACAAAGTCACGCATAAATATTTAGCCCAGAGCTTATGCCGTGTGTATACATCCTGTCTGTGAGGGGAGCAAGCAGCCTCTCCCCCCGCTGGCGCTTCTATCCTTTATTTCTGCTGTTTTCGCAATAGTTTTATTATTTATTATGCTTATTACTAAAGGCATAATCTCAATATTATAAAAGGTTTTATTATCAGGTCAATATTTTTCCAATATTTTCTCCTAGCAGCCAGATGTGCTTTAGAGAAAGTGTCAAAAATGACCCCCATCAAGCTGACGCAAATAACAAAATGAAATGTAATAAAAAAAAAATTACTTTAGTCGCATAAAGTACAAACATTTAAAGAGGAGGCGCTGGAGTCTAAAAAGAATGGATCTTGGATGGCCCAGTTCCATTCCTTGGGGCATCTCAAATTTGGATACCCTGATGTCTAACCCCCCCCCCCAGAAGCCCAGTTCCACTCACTTTGTCCCAGAGCCCCCGCTGCGTCCCTTCGAAATGACCGCATCTCGGCTCGACTCTAGCCATGCGTGCCCCCAACCTTTCTGAATGAGAGGCGCATTCACGCAGTGGCTAGGAGGTGGGCGGGGGATACAAACGGGGGCGCACTTGGCTCCCTTCTGTGCCGCTTGGCTGCTTAGCCATCAGCACTGCCGAATGGAGCAGAGTGAAAGCGAGCTCACTGATTGGTTGAGCGGGCCTCTCAGCCAATTAACACGCTCGTTCTTGCTCCAAGTGTGCGCAGTGGGAGCAGTAGGAAGGTAAGTGAATGGGGCGACCTTGGGGGATACACACATCGAATTAGGATGCCCCCACTGAGAGGAATAACACCTCAAAAAGTGAAAATCAGGTGTGTTGTTCCTCGTTAAAGTGAACCAAAACCCAGGAATTTGACTATCCTTTGTTTTGGGTTTTGGTCCTTGCCCCCAGGTATCAGCAATGCCCCGCTGCGTGAAACCCCCCAGATCGTCGATTCTCACTCACTCCAGTCCTACAGCAGCCCTCTTGTCCAGTCAGCGTGCTCAGATCTGCTCCCGTCTAAGGCGAGCGGATCCAAGCGCACTGGTGGCCACATCCCCAGCTGCCCTATAACAGGCACTCGCCTGCTAAAGGGATCGTGGGGATGAGTCCGCCAGCACGCATGCAGTTCTACCCAGTCTACAGAGCCAGTATAATCAGGAACTAAATTAAACAAAGTGCCAGTGCTTTCTGCTCAAACTTCTACATGTGAATACCTTAAGTCAGCAAAAAATGTTAAATAAATAAAGTGCTAATGCATAAATAAGAGCCCCTCTATCTCTAAATATAGAATATATAAATATATTATCAGGCAACCATCAAATAATCAACCTAATGCCACATATACAAACAAACACTGTGTGAAGAATATAAAAAACTGCTACTGATATGGATATGCGAATTGCAGAAAAATCACAGAACAAGAAAACGTGTCAAACATAATAACAATGAGGTAACAGGCAAAGCAATACGACGTAATAAACAAGTAAACCTAACCTGTCCTGCAAAATACTGGAACCAGAGGCCATTAAGAGGGACGTCTCAGCCAGCACCCTTGTGTTCCTTGGTTTCCCACGCCACTGCACAACATCCATATTAACCCTTTAACTGCCAGACTCACTGAAAGATTTTGGGCTGATTTATCAAGCACTTCTGCCAGACAGTGGCATACCAGGCACACAATAACTAAGGGCTGGTGGTTAACAGTCAATGAAGTGGCCCCTTAGATTCTATGTGCTTGGCAGTTAAATGGTTAAAAAGGTATCACACGATCTATATTAATCAGTATATGCAAAACACAGGACAAGTTAAAGGGATTGTCCAGGCAACAGTATAATTACATAACCCTAAAGCCCCCAATGTTACCCAATTCAGTCGTCCACAGGGGGCAGGGCTATAGACCACTAGCCAAGCCCTATGATTGGTGGTCTACTGCTAGGGGAATCAAAGGAAGTGCCAGAAGTCAGTGTAAAGTTTGAGCTTCTAGGTGCTGCTGCGAGGTTACAGGAAGGGAGAAGGAGGTCACAGGAAGGCAAATATGAAGAGGTAAGCTGCCGAATCATGATTTTTATATTTTGACTGGACAGTCCATTTAAGAAAGTATACAAACACCTAAGAATAAATATATATAATATATATGCCAATGGTGAGCGAAATATATAAAAATGTTTTTTTATGTAATAATCAAACAAACACACTACCAAAAATAACAGTTTGAATTCTGCCCCTTTTGGTCCCGATAAAATTTGGATCTGAGACAAAACACAAAACCTACACATTTGTTTTGATTCATGTGTTGCTATATATATATATATATATATATATATATATATTATATTATATATATATATACAGTGTTGTAATACTTTTTATTTTTTTAAATGCTTTTATGTATTTTTATATTTTCTAAATTTTAAGGGAATTTAGTTTATTCATTATATCATTGTAACCTATAAATTGCTATTAATTCAAATGTGGAGATATTTTCTATATGACTGTATAATATTCATATCCACTGTAAAATTTCCCTTTCAAAGATGTAAAGTTTGCTATTCAGTGGCTGTTTTCCTATTTAAATATTTTCATTTCAGAGTCCATTTTTGATTTGAAGGTTTTATGAACCTTGGAAAACCCATCAATAAGATTTATAGCAGCTTATTCCAATTAATTTGGGATATTTTAGGCAATATTCAAACTAGCTTTAATGTAAGTGAATCAATAAATCCTGGGATTAGGGAGAGGAATAGAGGAGTCGGGTGACTCACATAAGTGGGCATTAATATTCTTAGCTTAGCTAGCCCAGGACCCATCAGGACATCTCAATTCGTGCTTCTAATGCTTGCGGCCATTGTTTTATTTTGCCCAGTCAGAGACAACTGTCACCACTCAGCTGTTACTTTCTTCTCCACTTTCTAAATGGTCTTTTGCTTCTCTTAGTCTAATCATAGGCTTTAATACTGCTTATTTAGCACTGGTATTTACTATAAGGAGCACGCCCTGTTGGGGGCCCCCATCTTCAAAGGACTTCTTAAAAAGTAAAGAAAAAAAATCAAGGGAGGAGGCAATAATCTACTTTCTCCTCTAAAAATAAACAGTACGATTTTACAACGCGTCTTGCTATCGCTGCCATTTATCGGCTCTTTTTTTTCTAGCTTTGCCCTAAAAATAATACCTTTGGGTACATTTGGGCAATTTGGGGGGGAGAAAAAGTATTCCTCAACATATTTAGTTTGGGTATACTTTAAAATATGTCATGAGAATTTATCTCATGTTTCTCTGTGAGAAAGATTTTTTATAATGATTTTTTATGTTTAGCTGTGTAAACTGTTACTCGGAGGCCGATTCATTAATAGCGCCAGGTAGCGACAGATGAGCGACAGTAGCGTTATTTTCACAGCGCACGCTAGTATTCACTGTGCTTGGCCGTTGTTCGGCTGTTGACAGCGACTCAGTCGGTGTGCGGTAATGTTGAATACGGGGTTAGGAGTCGCTGTTTGACAGGTTCCGCGCTGTATGGGAGCGCATGACAGCGAACGGCCATAGCGAACGGCTCCCAGCATATTCATTAACAAATCGCGCTCAAAAAATTCTCGTGCTGTGAAATGCTTGTTTAAACCCCAGAGCGCTGGCGGTGATGGGTTAAAAGTAGTTTTTTAACCCCCAAACAACCATATTTTTAGAAGAAAAAAAAACATGTTTTTCAAAACATTTTGTAATATGAATACATTAATATCAGACCTGTAATATCAATTCTGCACCAATTTTTTTATTTTTATTTTTTTTAGCTTAAAAAAAATATCTAACATTGCAGAAGTGGTCACAGAATTTTTGACATTTAAAAAAAAAAAAAAAAAAAACATTAATAACAATTAATTATGAATATTTAAAGATTGTTCCATTGAAATGCATTGGAGAGCGCCAGGTAGCGAGAGGTCATACCGGTCGCTGTTCAAGGTCGCTCGCTGGCGCTTTGGGCTGAGGCTGGAATAATGATGAATGATTCGCTATCTGGCGCTCTGTCAGTCGCTAAGCAGGATCGGCTTGATAAATGTGTGATTGCGGAGGGGAGCCGGCGTACTCGTGGCGGTACCGCTCGCTCACCATTCGCTACCTGGCGCTATCCCTTGTTAAATAAGGGCCATAGAGGCTGATTCCTCACTAGAGCCAGGTATCGGCAGATGAGCGCTGTAACAGAGCGCCTCAGTCGCTGTAGTAAACTGGCCCGTATTGACGAATGTGGTGTATGTTGGGCGTTCTAACACCAGTACAGCGATGCAGGGAGCAAAAGGTAGCGCCAGCTCAGTGCGACCAACTCTCCGCGACTCACACCATATTCAACAAAAAAACAAACACACACAGCGCCGGCGCTCTGAATCTGGTCGATATAGCATAGAGGGCCAGACACTGTGTGATTAAAGTCTGATTTTGAACACATATCCACCAGTAACAAAGCGAAAACACACAGAATTACATTGTTTTAACATTTTGACATTAATACTTTCATGCGAGACCTGTAATGACAATTCTGCATAAAAATATAAAAAATCTAAAAAGTTTACAAAAATGACTTTTCCTAGGCCAGGAGAGGTCACACAATTATTTGAGAGAGCCCTGTATAAACAGAAGAAAAGGAACGTCCATTGAAATGTATGGGAGAATGACAGGTAGCGACAGGTAATACCTGGCGCTCTGAAAGCGAGAGCCCTGGCGCTATACGCTGAGCTGCCTGTGATGATGTTTCGGGCGCTACATGGCGCTGTTAGAGTCGCTCATCAGAATCGCCTTCATAAATGTGGTAATGCGTACAGCGCCCAGCGTTCAGCAGACGCTGCCTGCCGCTACGAGGCACTACCTGCCGCTATCCCTTCATGAATAAACCCCATAATCTCCACAGCTAAAAAATGGTGCTGAGCTGCACTATGGAAAAAAATCATTATAAAATTTAGAAAATAAAAATTTCTCACAAAAAACAGAAAACAAATTCCCCCGGTTTCTGAATCAGCCCTATGCTTTATTTCAAATTAGGGCATGAGATAATATAAGGTGTGATCCATAGCAATGTGAAAACCTATTTAATACACTTTTAAAATACATTTTAATTCGATAAATTTATCTTTTTATCACCCTAGATGTTAATTACTTACCTGTCAGCACTTCACTGCATTTATAAACTCCTTTAATGTTCTCTCTTTTTAAATCACACCGTCTTTTAGCACAAGCCTTGCTCTGAGATATTTTAAAGAGGATCAAAACCCGGGATTACATCCCCCATGGGTTTTAATATGTTGTGGTAAACCACTACCAGCCCCCATATTTGTTACACTTCAATAAATCCTTCCCGAATGCCACTCAATAAGGTCTAAGAGATTTGGCTGTTGAGTTTGGACACACTACACACTGGGTGAGTAAATAAGCCTATTTGGGCTTCTTTCTATTTGAAAGTGGACCTCCAGTCAAAAAAAGAAAGTTTAGTGAATTGCTTCCTCTCTTATGATCTCTTATGATTATGATGATATAATTTTGCGGAATGGCTTAAAGGTTATTGTGAAGGAACCCCACTTAATTTTTCTTAAATTTCTCCTCCCTGTTTTTATTCCAGACTTTAATGGTCCCTTCTAATTCCATCTTCCCCTTAATAATAAGAAGCTGTGCCCCTTGTCAGGAGACAAATGCACACGTCCCTTAGCTATGCGGAAGAGATGTTTGGCAGGGATGTGTGAAAGCTCAGATCAAACCCCCTGGGGTGTTTGATTCCTGCCTTTTGGTCACCAGCTAGGCTTCAGCCAGCATGCCTCCTGCTGTTGTATAACACCCCCAGCTGGGAAGTTGCCAGTGAGGCTACGTCTCAGGAAATCCCCTGCTGGGATTGTGTCAGAACTCCATGTAACAGGGCAGACGCACGGCACCGATAGTTTATGGGCCGTATCGCGGACGCCATGTGTCCTAATGCCAAACCGGTTACAGAACCAGAACCGGCTCCCAAAGCCGGACCGAAGCATAGTATAAAACAGGTCTGGAAACCAGACAGAGACTGGTAAACGGGGAACTAAGGTTCTGGACCGAATAAAGACCCGGTTCCTGGACTTAACGTGTTCGGTGCGCCTGGCCCGATAGGTTGGTACCGCTCACAAGGCAGTGTGACCCCCCTGCTCCAAGTTATAGCTCCAAAAAGGGTTTTAGGGCAAAATCCCCCTCTAAAAAATGGGAGGTAACATCCCCTCCCACAATGGGGAGGGGAGATGGATAGCCTGGCAGCATAAATTGGATGGTCAAAAACCAGGCTGGTGTCACTCATCGGAAGGGGGTTGTGCGGCCGGCATATCCAGGGGTGTCCATCACCATCACCATAACCAGAAGCTCTTGACACACCCCCTTGTAAGAGCTCCACACCACGCTGCATGCTTGAGGTAAACTTTGCTTGTTATTGTCTCTGTGTATTGCATAGCTGTTGTAACCCATCTCAGAATCGCATAGTTATTTAATCTGTAATATTCCATACTTCTTTATAGTTAAATGCTTGTAAACTCTGCCTAGCGTGCTTATAGCCATTAAAACGTATATTTAATTGAGCTGTCTTCTTGCCTTAAACCCGGAATTTGTGTGTCCAAAGGCGGTTTGCCTGGTTACCCGAATAATAAGAGGGTCGGACAAGGTTTTGGGGAACCCGGTGGGCGTGTGCGGCGGTCTCTGGTTAGTAGTGGGACCACGTGACGCCCCGGTTTCCTGACAGTTATTCACTCTTGAATTACATGGGGGCAGCCATCTTGCCACACACCTGCTAGCCCTGCTTACACATGAGAATTAGGCAGTGCCATGCCAGCACACCAAATTGAGAGAGATATGTGCCTCATTTTTCACATATGCACACACTGAATAAATAGCTAATGCAGCAAAAGACATCTGTGTGAGGGAAGCTGTTACAATGTATCTCTATGGTGGTGGCCACAAAAGTACTTAAAGTCAGGGGATACAATGTATTTAGAAGATTTTAGCAAAGCAATGATCAGTCATTACAGCTAAAGGCTTATTACTTCTGGCTAGAAATAACAGATGATTGCACAGAAGTAGGAGGCAATTTTGACAAGATGGCCGATGCCCTGCATGTTTAAGAGCGCAGAATCTGCCTGCTATTCCAAACATGTGTTAAGCTCACTCAATAAGCTTGTGCCACTGATTGCCAGAGAGGGGTTTTAGGGGAGCAATTTACTAATCTTTGTTTTTTTTTTCACTGGAGGCCGCTTCTTAGTCATATTTGAAGTTCCTTCCCAGTCACCACCCACCGGCCAATCGCGGGACTTCATTCCCGGTGCTGGCTTGTACTGAAGGTGAAGATTATGGGAGTCCTGATGGGTTATGTGCGGGCGGGACTCCAGCATTTTGGACACCCCCCCCCGAACTTGTTTTAATTAGCTGTCTGTGGGACCAACACCCATTAAAAGAGAAACGGGTGTTTGTCCAGTATAAGGTCCGGTTTAAAGTGGACCAACACCCAGGATTTTGACTATCCTGGGTTTTGGTCCACTTCGGTCGGGGGTGCCCCGCTGTGTGAAACCCCCCAGAAACCCCAATAAACTCACCTCTCCCCGCTCCGTGACTGCCCGGTCCAATCCCCGCCAACGTCCAGGCGGGGAACAGGAACGTCCAAGCGGCTTCCGCCGCCTCCGCCTCCCTCGCGTCACTTTCGGCGCGCGCGCGCCCGTGCCGGCCATTCACAGACGGCCGGCGCGGGGGCGCGCACGCCTAGAGGGGCGCAAGGGAGGCGGCGGCGGCGGAAGATAAGGTAGGTGATTTGGGGTGTTTGGGGGGGTTTCACCCCGCGGGACATCCCGATCTCGGATGTCCCGCGGGGTGGGAGGTGATCGGCCCGGGAATCTTATAGATTTCCGGGCCGATCACCTCTCGGTGTTGGTCCACTTTAAGCAGTGGGGCATTCAGAAATTGGGTTTCCCAGAAGAAGGCCATCAAAGAGTCTGTGAGGGCAAACAAAAGAGCAAAAGGTACTCACTATTTTGCATCTTGCGACCAGTCCAGGAACTCAAAAACTGCCCAAATGACAAGAGCGGGGTTCCCGGCATTCTTGTGCCCCCCCCCCCCCACGGCTCCTCACATCATTCACTGCAATGGAGGGTATGGCTGGCACAATGGAGAGGGGCGTGTATAGGCACTGTCACTGGGCCAGGGGCGCATGTTTGCGTGCCACATGGATGAGTTTTAAAGACTCCTCATATTAAGTTGCTCCTCATATTGAATGTCTTACTGAATTTAGGTCTTCTATAACACATTTGATCCAGCTTATCAGAATTTGCCTTTTGATTCGCAAACTTCATACTGAGCACCTTCATCTCTTTATTTTTTGTGTTCATCATTTCTAGATTCCGACAGATCTGCGCGTTGGTCGCGGTTCGGCGGTGACCTCACTGGCAGTTTAATTGAGCAAATGAGCGTTTTCATCTAAGAATAACACCAGCGAGTCGCCAAACACACCAATCCCATCAGAGTCTCTGTAAACTGCTTTGTTTTGTTCTTCACTTCAGAAATGGCTGAACTTTGACAGTGAAACGTGATTTAATTGATGTGCTGAAATGGAATTAAAAATACATTTCACTTTCAAACGTGGCAATGGGAACAATGCAATGGACTGTTACCATTCAGAAGCCCAGGAAGCCGGAGGAACTCCACTAACCAAATGCCAAAAAGTGGGTATGGACTGCATTACACAATCGGGAAGGAGTTTAACTACGTTAGCTGTTTTTAGGTTAAATGTGTTCTCCAGTAGTAATGCATCTGTTAAAAATAGCAGAGGTCCTTTTTACCAAAAAAATATATGAAAGAAAAATAGAAGGATCCCCTTAACCCTTTAAGAGCCAGCCTACCTGGAGCATTCTTCATTCTCTGTTGCCAGACCCTTTTGCACTATTTTGTGCTCCACATGTTCAGCTGTGATTTTTGAAGGGATTTCCAAGGGAATTATATATTCTTTTTTTCAGCAGAATCTGGGCTTTAACATGAAATGTCTTTTTTGTAATTTTTTAGGTGTATTCTCAATATTTTGGAGTGAAATATGTGCAAAAAAATAAAAAAAAATCTATTTTTTTACAATTTGTAGTGTTTTTTGTAATAAAAAAAGTAATTTTGTCAATAAAATCTTATTGCGTGTGAAATCCTAATTTCTCCCGGTTACAGCGTTACCACATATGTATTGGTGGACACCCTTTCCTGCCCAGGAGACTCCCCCAAACTGAAAAAGCGCTTTAGAAGATTTTCAGATAAAATGCAAATATGCTAAGCGCATTTTTTCAAGAAAAACAACCCTTTACATTTGAAATACCCCCCACAAACTATATATTCCCTGGAGGTATGCACCTCAGGCTTTCTAGGTGTACCAGGCTTGTTTACATGGGTGCAGTTTTCTGGAAGTAATTCCTCAATGAATTCTTTGGTAGCACAGAGTTTCACTAAAAAAGAATAAAAAAGCAGAATCAATCTCATATTTTCCTAAAAAAAAAAAATGCAAACAAGAAAAAACAAGCCCAATCTGAAAAAGCAACATCCCCCGAACAGAACAATACTCAACATGCATAGCTACTGTCAAGGAAAGAGTTGTCAAACACCCCAAAGTAAAGCATGTGCGTAAGGGTAATTTTACTTGAAAATTTCAGCTCTGCAGACAAATTGCGCACCTTGTACTTTTTCTACCAAAACAACCCTTTACATTTAGAATACCCCTCAGAAACCATATATTTCCTGAAAGAACATATGTTAAGCTTTCTAAGCGTACCCAGCTTGTTGTAGTGGGCTCATCATTTTAGAAGTAATCCCTTGAAGAATTCTTAGGTTGCAAGAGGTTTCCCTCAAAAAAATTATTAAAAAACTGAATAAAAAACACATTTTCTTAAAAAAATCAATATGCAAACAAGAAAGAAGAAGCTAAATCTGAAAGTGCAAGATCCCCCGAGCAGAACAATACCCCACATGCATAGGTACTATTAACCCTTTTAATTGCCCGTCTACTTGAAATTTTTTCACCCTCTGTTGACTGGTAATTTTTCACCATTTTGCTTGCATGTTTAACCATGATTTTTGGAGGAATTTCCAGGAAAATTATAGATATATTTTTTGCAGCAGAGTTTAGGCTTTAACATGAAATGTCTGTAATTTTTCTACTGTTTTTTTAAATATTTTTGCGTAAAAAGAACAAAAAAAAATTAAAAATTATTTTTTTATAAAATTGTCTCCTTTATTTTAAATAAAACATTTACTTTATTAGAGAAAACCATATTGCACGTGAAAGCCCCATTTCTTCCGATTACAACGGTACCACATATGTATTGGTAGCCCCCCCATTCTTGCCCAGGAGACCCCCTGAACTGAAAATAGCACTTTATAACATTTACAAACAAAATACTACTAATATCCACACTATAAACATAAGGGGTTAATTAAAAAAAGTGTTAAAAAAACACAGAAACAAGCAGAAAAAATATTTTATTTATTTATTTTTGTAATACTTTTTAATACTTCCATCCATCCATCCCTGTGTCCCACGCTGATCAATCTGGCTTCTGCTCTCCTGCTGCAGCTGGAAGCCTTCTTTAGCTGCTGGGCGACAGAACATAAGGGCTTAATTAAAAAAAAAAAAATGACATAGGGTCCCTTTTTTTTTTAATTTTAAGGGTTAAAACCCTTAAAAATCCCCCCCAAAAATGAAATAGGGTGCCCCTTACCCAGCATTACCAGCCCAGGACCAGCTATGGGGGCTTGTAGGAACAGAGTGGGGGGGGGCAGCTTTTGTGGCCCACCCTGCAGCCTACCAGCCCACATAGCCTATGTGGGCCCGGGCTCTTCTGCCCCCCCCCCCGGGCTTTGGGGAGGCAGGTAATAGGGGTGCCGGGGGTTAATGGCAAGTCACCTGTGGCTACCGCAGGTGACTTGCCAGCCCCCAGCCTTGTGAACTGGTATACGGGGTCTCATGGATCCCTTACCAGTTCACAAGGGGTTAAGTGTAAAAAAAAAAACACAGAAACAAGCATTAGTATTAGTATGAGGAAGGGGTGGGTGGAGTGTTACAAAATTCTTGGAAGTCCTCTTTAAAGTGGACCAAAACCCTCGGGATGCCCCGCTGTGTGAAACCCCCCAGGTCACCTCAAACATTTATCTTCGTTGTGGTCCAACGGCACATGCACGATACGCGACCGCATGCCCCATATCACTCTAGCATTTGTGAATGACCAGCGCGGTCACACTCCCTGTTAGAGGGTAGCAGGGGATATGGCTGCACCAGCTCTCTCAGGCTCGCTGATTGGACGAGCGACAGCTCATGTGGCGTAGAACCGGGCAGAGGTGAGTTGCGTTTGGCAATCTGGGGGGATTTCACATAGTGGAGCACCCCCGATCGGGGTGCCCCAGGGGCAAGAACCAAAGCCCAGGATAGTCAAAGTCCTGGGCTTTGGTCAACTTTAAGCAGTGAAAGTTGGAGGGGGCTTTTTTAAAGCACGATTTTCATTACAATTAGGGAATTCTTCTTTTACACAATGTGGTTAATGATGACTTTCCTTTTATTCAGAACAAAGTAGATATTTGAGGGTTTATGACAATAACATGCCAATAACCGGCATGTGTGTACTTGTGAGTGGCTGGCTACCACTGAGACTGCTCTGGCACCTGTCACGGGCAGAAGAGCTATAAAGTGTGTTTGGCCAGGATGGGCAACCTGCTGAGACGTCTGACAGCTGAAGCTCTTCAAGATACCAAAGGTGAGAGCAGTTCCAAACAAGGTGCAGTTCTCCTTTGAAGCAGCATCACTAGAGTGACCTCAAAGGCTTTTTTACTTTCTAATTAAAATACCCCCATTTGTGTTACCTTAACCTTCTATCTTTGGCCAGGAACTGCAAGAAGATGAAGAAGAAGAAGATTTACTAGAACATTACAGACCTTATATTGAGTTTATATTATTATTTAAAGACCTTATATATTATTTAAGAGAAACACTTAAAAATGACTTGTCTTGCTTAAAGTGGACCAAAACCCAGCTACATTGGCCTGGGAATCAAGAAGATTCCCGGGCCGATCCATTCCCTCCCCACGGGGAATCCAAAATCGGGATGGCCCGCTGTGTGAAACCCCCCAGGTCGCCCGCTACACTTACCTTAATCCTGGTCCAACAGCACATGCGCAGGCCGCATCCCCGCTATCCCTCTAGCAAATGGCCGGCGCTGGCACACTCCCTGTTAGAGGGAAGTGCGAGATGCGGCCGCCAGCGCGCTGGGAGCTACTGAGCCAAGACGTCGGGTTAGACGTCCATAGCTCAGTGCCTCAGAGCGTGCTGATTGGACGAGCGGCCGCACATGCACCGTAGGACCGCGGTGAGTTGAGTTGATTCAGGAGATCTGGTGTGTTTCACATAGTGAGGCACCCCTAATCAGGGTGCCCCGGGGGAGTGGACCAAAACCCAGGATAGTCAAAATCCTGGGTTTTGGTCCACTTTAAAGAGGAACTTCGCAGGCCCTGGGGCATTTGCCTTCTACTCCTTGGTGCATCCTGGATCGGGATGCCCCGCTGTGTAAACCCCCCCAGGAAGCCCCAATACACTCACCTTCTCTCAGAGCCCTCCCTGAGTCTCTGCGCTGCGTCCGCATCACCGCTCAGCTTTAGTCGTGCTCTTGGGCGGCGCAGGCACGCCACACCTAAAAGGTGAGCAGGGGATGCGGCTTGCGGCACTCTTGGCTCCCTTCGGCACCACTCAGCTGCTTACCCATCAGTGGAGCCAAAGAGAGACGAGTCTGAGTGGCCACTCAGCCAATCAGCGAGCCACTTAGCAGGACATCCCAAACCGGGGTGTGTCAGGGGACGGAGCAAAACCGAGGATAGTGAAAATCCAGGTTCACTTTAACTACCTTCCTTGCAGGACCATGGCTTCTTTAGACCAGCAAAGGACAGTGAGATCAGAATGGGTGGCACAGGCACACCACACCAAAAAGGTGAGTGGAAGATGGGGCTTGTGCTCAGCTGCTTAGCCGTCAGTGGAGCCAAAAGGGAGCTAAATCTGAGTGGGCCACTCGGCCAATCAGCAAGCAACTTAGCAGGGCATCCAAAACCAGGGTGCCTCAGAGGGACTGACCAATACCCAGGATAGTGAAAATCCAGGTTCATTTTAACTACCACCCTTGCAGGACCGTAGCTTCCCTAGACCAGCGAGAGGCAGTGAGATCCGCACAGTGGCCTTTCACAGCACTGTGGATTCCAATAGTCATGTGGAACTCCAAGACAAATTGTCACGAATGACTTGCCTGCTACCCGTGCCCGTGGTGTCCCTAGGCAATGGGCTCGGGTTTCTCCTGCCCTGCAGCCGTTTATGCCTCGGTTGCCATCCCCTATGGCGCATGTGTCGCCGAGTAAGGCCTCCCCCCTTGCCCATTGTCACTCAGCTTGTGCTTGCTGGCCTATACAGTCAGCTCATGTCTTCCGGGGGTGCAATACTCAGAATGGCCACCGGAGGCTGTTTAAAAGAACGAAGTCTAGAAGGTGTAGCACTGAGCAGTTTGCCTGGGAAGCTCAGCTGGAGCAATCAGCCCAGAGCTCACCAATCAGACTACAGGGCCAGTGCTCCAATCTGCCGCCAGATCCTATGTGCACCAATCCTAGCTACTGTCTCCCTGTCCAATCCTGCCGGTTTGCCCACTATAAAGGGATTTCCACTGCAGCGTGTGATGGCCCGTGATAGCGTGCTGCTGGGTGTGATTTTGATGTCTGTTTCCCTTACGAATCTTGCCGTGTATGACCATCCTTGATTGCTGCCTGGACCGACCTTGCCTGTTTTTGACCACGATTCCTGCCTGCTCCTCTGTACCACGTATCTCTGATTCCCCGGTGTGACCTTTGGCTAGCCCTGACCATTCTTCTATCTCAACCCTCCTGTACCGTGCTTCCTTGGATTGATCTCCTGTGTATGACCTCTGCCCGATTGACTCTACCCAGTCTTGTTCCTGGTTCGTTTGCCTTCCCCTGCATAAGTCTGCATCCTTTGTGCTAACAAGTCCTGGGGGCAACCGTGTCCGGTGAGGCGTGTCCTGCGTCCCGGCAAACGGGGACTTGGCTATAGGCGAAGAAAGCAGCGGAGATTGGGGGTTGCAGACTTATTGGAAGGTGGGCGTCCCACGGGACCTGACACAAATACACACAGTGGGCACCACCAAAGTAATATCAAAAAAGAGAGGATGGTGCTCCCCCTAGACTCAGAATACATGATAAATGAGGACCAAGAACAATTGAGCCTAGAAATGGGGCACTAACACCACAAGGATAAATTACATATTTTATTTGTTTGCCACAAAACAAGTTAAAAAACAACCACTGAACACAAGACACAATTAAAAACACCACCTAAACTGGACCAATGCTAATACATCCAAAGCTCAATAATAATACATGTGCAAGTATCAAAAAATGTAAAGTGTAAAGTAAAAATGTAAGTAAGTAAAAAGCTTACAAAGATAAATATATGTGTCCATCAGCAATCATTAAAGTGCAAAATAGTGCCAATAAAAAAATTAAAATAGTATGAATCAATGTCAACAATAAAGTGCCAATATGTGCCAATATCCCGAAGATTTAATCCCAATGTATATCAAGCTTGGTCAAAATAAGCAAGCAATGCATATAACTCACACATATATACTCAGTGGGTGGGTGCAGTGGGAAGAAAAAAAACAACAACCACAGAGTCACTACAAACAATCTGGGAGAAAAGGCTTAAAAAAAAGAAAACTACAAGTGAAGAGGATAACACCCAATAAAAAAAAAACAGGTCCAGGTAGGTGAGCCCGCAGCCTCACGCGTTCCGCTGTGCGCCCACAGCTTCTCCAGGGGTTGCCTGTGCATTATTATTGAGCACTGGATGTATTAGCATTGGTCCAGTATAGGTTGTGTTTTTAATGGTGTCTAGTTCAATTTCTAGGCTCAATTGTTCTTGGTCCTCATTTATCGATTAGTCATGTGGAAGCCAGAACGAAGGGTCATGAAAGTATGTATCCGCCCTGTTTCACACTAGCAGCGGCGATATACTGTAACTGATGTTTTTGAGTTGTTTAGATAAACTTCATGAGAATGTTTCCACTGGTCAGGAACCATCCCCACCCCCCCCCACCCACCACCACCATCATAAATTCCATTCCTACAACCTCCCACATTTTGCTTGGACCAGAAGGCAAATTTTATAAGCAGATGGTGCACTGTAAAATAACCACATACTTATATCAGTAAAATTCTTTCACCAGTTGTGTTCAACGTTCTAAATATAGGGGACTCAAACATGACCCCAACACAGCCACATGCTGGGCCCAAGTGCCTCCATCAATCCCTCCTTCATGCAGTATCTAGGCGGATACCTCTTGGATTTAGAAACAATCTTTCCTAATGTTCCCCAGCAGCCTTTCTGCACATGTGAGGGCACAGTAATTGTAAAACGTAATTAATGCCTTCTCAATGTGCTAAAAGTAAAGCATGTGGAGAGCCTGACATCCTGCGTCTAACTAAACTTAATAATAGGCTTCATTTTTAACAACAGGTCTTTCAAAGGTGGAAAACCTCTGTTTGAGGCCTTATAACATTATCTATAAAATGTCAGGATGGGAATTTTTCACTGGTAACATTTTAATGAAGACTGCAGAGGCCTAGAGGCATATAAATGGTCTCCTCATGCTGCCAACCCTTTGCAGGTCAGACGTTTCTGTACTATTTTCTAACATGAAAAGGGAAAGCTGGGGCTTGTGTAGTTCTATTATTTCTTGTCAGCCAAACCCACATTTTCCATTTCTATTTGCAAACAATGACAACAACAAAAATTTGAAAAAAGAGCATCGGCTAATAATGTAAAGAATTAAAGAGGAACACTTACTTTTGGGGTGTTATTCCTACCTGTAAGTATCCCCACGGATCACCCGAAAACTTACCTCTACCTGGTTCCATTCAGATTTTCAGTGTGGCAAAGGAAATCGGAATGGCACAAACGCTGCTGGCCACATTTTCACCCCTGCACGCACCCACCAATGGGCACAGCTAGAGGTATGCCGGGGTGTGGTGTCTGTGCAGAGGTGGGGCACAGGCTCATGAAAGAGGTGAGTGAATTGGGGCAATCCAGGGGGGGGGGGGGGGGGTCACACAGCAGGGCATTCTACTGCAGGGTGCACCATAAAAAGTAAAAGCAGCCCCCCCCCCCCCCCCCCCACAAGAGTCTTCTAGACTTGAACAGAGGGCTGGCTCCTCTTTGTAGGTCATGATGTTCCTTTTAACATAAGCTCAACCCAAAAAAACCTTTTGGACATCCGAAGCAGAATATATATATCACACCAATGAAGCCCCCAGAATTTGTATCTAGGGGTGCATGGTGCTGCTCCTTTCTCTAGCCGAAGTGGTGCTGCAGGAACATCAATGGATATTTTGCATGATTTGGAGCCTGATTTATCAAGCACTTCTGCCAGACAATGCCATTTCAGTGCAAATTAGAGTAGTGCAAAATATGATTTCTAAATTTCTCAGCATGTTGTTGCACCTCTAATGTTTAGTGTAGTAAATGTGTTTCTTGCAGAGCAGCAACATGAGAAAGTGTTAAAAAAAATGTTAACATTGAATTTTTTGCTACTCTAACTTGCACTGATCTGGCAGAAGCTCCTGTGGAAATCTTTGTGGCCAGGCTTCACTCCCTGCAGCTCCTGAACCCACTCCTCCTCTTCCTGACATGTGTCCTGAGCGTCCACTTTTAGAGCATTATTTACTAACGGCCTTATTTATCAAGGGCTAGCGCCAGGTAGTGTCTGACGAGCGCCAGGTACCGCCAGCTAACGGCGGCTACCGAATCAAGTACGCCCGGCGGCGGTCACAATGACGCATTTATCACACTAAATGAGGCTAGCGCCGGCGAGAGCGTCAGCTAGCGCGGGATTCATCATGTAGCCAACTGCAACGAACAGCGCCGCTACTAATCACAGCGCCAGGTATGACCTGTCGCTCCCTGGCGCTCTCCAATGCATTTCAATGGAGCAATCTTTAAATATTCATAATTAATTGAGTTTATGTTTTTTTTTTTTTTTTTTTTTTTTTAACTGTCAAAAATTCTGTGACCACTACGGCAATGTTAGATATTTTTTTTTAAGCAAAAAAAAAAAAAAATATGTGCAGAATTGAGATTACAGGTCTGATATTAATGTATTCATATTACAAAATGTTTAGAAAAACTTGTATAATTTTTACATTTAAAAAAAATGGTTGTTTGGGGGTTAAAAACTACTTTACACACATCGCCGCCAGCGCTCTGGGGTTTAAACAAGGAATTCACAGCGCGAGAAATTTTTGAGCGTGATTTGTTAATGAATCTGCAGCAAGCCGTTCTCTCTGGCCATTCGCTGTCAGGCGCACCCATACAACGCAGAACCTGTGAAACATCGACCCCTAACCCCGTATTCAACATTACCGCACACCGACTGAGTCGCTGTCAACAAGCAAACCCCGGCCAAGCACAGCGAATACTAGCTGGCGCTGTGAAAATACTAGCTGGCGCTCATCTGTCGCTACCTGGCGCTATTAATGAATCGGCCTCCCCGTGTCAGCACCACTTTTTTGGCCTCAGCGGCACACAGTGTGGGGTTTCAGAAATAAAAGGCACCGACGCGGCCGCCGGCTAGCGTCTTATATAACACTAGCGTCAAAAATGATGCAACGCCAGGCGCTCTGGCTGAAGCAGCGCCAGTTGAAAGTGGCGCTGTAGGTCAAAATCCCATAGAGCACAATGGGCAGAACAGGATTCTAGTGTAGTGTTTAATGCTTATTAAAATTAAACACATTTGTACAGAACTTGCATTGGGACCCAAATGTTTTTTGGGTGTTATTAAAATTGATTTTAATGGCTTCCTTTGCTTAACAATGTGTAATTTGGACACCAACAACTAAAACTCAGTTTAAACGCACTGTAAAGTGTGTCTCCAGCAGTGATTGTGTAACTGTAATGAAAAAACCCTGACCAGCACCGGCAGAATACAGCGCACAAAAAAAATCGTAAATATGCAGGGGAGCGCCGGAAAAACAGCAGCACAAAGTGGCGCTGGGATAATCGGTCGGCTGCTCCAACAGGCGCTGACATAGGCCGGCCAATACCTAAGTGCAACAAACAATCTAATGTACTAGCAAAGGGTGCACCGCCTGAAAAATTTCTACAATATAACCTGTGTGCTCACCTACTACAATGAACTCAACACACCTTGGAGTTGGCATGCAAGTTGCACACCTACCTCCCACAGGAAGCACCACTACACAATTCTCAATTACAAAAAGTATTTAATTGGTACAAAAATTAAAACCATCAAACATATACACACAACAAAGACAATTAAAAGCAAACGGTATGGCCGAAAATTGATAATTAATGTATACTGCCCAGACAAGGGCTATCAAATATATATCATGCCCATGGGTGAAAAAAGGTTGTTGTAAATGTATATATGAAAAACCCCCTATCTTTTTGTGCCGGCACAAAAAATGTGTGAAAAAGGTGTAACTAAACCCTAATAAACATATCATAAATGGTAAACATACAAATATATGCAAAAAATATGTATAGAAAATATATATATACACAGAAAAATATACAAATGTGTGAGTGTATATATGCTAATGTGTGTAAAATTATACACATGCATATATAAAGAAGCAACAATTAAAGTATAGAGTGAATAAAGCAAACTATGCTATAGTGCTAACATACAGATGAATAAAATATACATATCTAATTATCTAAACTGTGACATACCATTAATCCAACAAAAATATATATACAATGAAAGAAAAAAGTTTTTTTATATATATATACTAGTGCATATCATTATCACAACCAATTAACATGAAGCAAAACCCCCCTCTCACTCTGTCTTTCTATCCACCTAATGTTGCACAGGAAACCATGATGAGAGACTTTAAATGTAAACCCAAACCACAATATGAAAAGTGCAAGTGCCGGTAAACAATCCAAACAATACAATCTCACGTGTCGTGGTGTCACCCAGGGCAACAGACCGGCCAACCTTAGTAAAAACTACCCGCGCACGCAGCCCCCATGCTGCTTCAAGGGTCAGGGCACCTGATAATTAGTATCGCTTCACACAGCGACTGCTAGCGCCAATGTAGTCCACAGCACAGCGCCAGATATGAAGGGAAAGCTGCAGCTATAGCCACAAAAATGATGCTAAAAGGCGCACATCATAAATAAGGCCCATAGCTCTTGTGTTCAACATCAATGTATGTCACTGCTTTCTCTTGAGTGTTGCTCTTACTTACAAAGCTATTGTCTTGGCAGATCATTTCGGCTAAATACCCCCTAACGCAAACAGCAAAAGTCAGCAGCGCTCCACCAGGTTGGTAGAAAAGGGCATAAACAAATATCAGTTTGTAATATCAATTTAGTGCTCACATAATGACATGGAGCTTCTAAGAACTACAGGTGGAACCAGAAATACCAGATAGGTAAAAGGAGGCAGGTATTGCACTTTACAGTGCCCTTTTTAATTCTGCCCAACAGTTTGGCAGCTAGTTATTCAATACACATGTACTTTAAAGCAAAACAAAACCCACTAGCTAAAAGATTCCACAGCCGGACGCTGTTTTTTCCCGATTTGGGACGCCACGCTGCGGAAAACCCCTCAGAGCTCCCGTAAAAAACACACCTTTGAAAGGGGAGCATATGCCACTGCATCCCCAGAGCCGTGCGAGCACTCCCACCCCAGCAATGCAAATAGGTTGGCAGTTGCATGTTTGAGGCTGGGGATACGGGGGAAGTGGCAGCGAGCACTTCTCATTGATTGATCGTCATTGGAACAAGGAGAGGGGAGTTTTACTGGGCTTTCTGGGAGCATCACACAGCAGGGCATCTCGATTCAGGATGCTCCGGGGACACGGAACAAGACCCGGGAAAGTCAAATTCCCAGGATTTGTTCCTCTTTAAAGTAGACTAGACCCCCTTTTGGCTGGCCATGGAGTCAGTGAGGTAAGGATTTATTTTTTTTTTTATTTTGGAAACAACAGGCTCCTATGGACAATGTAGAAACAAATCACCACATTTCCCAGCCATTACCACTTATAGAGTTACCGAGCGGAAATCACATTTATATTTATAACTTGATGTGCATTTTAAAAAGGTTAGAATGTGTCTAGAATATTAGCAACTCTTCTTTTTATAGAGTTGGTAAGGATTATATTTATTCCATGACGGATCGCTTGAGGCTGCTGACCTGCTAATTGCTGAAAACCCGGCTCATTTCATTTGTGTGTAAAACTCATCAAACACTTCCAGCGCATCTCGAGACGGAGACATGAAAGGCTGGCGGAGGGGGCAGAGCTGTGCCTCTGAATATAGCAGCCAAGCTGTTCTCTGTGCTACCAGCCATTCCATTGTGTGACTTATTCTGCAGACCTAGCTGAACACCAAGCTATGCTACCAATGCCCTGCTACCTACAGTGTGCTATGCCACCAATGCCCCGATACTCACAGTGTGCTATGCCACCAATGCCCTGCTACCTACAGTGTGCTATGCCACCAATGCCCCGATACTCACAGTGTGCTATGCCACCAATGCCCCGATACTCACAGTGTGCTATGCCACAATGCCCTGCTACCCACAGTGTGCTATGCCACAATGCCCTGATACCCACAGTGTGCTATACCACAATGCCCTGATACCCACAGTGTGCTATGCCACAATGCCCTGATACCCACAGTGTGCTATGCCACCAATGCCCTGATACCCACAGTGTGCTATACCACCAATGCCCCGATACTTACAGTGTGCTATGGCACCAATGCCCTGATACCCACAGTGTGCTATGCCACCAATGCCCTGATACCCACAGTGTGCTATACCACCAATGCCCCGATACTTACAGTGTGCTATGGCACCAATGCCCTGATACCCACAGTGTGCTATGCCACCAATGCCCCGATACTCACAGTGTGCTATGCCACAATGCGCTGCTACCCACAGTGTGCTATGCCACAATGCCCTGCTACCCACAGTGTGCTATGCCACAATGCCCTGCTACCCACAGTGTGCTATGCCACAATGCCCTGCTAGCCACAGTGTGCTATGCCACAATGCCCTGCTAGCCACAGTGTGCTATGCCACCAATGCCCCGATACTCACAGTGTGCTATGCCACCAATGCCCTGCTACCCACAGTGTGCTATGCCACAATGCCCTGCTAGCCACAGTGTGCTATGCCACAATGTCCTGCTAGCCACAGTGTGCTATGCCACAATGCCCTGCTAGCCACAGTGTGCTATGCCACAATGTCCTGCTACCCACAGTGTGCTATACCACCAATGCCCCGATACTTACAGTGTGCTATGCCACAATGCCCTGCTAGCCACAGTGTGCTATGCCACAATGCCCTGATACCCACAGTGTGCTATACCACAATGCCCTGATACCCACAGTGTGCTATGCCACAATGCCCTGATACCCACAGTGTGCTATGCCACCAATGCCCTGATACCCACAGTGTGCTATGCCACAATGCCCTGATACCCACAGTGTGCTATGCCACCAATGCCCTGATACCCACAGTGTGCTATACCACCAATGCCCCGATACTTACAGTGTGCTATGCCACAATGCCCTGATACCCACAGTGTGCTATGCTACCAATGCCCTGATATCCACCTCTGGAGCCTGCACAGTACACCGGATACCTGCAAAGAATTGCTGGGCAACTTAAAGTCCCTATGCAGACACACGCTAACTTTCTCCTACCTTATCCCCCATGGGAAATATGTAAATGCGCCATTTCAAAGCATCTCAAAATCTCTGATTATATAGAAATACCTTATTTACTTCTGGATTCACATTAAAGTGCTACTGCAGGTAAAGGTAATTGTTACACCATTGTGTTGGGCTACATTTGGCACTGTCCTAAACGGTTTTCCGTTTTTAAACTGAAGCAGAAATAGCTGATATAGCAAAGTTTACAGGTTCAGTAAATGACATTCTCTTTATCATCCCGTCCCCCAATCAGCTCAGCAGAGTGGGACAGGATTAAGTGTGGCTCGAGAAGCTGAACGGAATTCCGGCCAACGCGCATAGCCGGAATAGTATGAATGTGATGCCCCCACCGCCGGCCACGCATGTGCCGTGGGCTTGTTGGAGAGGTAAGCTTATCGGGAGAATGGGGGGGTCACAGAGTGGGAAGAGGGACTCAGCCAGTTCTGGAGTCTCATAGACTCCAGGGTCAGTTTTGGTCTACTTTAAAAAGAAGGTAAGCTGGTGGAGGCAGTGCTCCCTCTATTGTGTCTTGTTTTCATAGCATTCACTTGTATCATCTTGTCTGTAAGTTTCAATGTACTGTGATGACTGTTTTACTCCACCATCTAATTACTAGGGGTAATATCACGATACACATATGACCATACAATATATCCCAATTCTGTCTCAAAGACAATATATTGTGATTTTTTTAATGAATATAGCTTTGGAAAACCTGATCTACACATCAATGCAGCATTCACACATACATAACAACACAGGACGACTCTCGCGGGATCTCGTTGTTTCTCTGCTGCGGGTGGGACAGAGCTGCTGAATAACAGGCTCTTGTGGTGTGCGCTGCCAACTAGTGGTCGGGAGTAAATGTTACATGTTAATAGTTTATAAAAGATCAATTCCAACATTTTGAATCGATACTAGTATTGCCTAATGAAATATCGTGATATTTGACAGAATAAATTTTTTTCTATTACTATTTTGTACAGCGCTATGGAAGATGATGCCACTATATGAATGCACCATAAAAATCTCATATTGGCAGCCCCCAGCCTCTAACTGTGCCCTTGGCCGAGAGTTGCTCACAGTGTCCATTGCGTTTAAATTTTGTGTTCTATGGCTCATCACTTGATAAAACCTGGTTGTTCCAAATAATTAAAATTAAAAAAAATATTAAAATATTTGGGGCACATTTCTCTTTAAAAAGATGAAAATGAAAATTTCAGTCGTCAGAAACGTTTTTTTTTTTTTTTTTGCAAAAATATAAGTTGAAGTGATTTCATTTTTGCCCTAAAAATCCAAATATTATTCAAACAATCTGAGCTGTCAGTAAAGCTTAAGTAAATTCACTAATAATCCTGTTAATGACACAGGTCAAAAGTTAACTGCTAAAGACTATAAACCAGGGGAATTGAGCGCCGTGCCCTAAAGCGCACTCCATGCCGGGGCTACGGTGAGCTGTGTATATATATTAGAGCTATTTACAGGGATCCTATGAGAGCGGGGTCTGTGCAGGTTAGGAAATGAGCTCCTCGGCCTGTTCTCGCCACGGGCGTCTCACATAACTTTTGTTCCCAGTCCAAATTATAAACAGCCATTGTGCTTTTCTATAGATGCCAGCATGGCAGGGAAGGGGGGGGGGGGGGGGTAAACTTTTCTGATTGACATTGGGGTCCTGGATTGAGTTCTCCACCAAGAGTTCGGTTAGGGTATCCCAGTAACATTTGGTCAACTTCTAAAATTGTGGAGCAGGCAAATAAAAAAAAAAAGCAAAGGCAAGTGCAGGGACTGGCTAGACAAAGACTCCAGATCTCCAGACCAGATCCACGGGGCATCCCGATTTGGGCAGACTAGAGGAAAACTAGGGATGTGGACTCTCCTCTCCCTCTATGCTGTGCACTGTTGTTATATAGCCGTCTATGCTGTGCATTAATATGCATGGCAAAGAGCGGTGATTGGACGAGAGCCAGCGCATGTGCTGTTGGATCACCGGTGAAGTGAGTATACCGGCGATCCCAGCAAGGCATCCCAAATTGGACCCACAAGTCTTAAGGGGCCACAGCACTCAACACTGTTAGCTTGCATCCCAAATTGGACCACTTAAAAGGTTTTTCCCAGGCAAACCAAAAAGAGAAAAAAAATACTCAATCCTATGGAGTCCTGTGAACTGAAGCAATCCAATCTTAGAGCTCTCAGCTGCTCTCCCAGCATTTCACCGCTGCAAACTGTGGAATATTTGAATCCCCACTTCATTCCAGCAGACCACACCTAAAGAACTTGTTCTCCAGAATGGTCTTATGTTCGAAATGTCCATAGTCTGGCTCCCCTCTCCTTCCTTCTCATGTTGATGCCCCCCTCCACCTTCCTGGTTAGTACCCCTCTAGCTATTAACCATCTCTGTAAACCTCTACCCCATCCTTCTTAACCATAACCTCTAGCTGATTCCTGTAACCTACCCTTCCACCCCCTGATGGGAATCTCCTCCAAGTAACTCTCTGGAATGACACATCTGGTACAGTAAGATCTCCCCAACTCATTTCAATCCTAACCTCCTGTGGGCACCCGACACTAGCCTTGCTCTTTAATGTCATTCCAAGTGGCACATTAAAATGTCTGCCTGGCACAGGCAGTTCTCCCACTTCTCCGAAGGCTTACCCTCCTCCATACCTACTTGCCGTACCCCACTATATCAAGGTCCCATGCTGCAAGAATTTCCTGAGTAATGGTCTTGGCCATATAAGGGGCAGCCTGAACCCAGCAGCAAAAATCACTAAACAATGCTCCAGAAACAATGACTGTGACATTACAGGAGCCCTAAGAAGCGGCCACTGTCACCCCTCACACCTATACAATGCGCTTGTCTAATCCACCATGATTTATTACACTACTCAGCCCGAGGAATGAGAACCCGAGGTGTTTAATACCTCATTAGCTGGTTATTCAGGAAGCAGTCCCCGGGACTAGGAGGAGGAGGCAATGGCCATGTATTTCTCTAGCCTGGGAAGCAGCATTGAGGTCCATCTGTTGTGACAGCGGCTGCAATTCATGGCAAGCGTGCTTTGCCTGCAGTCATCTCAGAGTGGGGTTTCCAGTTCTGCTTTAGTTAACGATTCAGTGTAAATGGAAGTGAGCTTGCCTTCTCTATTCAGTTGTGAAAGACCGGAGCGAGGTGTTGCGCCAGAGTTGGGAAATGCATGTCCTGGATAAGCCTGGTTGATTAGCGGTGAAACTACTTTTTTTTTGGTATGTCCAATAAGCACACACATAGGTGTCTATTTGTCAGGGGTGAGCGTGGGCCATTCACTGAAAACAGAGGCCTGGTTATGGCTTAATACAGATTTCAGCAGTTCAGTACTTGACCTATATCCCCAACTTGAGACTCAAACCCTACTGGAAACCAGCACCTGCTTTTTACCTCTTACCCACAACCTGACACAACAAGCTAAATGCATAATTACTACTCAACCTGAAACTTGATTTTAACACCAATATGATGTAGAAAAGTGTTCCCCAACCCTCTATTCAAGGCGCCCCAGTAAGTCTGCAAATAGCCGGCTCCATAGCTCATCAGCTGCAATAATTACTTTACCAGTCAATCTGTGTGGAGATCTGCAAAACCCGGCCTGTTGGTGGGCCTTGAGGAGAGCTGGGAAACACTTGTAGGAGATTGTTGCTATATTACAGAAGTAAGCCATATTTTACCAGGGGAGCTAGGTGACAGGTAAGATTTAGGAGGTCAATTGAAGGGGGGCAGCAGCTAGGGTGCCCCTCAGAGTAGACCAACACCCATTTTCTTTTAAAAATGGTGTTGATCCCTGTTAAGTAGAGCTAAATTCCTACAGTGGCCCTTGAAGCACTGCATCCCTCATCCCTTGGGCATCTGTTGATGCCCTTTAGGAAGCCTGAAAACAGGCAGAGATACTCATGCTGTCTTTGTTCCAACGCCCCTCGCACATCCCATGTGACTGCCTATGCAGTTTGTTAGGAGGGCATCCCCAATCCCACCTACCAAACCTTACTGGTGAACCCATGGACACAGATGAGTCTGTATAGGGTTCTAAGCACACAGGCATCCCAAATCAGGATTCCCAGAGTCGGGAGGTGAAAACATGATCATTTTTTAACCTTAGGTCTGATCTAGATGCCCCTGTGTATAAGACCCCCTAGAAATCCCTGTAATCACTTCGGCAATTATGTGCAAGCTCTCCTCCGATCATCATTAATTGCTGTGCATAATGAGCTCCTGGAATGCATCCTAAATGGATGAATAGCCCAGGGTCTCTTGCAGGCCCCTCTCTCCTGCTCCCTGCACCCACCAGCAGTTCAGATATGCATGGTGCAGGGGATGGAAGGGTGCCAGGGATGCCGGAGGTTGCCTGCATGGCACTGAGGTGAGTACAGTATGAACCAGAGGCGTTAACACAGTGGGCATCCGGGATATTATTAATCATTTACAATTTATACCGCCTCCCTATATCATGGCATTTTTCATAACAGGTAGTAACAACTAAGCACCCTGTAAAAGTTTAGGATCAATCCAGGCAGTAAAACTCACAGCTGTACAGCCAATAGGAAGCCGGTAGTCAGGCCATAATATGTCTGACATAGGATAAGCCGCCATTTATATAACCAGTGGCACCTCAGCACCATCATCACAATGCATGTCTATCATTTATGCCACATATTTATATGATGTGAGGTAAGCCACGCACGCAGGAACACGTAAACACGCCATAACAAAGGTTTGCCCCGTAATCCCATAATGCATTATAATAGTTGTTTATAAACCGACGGGGAATTCGGGGAGCTTTATAGAATCACCCAGCACTATATTTATACGTCTGGAGGAGCAACGGCACCAATGATTTATTGCCTTAAATGATGGCTTTAACTGTGCCGCTGCCGGAGGGGCCCAGGCAAAGCTCCCTTTGTACCAGGCCGGGTAACATTTATCACATTTGACTCTACATTTTTTGGCATATTGCTACACACAGTGGGAATCCGCTCAGAACCTGCAAACTTCCATTAACATTCCAGCTTTAAAAAAAAAAAAAAGGATTCCAGTTCTGAGGAAGCACAAGGCTCAGCAGCGAGTTGAAAGGTGAGCAGTGTGTTTAGGATTTCCTATAGAATCATTTCTCCTCCAGCCATTCATCAGGAGCGTTTATGAAGAACACAGCGTACGTATCCCGCTAATAACGGCCAACATTTCACCTTCGTGCTGACGCACACTGCGATTTAATCATTGCCTAGCTGAGCTGCCCACAGTGTAAAACATGGGGACAATCCACAGAGGAATATCCCCCTAATTTCATTACTAAGGATTTACTCCCAGCACATAAATTGTGTACATAGAGCCCCACACACCGCGCTGCCACCGCCATGTCTTCCCTGCTCGCCCATATTTCCTTACAGGCAATCGCCCAACTAGGGAGGAACGCTTTTGTTTCTGTAGGCAGCTATTTTGTTTCTGTAGAGATTTCTGAAAAGACGTCCATGTTAAATTCTATTCCCCCCCAGAGCAGGACACTTGCTAGGAGACAGCCCTCACCATACACAGCAGTGGCCACGCATCACCATTCTCAGTGAGTGTGCAAATTTAGGTCTAGGCTATGCAGGGCCATTTTGTATACCATAACCCTGTGTAGACAAACCTAGGCCTGAAAGTTCTCCCTCATTTAGCACACAATAAAATGAAAAAAAAAATGTTTCTTTTATTTAAAAGCCCAAAGACCCTGCACCTGCAATAGGTAAATTCTACAGGGGAGGGGCAGATATTTCATTTTAGACATTTGAAAATAACAGCAGCCTATGGGAATTCAAAAAAATCTCCATTCAATTCCCATAAGCTGCTGTTTTAGACAAACTCAAATAAACAAAATAAAATATGTAACGTATGTTTACATTATGTTGTGCTAAATTAGGGAAACTGTATATTGTGTTTGTAAAGAAAGAAAGAATGCAAAAAGACCTGGATGCCTACAGAAGACAACAGTAGTGGATGACTGCAAAATGATTTCCATGGTGAAGAGCCAACAGCTAACCAAGGGCCTTATTCATGAAGGGATAGCGTCAGGTAGTGGCTGGTTAATGAGAGGTAGCGACAGGTAGCGACTGGTGAACGCTGGACACGGCAGGCAATTACACATTTATCAAGCAGAATCTGTTTAGCGACTGGGATAACGCCATGTAGCGTCTGATTCATCATTCTCCCAGCCTCAGCGAACAGCGCCGGCGTTCAGCCTTGCACAGCGGCAGGTATGACCTCTCGCTACCTGACGCTCTGCCATACATTTCAATGGACGATCCTTTTCTTCTCTTTAAACTGTGTTTTTGTTTGTTTTTTTTTTTTAATCTCAAATAATTCTGTGACCTCTCCTGGAATTGAATTAGCAGTTTTTTCACATTTTTTTTATTTTTTATATATTTCTTCAGAAATTACATTACAGGTCTGCTACAATGTTGCTACAATGTAATTCCATATGTTTTCGCTTTGTTACTAGTGGAAAGACCACAAACACACCACCTCCTGCGCTCTGGGCTTCAAACAAGCATTTTTCAGCGCCAGAGATTTGTGAGGCTGTTTTTTTGCTGAATATGTTGTGAGTCGGTCGCTATGAGCAGTCGCTAACATGCGCTCCCATACAGCGCTGTACTGGTCAAATAGCGACTCCTCACAATGTATTCAACATTACTGGACAGCGACTGAGTCGCTATGAAGTAGCGACCCCTGGCTGAGCACAGTGACTACTAGCGGGCGCTCTGAAAATGCCTGCTACAGACGCTCATCTGTCGCTACCTGGCGTTAGTGATGAATCAGCCTGCCAGTGAACACCACTCTCCATGATGTAGGTGTATCAATATCCAAACCCACTATAAAGAGAAGACTGCATGAAAGTAAATACAGAGGGGTCACTGCACGGTGCAAGCCACTCATAAGCCTCAAGAATAAAAAAAATCTAGATAAGACTTAGCTAAAAGAAACATCTAAAAAATCTAGCACAGTTCTAGAAAAACACTCACTGGACAGATGAAACCAAGATCCACCTCTAACAGAATGATGGGAAGAAAAAAGTATGACAAAGGCGTGGCCCAGCTCATGATCTAAAGCATAGCATATCATCTGTAAAACACGGCGTCATGTGACACAGGACAGAAACAACCGGATGAATTCTGAGCTATTCACAGACATACTGTGTGCTCCAATCCAGCAAACTGATTGGTCAGCGTTTCATAATACAGATGGACAATGACCAAAACATAAAGCCAAAGCTACCCAGGGATTAATTAAAGCAAAGGAATATTCTTGGATGGCCAAGGTAGTCATCTGATCTCAACCCAATTGAGCCACATTTCACTTGTTAAAGACTAAGGCCCTTATTTATGAAGGAATAGCGACAGGTAGCGACTGGTGACAGCCGGTAATGACGGGCCCCGCCACGAGAACGCCGACTCCCCACCACAATCACACATTTATCAAGCCAATCCTGCTTAGCGACTGAGATAGCGCCATATAGAGACTCGTTCATCATTATTCCAGCCTCAGCCCACAGCGCCAGCGTCCGACCTTGAACAGCGACAGGTATGACCTCTCGCTACCTGGCGCGCTCCAATGCATTTCAATGGAACAATCTTTAAAGTGGACCAACACCCAGGATTTTGACTATCCTGGGTGTTGGTCCACTTAGGTGGGGCACCCCGATCGGGGGTGCCCCGCTGTGTGAAACCCCCCCGATCGCCGCAAAAACTCACCTCTCCCCGCTCCCACGTGACCTCGTCCGGCCAATGACAGCGCTCAGAGCCGCTCTGGTATGCGCATCCAGAGCCGCTTGGACGCGCATACCAGAGCGCTGTCATTGGCTGCGTCTCTCGCTTCCCTCTAACAGGGAGCGCGCCTGCGCCGGCCATTCACAAAACGGCCGGCGCGGGAGCGAGCCCTGCTAGAGGGAAGCGAGAGACGCGGCCGCGTCTCGCGCATGCACCGTTGGATCGCCGGTAAGGTGAGGATTGTGGGCCTCCTGGGGGCATCCGAAATCGGGATGTCCCGCGGGGAGGGATCTGATCGGTCCGGGAATCTTATAGATTCCCGGGCCGATCCCCCCTGGGTGTTGGTCCACTTTAAATATTAATAATTCATTGTTATTAATGTATTTTTTTTTTTTAAATGTGAACCACTTCTGCCATTTTAGATAATATTTTTTTAACGGAAAAAAAAAAAAAAAAAATTGTACAGAATTGATATTAATGTATTCATATTACTAAATTATTTAAAATACTTTTTTTTTTGGCTTCCAAAAATATGGTGGTTTAGGGGTTAAAAAACTACTTTTAACACATCGCCTCCAGCGCTCTGGGGTTTAAACATGCATTTCACAGCGCTTTAATTTTTTGAGCATGATTTTTTGATGAATATGGTGGAAGCCGGTCACTCTGACCAGTCGCTATCATGCGCACCCATACATCGCGGAACCTGTCAAATAGGGACTCGTAACCTTGTATTGAACATTACGCCACACCGACTGAGTCGCTGTCAACAACCGAACAACGGCCAAGCACAGCGACTACTAGCGGGCGCTGTGAAAATACCGCTACAGTCGCTCAACTGTCGCTACATGTCGCTATTAATAAATCAGCCTCTAAACCTTAGACAGAAAGGCTCACAAACAGCAACTGAAAACCGCTGCAGTAAAGGCCTAGCACAGCATTAAAAAGAAAATAACACAGCGTTTGGTGATGTCAATGAGTTCAAGATTTCAGGCAGTCAAGTATTAGAAACTAACATTTTATTTTCAATTAATAATTTTGTTCAACCCACTGAATTAAAACTGAAAGTCTGAATTTTAACTACATCTGAATTGTTTGTTCAAAAGTCATTGTGGTAATGTACAATACAAAAATTAGAAAAATGTTGTCTCTGTCCAAACATTTATGGACCTAACTGTATACGATATCCATCTAGATTGTCTTTTCTGACTTACCATCTACATTTCTATTGCTCTGTCTATCCATCTAATCTATGTATGTCACCAGCCTAAATTCAGTAAATGTTCCTCAAAATATCTCACAAATATAAAGCTAATTTCACACCTTTGCCTCGATTCATTAAACTTGCTTTAAAATATCTCTGAACATAAGACGTGAGATAAAATAAGGTGTGATTCAGTAAAGGCAGGAATATGGCAAGATTTGCACCTAAAACAATTTATTTTATTTGCTTTTAAAGCAATTTTTCGTTTTTATAGTCACTGGATTTGTATACCTACTGAGATTGAAACTTTTAGGAGTTACTAACCAGCATATGTCCCTTTTTAAGCATTTATAAACCCTTGTGATATTCTTTCTTTCAATAATGAGTTATTTTAACTCATGCTTTATTAAGAAATAAAACATGAAATGGTTTCTATTTTTGTGAGATATTTTAAGGAAAATTTACTGATTTTGAGGCCTTTATTTCAGAATAAGATACGAATTAAAATAAGGTGTGATTCAAAGATAACAGAACATTACATACGTTTTTAGATGCTTAAAAATGCTCATATCTTGGTTATTAACGCCTAAAACATTTACTTAATGATGATACAAAAGGGCCACTGTACAGTAAAACCCAAGGTTTCATTAAGATTTATGACAAAAAAAACTTATGTTACTCTAGTGACATCTTTAGGTGTAAACTCTTCCCTTTATTGAATCACACCTTAGAGTAACTCACAACTTATTTTTAATTAAAGCAAAAAAATGGTCATAATTTTTATTCTATAATTTAAGGCAAATTTACTAACACAAGGCCTTGCACTCTACCTTTAATTCTGTCTCTCTCTATCCTCCAGCTCATAGGAAGCTCTGCTCGGCCTCCTGTATATTTTTCCTCTCTACAAGTGTGTTGTTTTATTATATAACTGCTAAGTTATATAACTGCCAACACTGTGTAATAAGTGAGCTCAGAGATAACAAATACTTCCTTTCTTTCCTGCCTTCCTTCTATCGCCTCTCCATCCTTAGCCAGCATTAATTTGGGTTGGCCCCCATTTCCACACTGGACCCTGTTATCTGCCTATTTCTGTTTATTATTTGTACCCAACTTGTAGTAGGTTGACATTTTTTTAAATAAATATTTTTCTGTGATCTACATATCACTGTCACTTGTGTTAATATTATAGCTATGAAAACATGGTTGCAACAAGCAACAAAAACAACATTAACACCATCTACATAATGTGGGTTCTTGTGTAGAGGAGCACACCAACTGCCTGTCACCTGCTCTGCACACACTGGACTGACAACACGGGGTCAGTAAGTAAGCACGCTACTTCTCATCCAAGGAAACTCATCCAAGGAGGTGAGATCATACAATTTTATAACAATTTGGGTTTGTATTACAAACATTAAGTTATGGGTGATCGCATTATGTCTGATTGTTTCATTCCTACTTATAGTCCCATTACATACAAGGTTTATCTATACGCCTGTCTATAGAGAACCAGACACTACGCACTGAATGTGTCCAGAGAAGCTTACACTCTAATGTGCCCCATATATATATATATATATATATATATATATATATATATATATATATTTATTTTTTTTATTTTTTATTCTGTAAAGATATATATATATGGCTGACATATTCTGTATGTGCTGTACAAAGATCCAACAGTATATGCATCAGTGCAGCTTATACTATCATTTCCAATTTACAACCAAATTATTTTTCCTATTGTACATATATATGGCTCAGCCATATTCTACATCAGCGTACTATTGGTTTCTGCATTAGAAAAGCTTACACTCTAATGGACCATTTATTATTATTATTAATATTAATAATAATAATAATAATATTCTGTGTCACATGTTGGTTCCATCAGTCTATGCACCAGAGAAAATGATTCTTATGTCCTTTTGCAAAGAGAGGAGCTTACATTCAAATGACCATTCTAAACACAATTCGTATTAACAATAATAATAATATACCGTACATGTACATATTACAGCTCTGTAACAGAGGACTCTTATTAGTATCTGCACCGGGGAAACAAGCTTACACCCCTATCATGTCATCTCCACATTCTAGTATTATTATTATTGATAATAATAACAGTAATAATAAAAAATAGATGCAACCTCTTCTGCAGTACTGTACAAAAACTGCTGACCAAAAAAGGCCACTTCATTATGGAGAATCCAACACTCTAATACCCACCAACACTAGCATAATATTATTATTATTATTATATGAATATATACTGCGCTTATATATTCCACAATGCTATACATTTGACCAGACTCTGTATCAGAGGAGCTCACACTCTAATGTCCCCTACAATGATACACTGTTATTATTGTTATAGTACATATCAGCTATGACAAGTGTTTCATGGAGACCACTAAGGCATTTCATTGATTTGTGTTTCCGAGGAGCTCACATTCTAATAGCTCCTCTACACAATTACATGTACAGTTATGACTACGGAGTGATATATTCCATAACTCGAGTGTCTTGCACCAGAGAAGCTTACACTCTAATTCCAGCATTATTACTAATAATAATATTCTTGTCATTGTTATACTTTTATAGCAGTGAACCATTTAACTAAAAGAGGCTTACACAGTTTCCATGCTGTTAGATCTCACACTCTAATACTAAAAGTGAGGAATTATTAATACACTTTTATATAGCTAAGCCACTTAATTATCAGAGAAGCTCACATACATGTTCATGTGCTGCTGTTATTATTATTATTATTAGTAGTAGTAGTAGTATTAATAGTAGTAGTACTAGTAATAATAATAATAATAAATATAATAAAAATGATAATATATAGACTCTATTTATTGTGCAGTGCTATTCAGTAAGTACTTGGCCTTCTTGAGAAGCCACACACTAATGTCAGCTACAATGACACACTGGTGTTATTTAAATAAATATTTATATAATAAGTATATATATATATATATATATATATATATATATATATATGTCAGTCCTGGAGAATATAATAATCGTCATCAGTATTATTATAAACATTATTATCAGAGCTCTAGCTTTAGGTTATGAGGATCGTCATTAATAAAACACTGGCAGGACAAATCACAAGGCGAAGACACGACCAAAAGACAGGCAAAGCGTTGCTGGCAGTGAACTAGTTAACACATAGTATTACTCCCAATACCAGCACCGAGCCCCCGACACCCCTCATAAGAGATCAGAATAGCATAAAGATCTTTGCGCTCAGCTAATAAAACGCCACAAACCCTCTAACAGGCATTAAACAAGTTCACTTGCCAGAGGGTGGAAGGCGGTGTTGCACCCACTGGCTTTCAGATGAATCATATTAACAAATAAAAGCATATCACTCCTGATAAATATAAAACATATAAACATAAAACATATAAACAGTGTTCCCCAAAAGAGTGAAGGAGGCACTGTCTAACGTAGCAGGTAAAACACACAACAGCCACCATAATGCACACAAACAGACCAAAAGGTGGACGCTGTCCTAAAAGAGGGATAACCAGTGGTACCCCTTTATGTGACTGGGCCCTGATGCAGACATTCAATGGGGCCCATCACGGCTCATACAGTAACCTCAGTCCTGTTGATCGCATACAATTTACAATACCAAAGACTGAAACAGAGGTGGTAAATTTTCAATTGTGCCACAGTATAACAAATCTCATAAAAAGAGAGGAGGTGCAGAAATAATGGGGGTCCCCTGACCTCATGGGCCCCAATGTGGTCACAACCCCTACACCTCTGAGGATAAGCTAAAAACGTTTTATCCTGGAATTCCCATCCTGACAGCATCTGCCTATAAGCAAGAGGCCGTTCTGAGCTGAGGCATTTATTTACACAGATGGATATGTCACACTCAAAACAGGGACAATGCATTATAATGACAAAGTCAGGATTTAGGACATTTCTGACCTAATCTGCTTTTTGGCTTTAATAGAGGGACAGTGGGGTGTAGCACAAAAGCCCCATGTGTAATACAGACACATACTCGAAATACTGTGCAAAAAGAACGTTATTATTCAAAATAGGGAGTTTATATTGGTAATAATAAAGGGACCATTCCGAATGAAGGCATTGTATGAAATAATCAGGACACAATAAAAGCCCATTATCATGCAAATAAGTCACACAGATCTATGCATCAGATATAAAGCAGGGATAGGGATTATGTTCCAAAAAGGGGGGACAGCTGGAAGTAATGGTAAACATTTACTTTGCACTCCAAACGAGGGACGGCCTCTGCTAGAGTCGTACATAGCAACATACATATAGACATATAAAAAATCTGAATAGTCACTAAAATAGGGATAATATAAACATATTTGGAAGCTTTCTGTGACATGTGTGTGATACATACGAGGAAAATAAAGAATTACTGGACAGTAATGGACCTTTCATTTAAATGGGGATCATATAAACATATTTGGAGACTTTTTGGATGATACCAAAGAATGGGCGCTGGATGCCATGATCACACTTCAGCTGATAAACACAAATATATATATAGATATATATATATATGAGACAGATAAGGCGCAAGCAGGGACACTTTGGGAAAAGAGGGGACTACCTTTTGCCATAGAGGTATAGAAACATTTGATACATAATGGACAGTAATGGACCTCTCATTTAAATAGGGTTCATATAAACATATCTGGAAGCTTTCTGTTACTGGACAGTATTGGACCCTTCATTTAAATGGGGATCATATAAAAACTACCCTTTGACTTTTTGCCATAGAGGTATAGCAACATTTGATACGTACTATACACAGAGGAAAATAGAAAATTACTGGACAGTAATGGACCTCTTATTTAAATAGGGATCATATAAACATATTTGGAAGCTTCCTGTTACATGGATTTGATACATACAATGAAAAAAATAAAGAATTACTGGACAGTAATGGACCTCTTATTTAAATAGGGATCATATAAACATATTTGGAAGCTTCCTGTTACATGGATTTGATACATACAATGAAAAAAATAAAGAATTACTGGACAGTAATGGACCTCTTATTTAAATAGGGATCATATAAACATATTTGGAAGCTTTCTGTTACATGGATGAAATATATTTCTCAAGGGGGCAGATAAGGAGCAAGCAGGGACACTTGGAGAAAAGAGGGGACTACCTTTTGCCATTGAGGTATAGCAACATGTATTTGATACATACTGTACATAGAGGCAAATAGAGAATTACTGGACAGTAATGGACCACTAACTAAAATAGGGATAGTAATAAAATATTTGACACCTCTTGCAGCACTCCTTACAGGATGCCATAATCAGTGCTGTATGTAGACTTTGGTACAGTCAACAAGAAGTAAAATAGGGACAGATAGGAAGAAAATAGGGATAGCAAAGGAAGATGTAACAACTTTTAGTTGCAATGCAAGGAGTAAGGGGATATTGACGATGTCCTGATCAGATCAGAGCTTGTAGCCCTTGATTGCAAGACAAGATTAAAAAAAAATGGCAAATAGAAAGAAAATAGGGACAGCATAAGCCTCTCTGGGAGATATAACAACTTTTAGTACAAATGAAGGGACAGTGTATTAGGACGGTGGGGAAAATTCAATATACTCTGATTAAGGCTGTAGGGAGAATTTAGCTGGGAGTGTAAAAAGTGGTTAAAGATGCTCAGATAAGAAGAAAAGAGGAGAGGGACAGTATAGGCTTCTTTAAAGGCAGTGACAACTTTCAGTCTCAATGGAGGGACAGTTCCAAAGCAACTATGGGAATATTAAACATCCCATAGACTTTAGCTGGTAGAGATGCAAACGATAGGTAGAAAAGGGGGGACAGCTGGGGAAAGAAAGGGGACCACCTTCTGCCATAGAGATACAAATCAACATATAGACATATAAAAGGTTTACTATACAGAAATGCACCAATGGCACCAAAATGGGGATAATATAAAACGGGGAGCTTTAGTTCTAATGAAAGGACAGTCCAGCAGGAAAGTGGGGAATATTGAGGATCCAAAGCTTAGGGCTGTTTCCAAGTACACTTGTAAAAACATCACAATATAAAAGAGGGACAGATACGTGGAAAATAGGGACAACACAAGCTTGCCTGGTAGATACTTTTAGACACTTTTAGATCTAATGAAGGGACAATGCAGCAGAAACGTGAGGAATATTGAGCATCCAGTGATCAGAGCTGTATGTAAACACTGGCTAGTGAAGACTATACAATACAAAATAGGGATAGATATGTAGAAAAGAGGGACAACACAGGCTTGCATAAGATATGTAACAACTTTTATTTTCAATGGAGGGACAGTCCAGCAGAAAAGTGGGGAATATTAAGGATCAGGGCTGTATGTAAACATTGGCTGGTAAAGACAACACAATATAAAAGAGGGATAGACGGGTAGAAAAGATCGATAACACCGGTTCAAAGGTGGGACAGGAACAAGGTTGGAATAATCCCGATCCCATGAGCAAGGCTGTGTATGTAATCAAGACAACAAGATGTAAAGAAGGGACGGATCAGGGAAAAAGAGGGACAAGCATAAAGCTTCTATGGAAGAGATAATAACATTTAGGGGCAATGGAGGAACATAGACTGGCTATAAGAAATTCAAGATACAATGAGCAGGGCTATAGGGTGACTAGTAATAATGAAAAGATGTTAAAGAGGGACCGATAGTGAGAAAAGAGGGACAGCATAGGTATATACACATATATGTGTGTGTGTGTGTGTGTGTGTGTGTGTGTGTGTGTGTGTGTGTGTGTGTAAACCTTCCCAATCCATGTAAGGAACACGGGAACATCCAATACCCTATGCTTAGAGCTATATGTAGAATATTACGTTAAAGAGGGACAGAAAAGAAAAAAGAGGGACATGCTGGATGTAACATTTTTTAACTTCAATGGAGGGACAGTCCAGCAAGAAAGTGGGAAATCCAAAGGTTCCCATGATCAGGGCTGCATGCAAAGTTTGACAGGTAACGCAACATGATGAAAATAAGTGGGACAGATAAGCAGTAAATAGGGACAACATTGGCTTCCTTAGTGGGTGTAACATTTTTTTAGTTGCAATGCAGACATTTCAACAGGAAAGTGGGGAAAACTGAGGATCCAATGATCTGAGCTATATGTAGGAAATTATGCTAAAGAGGGACAAATAAGAACATAGGGACAACGCTGGCTTCCTTGAAGGATGTAACCCTTTCTGTTTAATGCCAATGGAGGGACAGTCCAGCAGGAAAGTGGGGAATGCGGAGGATCCCATGATCGGAGCTATATGTAGGAAATTATGCTAAAGAGGGACAGATAAGAACAAGATAGGGACAAATCTGGCTTCCTTGGAGGACGCAACCTTTTCTGTTTAATTCCAATGGAGGGACAGTCCAGCAGGAAAGTGGGGAATACGGAGGATCCCATGATCGGAGCTATATGTAGCAAATGATGCTAAAGAGGGACAGATAATGAGAACATAGGGACAACGCTGGCTTACTTGGAGGACGCAGCCTTTTCTGTTTAATTCCAATGGAGGGACAACTCAGCAGGAAAGTGGGGGAATACCGAGTATCCCATGATCAGAGCTATATTTAGGAAATGATGCTAAAGAGGGACAGATAAGAACATAGGGACAACACTGGCTTCCTTGGCGGATGTAACCTTTTCTGTTTAATTCCAATGGATGGACAGTCCAGCAGAAAAGTGGGGAATATTGAGGATCCCATGATCACGGCTGGATGGAGACCTTGGCAGGTAAAGCAATTGATGAAGGGAGCAAGACAGGTAAGGGGCAAATAAGGACAGGTAAGAGGGACATAGGGACAGGTATGAGGAAAACGGGGACAGGTATGAGGAAAACAGGGACAGGTATGAGGAAAACGGGGACAGGTATGAGGAAAACAGGGACAGGTATGAGGAAAACAGGGACAGGTATGAGGAAAACAGGGACAGGTAAGGGGAAAACAGGGACAGCTAAGAAGAAAACAGGGACAGCTAAGAAGAAAACAGGGACAGCTAAGAAGAAAACAGGGACAGCTTAGAAGAAAACAGGGACAGGTAAGGGTAAAACATGGACAGGTAAGGGTAAAACATGGACAGGTAAAGGGAAAACAGGTAGAGGAAGAATACAGAGGGATAAGTGAGAGGAAAACCGGTAGAGGTAAGAGGAAAACGGGGACAGGTAAGAAGAACACAGAGGGATAGGTGAGAGGAAAACAGGGTCAGGTAAGAGGAAATTGGGGACAGGTAAGAGGAAAATGGGGACACACTGGCTTCCTCGGGGGGAGTAATCATTTTTAAATCCAAAGTAGGGAAATAAAGTTGGGGATAATTGAGCACGGGGAAAGCAATCCACAGAATGATGCACACACACAGTAAAGACAGGGACCATGATGCGAGACACCCCGGGACATGGTGCAGCAGCTCCGTGAGGTAGCAGCGCATCCCTCCTATTATCAGGCGGGCACCTGGCTCGGGGCCTGGGCACGGCGGAGGGATACGGGGCAGCAGTGCTCTTACCTTCATTGGCGGGCTGCGGGCTGAGTGTGGCGGCGGTGCAGCGGGAGATCATTGCGCAGCACAGGAGGCAGCGGAGGAGGAGAGCGCAGCGCGGATCCATAGTGTGGCTGAGTAACGGCTTCTATGAGTAGCATAGCTCCCGCCCGCCGCCCGCTGATTGCACTGCACCGATCAGCGCTCACACTGCAACTTAACCAGGCGCCGAGATGCCTCATGTCAAGTTTGACAGTGGGGATGAGGGGGAGGAGCCTGCTGTCTAGCCCCGCCCACCGCTCCGGCCCCCCCTTCCTCTGCGCCGCTGGGTCCTAGAGAGCGCGGTTCTCTTACGTTCTCCCTCCAGTCTGAGCTGAGCCCTTGTCTCTCGCTGCCTCGGGGCTCTTTAAATGCTGCGCTATCGCTGTTAAAAAAGGGTCAAATAACAAAAGTTCGCATATATATGCTATAGAAAGAGAAGCGGTTACTTCATTGATTTATTTATAAAGTGGTGTTTACAGGGCTGTATTTAGTGTTCATGGTGCCCTAGGCACTTTAAGTGCTTGCGCCCCTTTTTTTAAGTTAGGTCACGGTCCTTAAAAAAAGTGTGTAGGGGGAAAGGGTGCAATGGGCTAAATGCAGAGAATTTGTGTGGAAGAGGGCACAAAGGGGGAAATGCAGAGAAGCAGGGACGCATATTCCATCTTTTACTGCATTCTGACATACAGGAGTCACATGACCACACCAATGGAGGCGAGATGCTCTGGCCTGTGTTCAACCCATTGCCCTCACAAATATACTCTGCATCCTTCTGTGGCTGGGGGATGTTTGTTGGGAGGCATTTATTTCCTGGCTGTATGATTTTTAATTTAGTTTCTTTACTACAGTAGTAAAGGTAGTGTCCCCCCCCCCTTTCAGGTTGCCACCCTAGGCACGTGCCTAGGGTTGCCTGATGGTAAATACAGCCCTGGGTGTTTACAGCCAGGAATGAAAGCATACCTTCCAAGTGTCCCTGATTTGGAGGGACTGTCCCTATTTTTAGTCCATCAACTCACCTCTCCGCGGTCTTATGGCTCATGCGCAACCGCTGGTCCAATCAGCGCACTCTGAGCCGCTGAGCTATGCACGTCTTAGTGGCGTCTTAGCTCAGCGGCTACAAGCACGCTGGCGGACGCATCTCACACTTCCCTTTTAAAAGGAACGCACCTGAGCTGTCCATTCACAAATTGCCGGTGCGGGCACGCGCCCTACTAGAGAGAAGCGCGAGATGCGCCCCCCATGCGCTGTTGGACCGGGATTAAAGTAAGTGTAGCGGGCCGATCCAGCTGGGTTTTGGTCCACTTTAAAGTGTTTATATAGTTTTAACTGTTATTTATCTCCTATCCATCCCTCAATATGGGGGCATGTCGATCAGCCCGGGAATCTATAAGATTCCCAGGCCGATCGATTCTCTCCCCCTGGGTCATCAAAAACCGAGATGCCACTCTGTGTGAAACCCCCCAAGTCGTCCATACACTTACCTTTTTCCCGGTACAACGGCGCATGTGTGAGCCGCTCGCCTCAGACGAAGGCTTAGGCGACATGACATCAGCAGATCCGTGCATGCTGATTGGACGAGGGACTGTGCTTGCACCGTCGGACCGGGAAGAGGTGAGTTGGTTTTGGCGATATGGGGGTTTCACACAGTGGGGCACCCCTGATCAAGGTGCCCTGGGGGCAAGGACCTAAACCCAGGATAGTCAAAATCCTGGGTTTTGGTCCACTTTCACATGCACCTACTTGCTAAATAAAATCCCTTGTCTGTACTCTGTATGTACTTGGTGGTATAATAACTTTATGTCATGTGATCAGCATTGGGAACAAGCTATTTAGTTAAAATGGTCCAAAACTTTTGCAAGGCATCCTGCTTTCAGATGCCCCGGTTCACCAGACAAACATATGTTTCCGGCGATGATATGGTATATGTGCGGGACATGGCAAACCCCCAGCATCCCTCTGGCTGATGCGCACTCCCTCGCCGGCTGATGAGAATAGCTGATATAGATTCTAAAGCCCTGCATGTCTGATTGTGTTTTGGAGGTGAAGGTGCAGAAATAAGAAAATAGGTATCTTCTGTTGGTTATTCATATAAGTGTGAGTAGCTCTCCACATAAGGCAATGAGCTCTCATATGAGATGGAGAGTTTTTCACTATTCAGAGTATCTCCTCCAAATTACAATTATGACACAAGTGATTGTCAGCTCCTAAACCAAATTGTTAGGGACACACTGAAGGCGTATTCCTTCATGTAAAAATGGTCCTATATTCCTATATTTGGTGGAGGCAGAATTATGCTTTGGGGCTGGTTTTCTGCAGCTGGAACTGTGGCTTTAGTCAAGGTGGAGGGACTTATGGACAGTGGTGGACTAGGGCCAAAAATCAGACCTGGATTTTCATAGGCCCTGGCTTGCCCGAGACATCCTTGCTGAAGCCCCAGGGCTGGATTATGAGGGGGGGGGGGGGGGTGCAAGGGATGCGCGCCCTGGGGCCTCCACCACTTGCCCTGCAAAGGGGGCCTCCACCAACCTTTGGGTTATGGTCTGGTCCAGGTGGTTTTTCAGTCTATGGGTAAGCCTTTTTTTGTTTTTCGCAAACCTGCAGCCAAAGCCACCACAGGGCAGGACAGAGAGTCTAGAACAGCAAAGCCGCCGTCAGCAACGCTACAGTGATGGGTGCAGAGCTGTCAGTCAGCAGACGCTCACTGCACATAAGCCACAAAGCACAGCCGCTGGCAGCTCAATGCAGGGAACTGGTATCTGTTGGACCAGCTGGGCCACTACACTACACCCCCCACCCAGAATGGCAAAGCAGGAGTTCCCAAGCAGCACCCCCCCCCCCCCGCACAAGGGACTCGATCTGACGTTCCAGTAAGTAGGTGGGTGCCAGACAACCACCAATCAGTTACTTGGCTGGACTATTATTTTAAAGAAAACAAAAATACTGTATCTGGAACCTCCACCAGATTTTGTACCCAGGGGCCTCCACCACACTTAATCCGGCTCCTGTGAAGCCAGCCCCCCCCCCCAGCCTCATCACTATGGCCGGTCTGCCCTTGCTTATGAACATTTCCAATTATCAGTCAAATAATTGGATAAACAAGATGAAGATAAAGAGAAATTTCAGATTTCAGCACGATGACTCCAAGCATACCTACGCGTCAATAAAACAATGGCTTCACCGGAAGGTTTTTGGAATAGCCCATCCACAGCCCAGACCTGAAACTAATGGAAAATCTGTAGAGTGACCTGATCGGGGCTGTACACACCTTCACAATCTGATAGATATGGAGTGCTTTTGCTAGAAAGAGCAGGCAAAAACTGGAAAGTGTAGATGCACCATGCTGATACAATCCTAACCCCAGAAGTCCCTGATTTGGAGGGACTGCCCCTCTTTGGCGTCCATGTCCCCATGTCCCTCGTTGTTCTTCTCTGCCCTTCTTTGAAGTTTAATATGCAGATCTTCATCAATAAATGATTCATTTGCCTATTCAAAGTGTTTATAGCGTTGTAACTGTTAAACCCTATCCCCTATTCATCAATCCATGAGGGGGCGTGGCTTTATTTATCAATTGTCCCTCTTTCCCACCCTGCAAAGTTGGAAGGTATGCTTATTAACTTCCAATCTTCAATAGCCTGACCTCACACTGGCTGTTTAATGACAAGTCACTATACAGTGGTATAGCTCAGCAATAGCCTGTTAAAAGTGTAGATTCAGCACGGGTCGAGACTTTCTGGGTTTTGTGCGAGATTAATATTGCATGCTTCAGTGTTACATGTTTGACATCTTGCACAAGAGAGAAGCATGTGAAACAGCTGTGAGAAAATTCTCCCTTCCATGTTTTTTCAACTCATATGACAGTTCACTGAATCACAGTAAGTGAGATGTGGCTTTTTTCAATGCTCTATCCTTGGAACTGGTATATTCGCTAACACTCTAAGGCCTCGATTCAATAAAGGTAGAAAAAAATTCTCATGGTTGTAAAAAATTCAATTCATGAGAAAAAAGCCTGAGAATGTCACTGTTACTGAATCACTAGATAAAAAGACAATGAAAGTCAATGGCAGCTTTTACTACAGTGTAGAAAGGAGTAAACAGTTTTCTACTTTACTTAGGAGTAAAAAAGTGATATTAGGGTCGATTCAAAGAAACATGTAACAGCTTTGATTTTGTTGCCGATCATCCTATTTTTCCCGTACGCTCGTGCGTTCGTATGAACTTGCGAGTGATTCTATAAGCAAATACGTTTCTATCCTAAAATGTACGTCCGTTCGTATGGCAGTTCGGGAATCAGACCTATGTCAGTTTCCATCCTGAATTTTCCGTTTCATTTCTCAGGTTGCAACATTGGTTTTGCCCTTTTTCCTTTTTTGTCTGGACGTAAATCCTTCTGATCTTGCGGCTGCGCACTACAAACTTAACTCATTAAAGTGCATTCTAAATATTTGGTCTTTTCTTTTTCTTTATTTCATTCATTTTGTAGTAACCAACCATTAATGAATGCATTTGCATAAGTAAATCTTACTTTGTTTAATTTTTAGTTAACTTGCATTTTTTACTTGTGGATTTAATTTTAATATTTTGGCTTCAAATGGTACAACTTAAAATTTTGGGTGTGGTTACCCACACCCTCTACATACAGATTTGCTCTCAAAAATTAAAAAACACCCAGCAACTTCAGCATGTTATGAGCCTAGAAACAGCCAAGATGGCGGCTCAGGTATTATCGAGCAGCCTGCAAACAGAAAGGGCCTTGTGACTGTGTTGCTCTGCATTCTTTGAATTCTGACCTTTCCGTGCCCCCAGCTCTGCTGTGTCTGTGCAAAATACAGCAGTAACCCACATCCTGCACTTTATCCCGCTCTCCTCTCCTGAGTAAGTGTGATGCATCTGACCAAAGATGTGCTTAAATAATTAAACAAAGCAAAGGTAAACAACTACACCAATAAATTCAATCTAAAAATATTATTCTAGTACATCAATTTAAAAATAAATAACAAAGGACATGTTTCTTTAATTAACGCAAATATATTGCAAAATAAAGGTTTACATGCAAAGGACTAATTAAGGTCCACATTAAAATGCTTTTATAAGGCATACATGAATCAGGTATGCATTGCCATACAATTTATGGCCTCGGCCATGCTGATACATGCAGTTCAGACTCCTCCACATAGCCAAAAAACCTGTTCAAGAACAGCAATCCGACTGCTAAAAGGTGTCGGCAGTGGCTTTCTTTTAAAACGTATTTAGAGGTTTGAAAACTGTTCTCTGAATCACACCTAAACACATCCGATTATCCTAAGTTTTACGTTTTGATCCTAAGTTTTAGGATTTGATCCTAAGTTTTACGTTTTGATCCTAAAATTTAGGAACGAACTTCCGATGATCGTAAGAGCATATACGCATTCGTACGTAGGCTCGTGCGAGTCGGAAATGGCCAAAAAAACAGGAAAAAATGACTAACACCCACCCAAACTTACGATTCTCGATCCGAAATCAATTAACTTTTGCTCTTTGAATCGAGGGGATTGACTTTTATTGTTTTCTTAGCTGGTGATTCAGCAACAGTGACATTCTAAGGCTTTTTTCTCATGAATTGAATCTTTTACTACCATGAGAATGTTTTTCTACCTTTATTGAATCGAGGCCTAAACCTCCAATAGCACCATCAAAGCTAACCTTTACAGATGAGTAATCATTTGGATTAAGCAATCCACTTCACAATTTCCAAAGCACTTACTAAGCCATTATGCTTAGTATATACTACTTATGACCCAACCTCTTGTTTATACCCTTAGCTTTTAGATCAGGGCTTCCCAACCAGTGGTACACAAAAGCCTATCAGTTGGCTGCATAATGACCTATACCCCAACCTCATCTGCTGCCATCTATACTTTACCCCAACCTGGTTTGCTCCATAAATACTAGTCACCAAAATCTATTCATGTGCATTTTAAATGGTTTCTGTTTTGAAATGGTTGTTTTGTGTGTTTTTAACATAGTGAACGGTGACTGACAGCACATACGTACCACCAAGGTGATACTTGAGATAATTAGTAGATGGGAAGTGGTTATTTGATAAAAAAAGGTTGGGAACCCCTTCTTAAAGTGGAACAAAACCCACGCCCCAACGGCCCTGAAATCTATAAGATTCCAGGGCCGCTGGAATCCCTCCCCGGGGCATCCAGAATCGGGGTGCCCCGCTGAGAAACCCCCCCTAGGTCGCCCGGAAACTCTTTTTTCACGGTCCATTGGAGCATGCGCGTGTTGCGGCTACATTCCCACTATCCCTTTTGCAGGACGTGTTCCCGCGGCAGGTATTTTATCAATGTCTGGCACAGGCACGCTCCCTGTTAGAGGGTAGTGGCGGATGCGGCCACCAGCACAAGCAGGCTGGCGGTCACATCCCCCACTACCGTCTAACAGGGAGTGTGCCTGCGCCGTCTGATTGGACGAGAGGACTATGCATGCGCCATAGCAACGGGGAACGGTGAGTGCGATCGGGCAACCTGTTTCACACAACGTGGCATCCCTAATCGGTGTGCCCCGGGGGCAAGGACCAGAACCTCAGGATAGTCAAAATCCTGTGTTTTGGTCCACCTTAAAGTTGTAAGCTTGCAAGGCAGGCCCTAATATATGCACATTATATACTATTATACATTATGATATACTCCAATATCAATGTGTATTTGCTGCATCTCCTTCACATCTGACCAATTATACCCTGTTAATCAGGCTTGGACTGGCCCACAGGGTTACCAGGAAAAAATACAGTTGGCCCCCCGATCCCAGGGGTCCATTTGAGGGTCTTCATTGCCAAACCTGAACTATGTATAGCTTATTTGTGGTATGCCACATGCAGATACACAGACAATACAGTCTGGCTTAATGTTTCTGTGCATGAACCCTGAATAGAAGCCGGTAATACTCTAAATGTGAGGTGGGCCCCCAGAGTCAGTTCTACTGGTGGGCCCTGGCCATCCCAGTCTGACACTGCTGTGAATTATAAGTATGTTATTCTTATTACCCTGTCTGCATCTCTACCTTTTACAGAGCCACAGAAGATGATGGTTCTTTATAGATGAACGATAATAATACCAGCTGTCTGAGCAGCCTGGCTGTTGCTTCACAATATGGCCTGCAGTCACCTAACCTGTAGGCCTCAGTTCATGGGCTCCCAGGCTTTCTTCTCCAACTACTAAGCAAGGAATGTTGAGCGTCTCTCTCACTACAGCCACTTAGTGGCCAATAACAGACGCTCAACATTCCTTGCTTAGTAGTTGGAGAAGAAATCCTGCTGAGTAGATGAGACCTGTTATGGGGAAGATGAATGAAATGAAAAAATACAACGGGCAGTGTTCCCCCACACAGCAACATTTCTCCTGGGCCTACGTTGCCTTTTCCCAGCTCTGGGCCTGCTGCCAGCATGATGAAAGGGGCGCTATTGCTTCACCTGTTCACAGAAATACGGAAATTAAATTAACTTTTTATTACTTAGCTGACTTTTAATGGCAGCCCTATTTGTACAATACAGCAACAGCTACAACAATACTGGCAGCTTTTTCATGCCAGCCTAACCACTTATTAATATTCTCTCCACAGCCATGCTATGTACATTATGGACCTGATTTACTGAGGCCCTTAACTTGTTCACCACTTCACTGGGGCCGTATTTGGTGTCCAGGCTGCCCTAGGCACTTTTTATGCGTGTGAACCCTTTGGTGAGTATGTGAGTGTAGGGCTGTTTTGGGGAGGTGATGGTAAACATCCCACCCAAGACAGGCTATAGCGCTAACCTGTTGGTAACAAAGAGAAGCTGAGACTTCGTAAAGTGGGAGAGTGGGTTAAATGTTTGGTGTGGCAGTGCCTTCACCCAGAATAGGGCCCTTGCAACTGATAGGGAACACCTTTCTGGGAAATAGATCAAGTTGTCTAAGCAAAACAATACATTTAGAGCAGAGGGACTACTGCTCCCAGCAACCATTTACCTAAGTCATTCACAGACACAGTCAAGCATAACAGTACTATGACCTTTATGTAGTAAAGGTAACTTGGCAATATAATTTATAAATCATACACAGTATAACACAATGAAAGCCCCAACTGGGGCTTTAGTTAGTCTGTGCACATATACCCGGGTATATAGATAGTCTATAGCTAAATACCTCCAGGAGAAAGTCGGCACAGGATGCAAGCTGCAGGGGACCCTGATCTTGACTCGAAGAGATGATTCACTCTCGGCACGCAGGAGTCGATGATCAGATGTGCAGCAGCAGTTGAATCTCTCCACAGGGCACACAGCAGCTTGAAACACAGGTCAGCAGGTATAAGGCAATGAAGAAGTTCAGGAGCAGCTACAGAAGATCCCCTATGTGACACCATCAGATGGACATGCAGGTGAACAGTGTAGTATTCTGGGAAGTGATCCTGGCTCCCCTTTGAGGTTGGTTGCAGCAGCACAGCTCCTGGAAGCAAGCCGTGTGCTCAGTTCTCCTAGCATACAGGAAGTTTGTCCTGTTTATAAAGTCTTTGATACCTCCAGCTAGGGGCTGCAAACCCCAACTTGCAGGGACAGGAAGTGTACCATCAGCAGCTAGAGAGTGATCTATGATCTCCAGCAGGCATGTAATGTTCCATTTGCAACTCTGTGGTAACTGAGCAATTCCCTACATGGGTATAAAGAAAAAAGTCCCACACCCCTGGCTGTTTCCCCCTTAAAATGGACAAAAACACTGTATTTTGGTTATCCTGAGTTTTAGTCTTTGCTCCCTGGGCACCCTAATGGGATGGATGCACTGCTGTGTGAAACCTCCCAGGTCACCTACTTCATCTTTCCCTGGTCCTATAGTGCATGTGCGACCTCTTGCCCAATCAGCATTCACAGGGCAAACACCCTAACACCCTGCTAAAGGGATAGCGGGAATACGGGCACTGCTGGGAAAGAAGGTTTGTTTCCAGGCGACCTAGGGGGTTTCACAAAGCGGGGCTTCCTGATTTTGGATGCCCCTGGGGGAAGGGAATCTAGTGATTCCAGGGTCGTCAGGGCATGGGTTTAGGTCCACTTTAAATGCAGATCATGTGTGTGGATGGAGGAGAGTCCCCTGATCTCTGATAAGGCAGCAACTGGCAAAGTTGTGACATGCGTTAGGGTAAAACTTTGGTGTCTGCCTCCTTCTCCGAAAATGTAATTTGTTGTTAATAATACATTTGTCATTCTTGTCTGTATAATAAGTCCTTAAGTCTAGTGCTAGATTTATAGATATTTATACATATATAATATTTGCAGGTTGGCCTGGCAGTTTGTTTTATGAGGTTTGTCTTTGTTTACATGTTTACATTTTAGGATGGCCTTTAAACAGTCTCATGTAGTTTTGTGTTACTTGTTACAATACAGTTTTTTACATTTTTGGATAACTTGCTGTTGTGGGTATTGTTGTTTTTTCCGACTAATCAAGGTTGTAATTTGCACTTACATATAAATAACAATATTGTTACCCAGTAGACTAGTGGCCTTATTTATGATGTGTGCCATTTAGCATCTTTTTTGTGGCTAAAGCGCCAGTAAAGCGCCAGTTCTGGAGCACCAGCATTTTGGTCTTATCTGGTACTGTGCTGTGTACTACATTGGCGCAAGCAGCGCTAACTAATTTGCTTTGATTATTTCACTACATATTGGCCGCCTATGCCAGCGCCTGTTGGACCTGGCTGCCGATGATCCCAGTGCCAGTGAACGCCACTTTGGACCGTTGTTTTCCCAGTGCGCTTAACAGCATATTTATAATTGTTTCTCAACTTTGGTCTTTGGTGCTGTATTTCCCTGTGCTGGTCAGTGTGTTATCATTACATTTACAAGAAATCACTGCTGGCGACAAAGGGAACACAATTTACAGTGAGTTTAGGCTGCGTTTTAGTTGTTGGTGTCCAAATTACACATTGTTAAGCAAAAAAAGCCATTAAAATCAATTTTAATAACCCCCCCCCCCAAAAAAAAAAATCCTTTTCTGACATCTCAATTACTTGACAAGTTCCAATGCAAGTCACTTCAGCGCTGCCATTTTTGAATTTCTTAAATCGAACACTGTGTGCGCTGAGCCAAAAAATTACCACTGAAGCTTTTTAAATAAGGCTCTAGGTGGTTTCTTTGAGTTATTGGAAGGGGCAAAGGGGGTTAAATGCAGAGTCACAGATAAGCATATATGAGTGTCTTACTGTGGCTGTCAGGCACCTAATAATATGTTAAAATGCACAAAACAGCAGTCAGGCCTGGATTTAGCAGCAGATCGAGTTGTGGTAAAGATCAGTTTGCAGCCTTAGCTCATATTACCTGAGAGGATCTATCATACTGCCTACAGGGCCGACATCAGAAGTTTCTGGGACGCATTGAATCAAAATCTTTGGGCCCCATTCGGTAGATGTTCTTCTGACAAGAGACCAAGAAATTGCTGTACCAGGCAGTGCCGCACACATCCTATTGGCAAAGGTTTTCTACTTGGATAGTTTATGGCAGGGGTCACCTACTTTTTTTATCCAGCAACATTTTCCACTTTTTTTGCTGCAGTTGAGAGAAGATGAGAACCTTTGTTTTGTTATGTTATGGCCAGACTAAAGAAAAAAACCAGCAAGATTTGAATGGGTAAAAGAATAAATGTACGTTATTCCTTTTTGTTGTCTTCTACAGACAAGACAATTAGAGATGATCCAATCCTGCTCTGGTTTCTCCCACCACCCTGTCCTTAACCTAGGCTGAAATTCAGTTCTGAAATCCAGTATCTAAGCTAAAATCCAACTCAGGCTCCAAGTTTGCTATTTAAATCTACAGTTAATTTGGTCTACATTCTAGATAGCTAAAGGGACTGGCAATAATAGGGCAGCAAGCAGCTCATTTTTGACAATTGCCGAATTACATTATTACTCAAAAACTTTAGATGTTTATTGAGTGAGGCAATACAAAACAGTTTTTATTGGGCATATGTGACTGGGTATATATTTAGAATTAAGGTATACTCACTGTTAGTAACAGGCGAACCTGAACCGCAAAGTTTGGGTTCGTACCGACTTCAGTCAGAAGTGTTTGGTTTAATCAAAGTTTGTCCGAAGTTGCTGGACCTGAAATTTGGGGGGTTTGCTCATCCCTGGCCTGGCCAGCTTTAAAACTTTTTGAGACCATCCTGTCCTAGATTTTTAGTATTGATCTGGCCTCCACAGCACATAACTGTTGCCCCTGGACTTAAGTGTGCTATGCCTGGTGCCCTCCTTATACTCAGTGGATGGAGCTGTAATGTAAGCAGGAGGTAACATTCCAGTAGAGGCTTTTCTCTTAGAAGACCAGACACCAGGAGCCAGGTGGTGTATTTCTGAAGATCAGGGCCAAATGTCCTCAAATGTACATTTTGGAAGATGCGGTCCTGGTCAGATAAGCTTTAGGAGACGGACAATAAGGTTACAGTTTAGCAGTGCTCCAGGTAAAACACACTAAATCTGCTGCCACCAAGCTCCCCTCACACACTAAGGTCAATGTGGGGGCTGAAAAAAAAACCTTACCTGGTTAGCGCCCACCACCCAATCCTGCAGTGGAAGTGGAAAACATGGAGCTTCACTTCTCCCTGGTTGTTATGGCTGCTTCACTGAGAATGGTGGACTGACAATCCCTTCACAGCGATTTTGCAGCTACTACTCTGATCAGCTTCACAGTTACAAGATGCTCAGACTGAGCTCCTCTGGGAGAAAGGATGCCAGGGCCATACAGATGAGTATTTATTTGTCCATCGGTCAAAAACCCATTTTTCTAGAAAGGTAATAAGTGCAGGGGGCTTCCAGATTGCTGGTGCCCCTCACAAATCCCAGTTTCTTTTACCTGCACTGGGATCTCTCTGCTAAATCCAGCCCTGCGATTGGGCAGTTCAGGTTTCCACTGGTAGATGGAAACGTGGAAGAGATTCTAGAAGTCAATCACGGAGCCAAATTTTGCCAGGGCACTGCAGTAAAAATACGTGAAATTGGGGTTTGTGGGGGGGGGGTGCATTAGCAATCTGTATGCCCCCCCCTGCTCTTAGTACATTGTCGGAGGGGGGTAGTGCAGTGGGCTGTGCACCGGCCTGGAGGTCTGCTTTAAAAGCCCACGAGTGTCCTTTAACTTATAAACTTGAATCCTGAGCTAAAGCAGATTCTTCCTAACTTGTCTCTTCCTCCTATCATTGATCCTTTTTTTGAAGTCTTTACGTATCCCCTGATACGTCTTTGTGATTTGTGAGCCTCATTACAATGAACATGCTGATGTCATAAATCTACTGATCATCTCTACACAAAAAACAACACGGGTCCCATTTCCTATGCCAGATTCTCAATGAGCTTTATCATTGCGGGGGTTATGGAAGACATCACGCCCCGATATTCTCTACCTCGCCAGCGCAGTCATGTCTGCTGTATGTTAGAAGACCTGATGACTGTCAAACAGTTTTATGGCTTGCTGCAGGTTTGGCCAATCCTTGACTGTCACATACATAAATAATAGACTGGCTACAGATGAACATAGAAAATAAATCATTAGTGCGGCTATCAATTTCTCCAGTAATAAAAAGGGTGAACAGAGATAAAATATGAACTTGTCATAGCTTTTCTAGCCTACAGACAGTAGACAAACAGCGATAGATAAAATTTAATAAATTATTTGATGCATTTCGCTAGCTTCTAAATAGAAGTTGCCCTATCAGTGAACTCTGCTTAACAGGACTCATTTCTATGCTATAGGATGCTGGGCTTTATCTATATTAGTATGGAAAACATCCATAGAATCAGCAAAAACAGTGCCCCTGGTGGCCAAGTACAGTGAGCAATTGATCTTTAGTTGAAATATGCAATTTTTCATTGACCCCCTTCAATTAATGGGGACGAATGAAATGCCCACAATACTTATTACATGCCTGCTCAACTATTATAGCAGAAATAACAGAGTAATCATTTCTATCGCATAGTGCACTATTTATACAGTGTCATTTGAGAGCTAAGGCTAGAGATGAGCGAACTTTTGAAAAGTTCGATTCGGCCGATTCGCCGAATTTCACAAAGAAATTCGGGTTCGGCCGAATCGAACTTTTACGAAGTTCCCCATCAAAAATGCCGGCATGGTGGGAGCCGGCCGGCGGGCCGGTAAAGCCGGCCGGCCCGTTCCCACCATGCCGGCATTTAAAAAACAAAAAAAAAAAAGCATTTTTGCCGGCATGGTGGGAGCGGGCCGGCCGGCTCCGCTGTCAGCGGAACCGGCCGGCCCGCTCCCACCATGCTGGCATTTGAGAAAAAAGGCAAACACTTACCTGCAGGCGCCTGCCGGCGCCGCTCTCAGCTGTCATCTGAGGGCGCGTCATCAGAGGCGCCCTCTGATGACGCGCCCTCAGATGACAGCTGACAGCGGAACCGGCCGGCCCGCTCCCACCATGCCGGCATTTTTTTTTTTTAATTTCAGGAAAAATTCGATCGGCACGAACCACAAAATATTCGGGTTCGTGCCGAATCGAATATTTCCTGAAATTCGGAGCGAATTCCGGTTCGTCCGAACCGGTTCGCTCATCTCTAGCTAAGGCTATATACATAAACTTAGCATTTTTGGGGTTCTTAAAGTGGGACCGTTTTTTTTAAACGAGTTTGTGGGTGATGGGCGTGGCAAGGGTGTGGTTTGTGTGGCTTGATTACTGGTCACATGCTCTAGGAATATTTGGTCCATAAAAGATGTTGGTGATTGAGCCAGAAGTTTCGTGGGACAGTCTTCCCGATGTCAGAAAAGTGGAACTTTCAGGTGTTTTCAGAGTTTTTAGAGACCAAAAGTGGGGCATCTGGTCAGTTTATGTATAAAGGGGTTTTAAACCCTGGAAAAAATGTTAGCATCATGTAAACCCAGGGTACAAAGTCACAGGCTCAGGCTGCCCAACAAGAAAAAGAGGGACCCCCCCATTAACTCAGGGTCTCACCAGGGGGTTCTCTTATGGGCCAGTCTGAGCCTCTGTTTGCACCAAGGACCCAAAAGAGGCTAAAATGAATTTGTCAAATATAAGCCATAGGAACACAGGGTTTGTTTTTTGATATCCACATCCTTCTGCTAGTTTAAAGGGTAATTCCACTTTCAATGGCATTTTAAAGGTTTCCATTATTATGTGCCAAGAAGATGTCCCAAGGGTGCTGAGCTTATCTGTTATTTTTTTTTTATTTTTTTTTTATTTGTTTGCAAATAAATAGTTTTCCCTAGCAACAAGTGGTTGATTCCGAGCCAGGTGAGAAAACTCACTCCTTTTTTAGGAGAGAAAACTACTACTAACTAATTAGAAATACAAATACTTGGACACCGCGCTGCACAAAACACACAAATTAAGAACAATGCTAAAACATGCTACAACGTGCTAGACTCCTTATTCCTTAAAAAAGTCCCAAAACAGCTTAAAACAATAGTAATGCACAGAGCAATCTGTTGTGATGAGAAGAATCGGCTTCAGTAACGATGTAAGTGCTTGGAAATCCCCAAGAGCATGCACACTTCAACACGTGCCCTCCACCTCTAGAGCATGCATACTACTAACTAATTAGCTTGAGGCTCATTCATAGGGTTGTTGAATGAGCCTCAATGTAGACAATGAAAGTGCATTTTTATTTTTAAGGGATAGAACCCCCTAAGCCCAGAGGCCAGTTATGCAGGGCTCTTCTGCCCCCCCAGACTTTGGAGAGGCAGGTAATGGGGGACTGGGGTTAATGTCTTGCCAGACTCCGAGCCTTGTGAACCATTATAGGGGTCTCATGAACCCCCATGCGCACAGGTAGAAGAAAATATTTCATTTTTTTTAATACCTCCCATCAATCCATCCTCGAACATTGTGTTCCAAGCTGAACACTCTGGCTTCTAGCTCTCATGGGGATGCTGAAAGCCTTTTATACCTGCTGAGTGATGGGACATAAAGGGTTAATTAAAAATTACATAGTTCCCCCTCCCATGTGGGAGACCCCATTTTTTGAGGAATTTTAAGAGTTAAAAGCCCTTAAAAATCCCCAAAAAAAGGTGGGGCCGCCCCTACCCAGCATAACCATCCCGGGGACCAGCTATGGGGGCTTGTAGAACCGTAGGCTACAAGCCAGCACAGCCTAAATGGCCCCCGGTCTCTTCTGACCCTCCCCCCAGGCTTTGGGGAGGCAGGTAATGGGGGGTTAATGGCAAGTCACCTACTAGCCACACTTGCCCCCCGCTAGCCGTGACTTGCCAGCCCCCTATGCCTTGTGAACTGGTATAGGAGTCTCATGAATGACTTACCAGTTCTCAGAGGGTTAAATGTAAAAATAAACACATTGACACCAGAGGAAAAAATGCATTTATTATTTTTTTTTGTCTGTGCTCATATCTGATCCTGTGTGCACATGATGCACTTTCTTTGGGGCTCACTGTAGTCTCTGCACATGTCTGACGGGCAGGCTGATTCATCACTAACGCCAGGTAGCGACAGATGTAGCTGCTGTCACATATTACATTGACTGGTTCGGAAACACCCTTAGCAGTTTGTGGGCGGGTCATGGTCTGGCCAGCGTCTGTAAGCTCCTGGCTTGATTTTTGGCCCCAGTCCACCCTGCACATCACCATCCCCAACTCAACTGGCTGAAGCACACGAAAGGGAAATGAGCAGCCCAAGTTGAGTGTGTGCCTGTATGTAGTTCTCTTCAGAAAAAAGCAGCATGGTAGTGAATAGCTGAAAAAGAGTTGAAAGCAGACCTAGAGACAAAAATAACTGCAGCAGCCCATGCAACCACTGAATCCTAAGCCCTCCTTTCACCCTGATTTGGGATGGCGGTCTGCAAAATACACAGGAATATAGATCCCGTCCATGTTCTCGCACCACTCTTGTGCCTTTGTGACCATCAGTGGCCAGTGCAGTTTGGTGGGCATGTGTCATTGCCGGTAAAGAGGGGACCTATTAAATACAGCTGCCCCAGAAACATGGATCTTTTATTATTTATCAGTTTTGCGATTACTAAAAAAGTACAAGCAGAGAAGCATGCCAAACTGGGATGCCCTGTGTGTTAGGTCTGCTTTACCAAGAAGCAGCTCCACAGCCATACATTGCAGGTGCATTTTAGAAGGTTGTATATATCCAATGCACATATCATGCAGTTCTCAGCATCAGGTTGTGGTGGTGCTGCCTCTGCAGGGCTGGGGTAAATATAGATCATTCCTTTTTTAGAATATATGGTGCTCCATAGATTAAAAAAGGGAGATATGTTTTTAGAAATGGTCTTTGTGTCACCTGCACATAGAGTTAGATATTGCCAAGGGTTAAGTAAATAGCATGCCATGGTATTTAGAGCATGGGAAATAGAATCTTTGCCAGTCAAGGGACAGACATTTCCCAGTAAGTATTAGCATGTTACCACAGCATTATGCTTCCAGCAGTTAACATAGCGCTGGGTGCAGGGATATCATTCCTGATCTCTTCCTCTTATGGCAGAACCGCAGCTTGACTGTGAATCATTGCTGCTCTCCCTCTATGTGTGAGCAGGACACAGTTGTCATTTCCAGGAGGCAAAGCCGCATCATAAAATGTTAACGGTTAATCCTGCCTGGCCTAATTAAGATGAGGAAAAGCAGAATTAAGATTTGGCATTTTAAAAATCTTCTTTTTTCTCAAGGTCGAACTTTGAATTTAAAAGTGTCTTTTGATAATCCAGTAAAATAGGTACATTTTAACCATTAGAACTTGTTGTACCGCTACCCACCCCAGCATACCTCTATACATGTGTACCTTCTGCAAGGATGCCACATTTTACATCACTGATGCTGGAATGAGGTGAGATTTTACCTCTCCTTTTACTATACCAATTTAGGATATCCCACTAGAGAAGTACATGTTGGACCAAATATTTTTAAACTTCGCTTTGCCTGAAACACTGTAAGGCGACCAAAATTTCAGAGCATCATGGCTCTCTTTTTGCATAGGTAACTCAGGGTAACCATCAAGCAACCAGGCAGGACTCCAGTATGGGGCTCAAAGGGCCCAGCTATGAAGGTGGGGTGGGCACAGGTTGGGTATCCCTAAAGGCAGCCCTGTCAGTAGCCCTGCATTCAAGGCTTCCAAACTTATTGTCACCACAATCTGGAGCCCAGATGAGACTAGGTTATTCATGGCCCCACTGCTCCCACCAGTTACTGTGCCACTGCATGGCCCCCTCCATTGCAATAAATATGTGCGCAGGTACAGTGATTGACGTGAAGACGCATGCATGAGGCATGAGGAGCCCAGTTCTCAGGGAACCAGAAGGTTTCTGAACAGCGGACCAGTCCGGACCTGAGTAGGAGTGAAGGTAAGTGACTATTTTATTTGGATTTAGTGACCCTTTAATATTGGAGGAGCAGATAAAGTGGCAGGGTAGGTTATGGGCACGCCAACAACCATGATGCTGAGGCTACAGCAATGCAGGGGCAGAATATCAGCAGGGGGTTCTCCGATAGCGGTGTACAGTGGGACAGGGTACCGCGGGTTTAGAGGTGTGACAGGGAAGCAGGGTTAGGATGTAGGTGTTGGAACTGCAGACCAACCAGCTTCAAAGCACTGCGACCCACTAGGAATTTTTGTGGATCTCCCTAGGGCCAGTTTGCCCCTAGATGGTCGCCCAGTTTCCTATATAATTTTACCTGCACCCCAAGGTAACCCAACTTACCGTTCAGACTATTTAGGAAACTAAAATTCAAACCCATTATAGGATGGGGGAGCAGACATTGTGGTCGTTAAGCTCCAAAGATTCCTGATGATGGCCCAGTGGTCACTTTACAGTACTTTTCCCCTATATTATAACAATCCAAAGAGTACTGTGTACCAAAGTGAAATGGTCCTTGGGCTGGGGCTCGGTAGTACACATTGGGGCTGAGTAATGCTGATTAATACTGAGAATACCAGCAAGTACCTTTCAATGTCAATTTCTACCTTTTCACAGGTACATTTTCCCCCTCCCTCCCTTATATGCAGAACATTTTGATGGCCCTGCTGTACAATGATGTTGAATTGAGACAAAGTGATGTTGAAAGGGAGGCCATGAGGTCCAGTGATTTATCTGCAATGATTCCCTTTCAATTGTAGCTGATTGCAGCATTCACGTGAGATGTATACATCAAAGACCAGTGTACAAAGAGCCATTCCATTCACCGAGCACATAATCACACCCAGCTATATATCACGTCTTCCTATGTGAATTATCTCTCGGATTCAATACAGATAATAAAACGAAAGATCACTGCGGGTAATTTGCCAGGTGCACATACATAAAAAATACATCTTCATTGTGCCCGGGCCGAGCTATGGTGGTTTCTGTGAGGAACATTGAATTAAGGGCGTCTAAGGAGATGATGAATTCAATACAATGTCTACTCGTGTGATTGCTATAGAAGCATCCGTTATACTCCTGACATTAATCACTCAGCTTACTCTAGTTTAATTAAGCTTTACAGTATCCACACAATAAGTAAACAATCCTGCATCCATACCCGGGATCTGTCAGCGGGGGAATGTTTGTGGAAAGTACTGGAAGGAAGAGCTTCTGGCTGACAAGCAGGAACTGCTGTTGGCCTTGTTTGCTGGACTCAACCTTAATGTTGATGAGAGCGCTGGCCGGGATATAAGATGGGTCACATACTGTCTGATGTGAAATCAGGCTAAAAGTAGATTTGGAATAGGAATGCTATGCTGATGGATGGCAAGTTACCTGGGAACATGTGATTTGCCTTTACCACCGCCCCATTACCTGTACCCCCAATGGTCAGGGGGTACATAAGAGCCCAGTGTTCAGCCCTTAAACTGGACCAACAGCCTGGCACAGTTGGAAAAGCAAGGTAGTGGCCATTTTGGAGCTTCCTCTCCCAACTGACATAACTGAAATACACAGTAACAGGAAGCCCAGCAAGACTTCCTGTTTGCAGGTGGCCTGCAGGCCCATGAGCGGCCATCTTGTTTTTGACATTTATCCCAGTAGGCGTTAGAAATAAGTAAATTATTTTTTATGTGCAGCAATCTAAATTGCCCTGAAGAGGGATGAATATGAGCACTGTTTATTGTGTTTATATGATTTAATTTATTTTTGACTGTTGGTCCTCTTTAAAGACGATGGACGTAAGGGCTGGTGTTCTGGCATAGCCAGAGGCCAGCCTTCAACCTCAGAGCCATTGGGACCCCATCCCCTATGTCCGGTGTGTCGACTGGCTTGGAGTGGGAAAACTCAATGTTTTTTTTACTGAAAAAGCACAACATTCACGTAGAATCTTCGTTTTTACATGTGTTTGCTTTGCGCATAATAGACTTCTATGGGACAGACCATGAACTTTATTGGATTTCATGTGTGCCCTTTCAGCTGAGTGAAATAATGTGGCATAGATATACAGCATAGACCTTCAGGCATGCTATTCCAATAATTACAAAAACAGTCCAAAATAACAGCTACAAGTATCTTGCGAATTTGTTTGGCTAAATGCACTACATGCATAGAAAATGAAACAATATATTAAACCAATAGTAAAACAAGTAAAAATAATATGTTAATAGGTGTATCATGTTTACCCCCTAACTTTTTTGAGCTTGAAGGATTGGTTAAGGTGGACCAAAGCCCAGGATTTTGACTATCCTGGATTTTGGTCCTTTCCCCCTGTGCGAAACCCCCCAGATTGCTGAGCCCAACTCACCTCTTCCCGTTCCTACGGCACATGCACGCTCGTCCAGCGCACTCAGAGCAGCTGACGGCTCCAAGCGCGCTGGCGGCCGCTTCCCTCTAACAGGGAGCGTGTGTGCGCTGGGAAGCAAGGTAAGTGAATGGGCGACCTGGGGGGTTTGACACAGTGGAGCATCCTGATTTTGGATGCCCGGGGGGGGGGGGGAATCGATCGTGGTGGGTTTTGGTCCACTTTAAGCAGACTACCGATTCTAACTTCAACCCGCACTCTACAATGAGTGGCTGGAGCTGCCCATGTTAATGGAGATATAGTTTTCAATTTTCTTTTAAATTTACTAGGACAGTTAGGGGCTTAATATCATGTAAATCCTATGAATTTTTCCTCTGATCACTTAATAAATGATGTTGTCAGGACATATAAACATAATTATATGACAGTTAAAAGTAGAAAAAATAAAGTGAGGTGTGATGTTCTGCTGGCTGGTGCCCATGTGTCTGCCGATGCCTCCAGGGCCACATGTGTCTGTACTTATGTTTCTGTATATACATCCCTGCCAGTGTATCACATACTTATGATCATGTTTGTAGTGAAATCACACCCGTGTAATTTATTTACAGTTTTATTCCGAGTGTGTGATTTTCACACCTGCTTTCAATCACACTGTCTCTTAACAAAGTCCCCCGCAGAGGAATACATTATATTGTACAATGTGACAATGGTGGTGCTGGGCTTTTGCAGGGGACTGTGTTGATGATGACAATAACACCTGTAAGAAGCACATGTCATCACAGTTACCGCATGTCACAGAACACAGTGGGGACTGGTCACGTCTAGCCGGTTTCGATCACCTATTGACATGGCTCGGTAATAGCCCAAGATACTTCATTAGACAGTGAGGGTCATGCTAGTTGTTTGGAGAAGCAATTTAATTTTGGATGTGTTAGGCACATCCACTGGGCCAAGGATGGTGTATGAGGAATTGGGGGGTCCTTTTGGTATCTAGGGCACTGGCAACACTTAGAATGATGTGTGGGGTGGGTACAGGTGGACTTACTCTTTGCAGATGTTGCTCGGAGACGAATCCTTGGTGTAAAACAAATGTAATCTTTATTTCTTCTCAGCAAACACTTCAGCGGGTCAGGTTGCAATGCAACTTCCAAGTACACGTTAGGCACTTCATTTGCACTTTGAGGCATTGGGCACTGCTTAACTTACTCTCTTAAAGCAGGCCCACACACATTTTCTAACCTACTGGGCGCGGGGCTGCATTGTGACAATCTCGGGGGTGGGGGGGGGGAATCCAGATTGTTGTCACAATGTGGTCCCACACCCATTAAGTAGGAAATGATTGTGGGATCGCTTTAATTGAAGTAAACAAGGCCTTGTTCCTGCCTGATTCTCCTTTTGGGCTGCCATAGGTTCTTCCTGTCTCTCTAGAGCAGCCACTAGCTTCTTCCTGACTCTCCGATAGCACTGAAATAGTACCCCTCAGTTGGATCAAAGTGTAAAACAGGAGTCTTGGCTCAAGCTCCCCTTAAAGAGATCTTATACCCAGAAAGGAAGTTTATATTATCCCCAGCCCATTATTCATAAAAAAAACTAACCAGATGAAGTTTGCTGTTCAAATGGTGGCTATATGTTTCCCTGGCTGTTCAACAGCACCCCCTGGTGCTTCCCAGTGATTATACATTCAGATACAAGCTAAACTGCCACATGAGATGTATGCTCATATAAAGATATTTGTTAACTTTAGTGCAATAGCAAGTTGCTGGCTTTGAAGGCAAGGGCCCCTTTGGCGATGGGGGTCTTGGGGAGTTGCCCAGTTTGCCACCCCCTAATGCCAGCCATGTTTACTAAACTAGCTGGGTGGGAGAAGACAATATGTTTCCTTCCAATTAAATCTCTTCCCCACCTATTTTCAAGTGTTTTGCCATAGAGTATTTTGTATATCCTACCTGCGTACTTAGGATGTACACCCTTAGTAGGGGTGAAAGGGCACATGTGCATGTAGTTACAAAAAAAATACCATTTTGTGATTACCCCGCTTCCAATATTCATGACATATGGGTTATGGTCCAGTAGAGAGCGAACTTCTGCAGAGATGAAAGCAAAAAAGAAACCCCTCCCGGACCATAAATACCTGGGACCTCCCACTCATTCCCCAGTATATGAAAGCAGAAGGGGACCAGGAAGAGCCAAATATAAAATTCTTAACAATAAAAAAGGTTCACCATATAAAGGATCCAGAATACCAACGGGCGGGGTGAAGCGGGGTGTGTGACATACACAATAATACCCATTTTACAGGTGAGTAATCACAAAATGGTATTATTCCAAGTATGTCACACACCCCGCTTCCAATATTCATGACATATGGGACATCCAATAGCAGTGTCCGTCATGGGTGGGGATCCTAAAACAGTAAACAAATGTACTAATTTAAACCACTGCAGCTTGCAGAACCTTGCGGCCAAAAAACAGCATCCGCTGAGGCCCGTACATCAACCTTATAAAACTTGGAAAAAGTATGAACGGAAGACTAAGTAGCAGTCTTACAAACTTGTTCAACAGAAGCCTGGTGCTGAAGAGCCCAGGAAGCACCAACAGCATGAGTAGAATGAGCGGGAACTTTCCCCTTAGCAGAATAGGCCCCAACAATGGCCTGACAAATCCATTTACTAATGGTAGACTCGGCGGGCACCAAACCTTTCCTGGGCCCGGAGGGCACCACGAACAAGGTGTCCGTCTTACGAAAAGGAGAAGTAGCCACCAAATAGTACTTCACACAACGAACCACATCCAAAGAGTGCAAAACCCTCTCCTTGTCATTGCTAGGCTTAGGACACAAGGAAGGGAGAACTACATCCTGATTAAGATGGAAAGCAGAAACCACCTTAGGAAGGAAATCTGGCTTAAAGCGAAAAACCACCTTGTCTTGGTGTCTCTCAAAGTAAGGAGCCTGAATCGACAGAGCCGCCAACTCAGAGACATGCCGAACAGAGGTAATAGCCACCAAAAAGGCAACCTTTTGAGAACCGAGAGTGCAACATCCTGCACCAGCTCAAAAGGAGGCCCCTGGAGGGCCGACAGAACCAGGTTTAGGTCCCAAACGGGAACTAAAGGCTTTCTAGGGGGCCGAACATGAGTGACCCCTTGGAAAAAAGTCTTAACCAGAGGATGCAGAGCCAAAGGCCTTTGAAAAAATACAGCCAGGGCAGAGACCTGCCCTTTCAAGGTACTGAGCTGGAAACCCAGATCCAGGCCGTGTTGGAGAAACTCCAAAATCCTAGGAATCGAAAACACCCTGCAAGGCAAGGCTCTAGCCTCACACCAGTCAATATAGGACCGCCAAGTCCTATAGTAGATGATAGAAGAAGATCTCTTCCTAGCTCTAACAAGAGTCTGAATAACAGCATCAGACAAATCTTCCTCCTTTAATATGGAGGTTTCAGCAGCCACGCCGTCAAAGGCAGCGTTTGTAAATTGGGGTAACGTTGTTGACCTTGAGTGATCAGATCCGGAAACAGGGGCAACCTGTACTGATCTACCGCCAGCCGTACGACGTCTGCGAACCAAACCTGTCTTGGCCACCTTGGGGCAACCAGAATTGCTGGTGCCCCCTCTAGAGCCAGTTTGCGCACCACCTTGCCTACCATGGAGAGGGGGGGAAACAGGTACAGGAACCCCAGATCCCTCCAGGCAAGGGCCATGGCATCCACTTCCAGAGCCAGGGGATCCTGAGACAGAGACACGAAGGATGGGAGCTTGTGAATGTGCCGTGAGGCAAAAAGATCCACCTCCAGAGTCCCCCACTTGTGACACAGGGACCGAAACAACCTGTGGTTGAGAGACCATTCCCCTCTGCGAGAGAATCCCCTGCTCAGGGAGTCCGCCTCCGTGTTCTCCACTCCCGGGATGTACACCGCCGAAATGCAAGGAACATTGCTCTCTGCCCACGCCAGAATCAGGGAGACTTCCCTGAGGGCACTCCTGCTGCGAGTCCCTCCTTGGTGATTGATGTAAGCTACCGCAGTTCGATTGTCTGATCGAACCTGACCCGGTAAACCCTGTAGGTGCGGTGTCAGACGTGACAGAACCAAACGGATAGCTCTGAGCTCCAAGACATTGATGTGGGTGTGAGCCTCCTGAGGACCCCACAACCTGTTGAACTGATGATGCTTCCAGAAACCTCCCCAGCCCGACAGGCTGGCATCCGTGGTAACCGTCTCCTAACAAGGGGTCAGAAAGGATCTGCCCCTCAGCAGATTGCTTGGTTCCAGCCACCACTGAAGGGACTGCCGAACCCTGAGAGGGGGACCGTGAAGAGGTTGAAATAATAGCCTGGGGATCAGAGGGCACTCAGGACCTTAGGAATCTGGGAGGAGGCCAGTACTCGAATTCCAGTTTGTACCCGGACGAGACCACATCCAAAATCCACCTCTCTGTGACCTCCTGGGCCAGAACCAGAAGAAGAGCCTCAGCCGCCCCCCCACCCGTATGGGTGAGGGCGCCTCTTCATTGCTGAGCTGGCTTAGCAGCGGGCTTGGGCTTGGAACCCCAGGTAGAGGCCGGACAGGCACGTCCTCTGCCTCTGTTCCAGGAATCCCCTCTGAAGCTAGAGTAGGCAAGACCTCTGCCCACTCTGGCACCGCGAAAGGAAGGATTGAAGGAGCTTGCCTCCCGAAAGGAGCAACGCTGCTTCTTACGCTGAGGTAGCCTTCCACCTTTTGCCACAGAATCCAATTTGTCTCCAAACAGCCGCGTACCCAGGAAGGTTAGAGACGTAAGTGATTTCTTGGCCGCAACGTCAGCTGCCCACTGACGTAGCCAGACCGATCGGCGCATGGCCACCAGCAGAGCTGAAGTTCTACTACACATGGTAATAGTGTCGTCCATAGCCGACAAGACAAAATTCATGAGCAATTCACACCTCTTAAGGGCTGTGAATTCAACGCTGGCGGGGTTGAGCTGGGACCCATTTAACATGTCCATAATCTCAGACCTGGTAGCCACAGCCACGAGTGCCGATGCACAGACAGTCTGCAAGGCTGAACCCACACTGGCAAAAGCATGACATGCCATCTGATCAATGCGCTTGTCCTCGCCATCCTTAAGGGTAGTGGCTTCAGGAGTATGTACAACAGAGGTGTTGGACAATCCTAAGATGGGCGCATCAACCTCAGGAGGGGAAGACCAGCGCTTCACCGCGTCAGCCGGAAAGGGATACTTCCTATCCCATCCCTGAGGAGCACCGTGAAGCCGACTCGGCTTCTCCCATTCTCTAAGAATCATGCTGTCAAAATGATCCTGATTTGGGAACTCCAAGCAGGGCTTAGAGCACCCAAAGAATTCCCCCTTCTTCGGAGGGGCCTCCGCTGGTGGGGAAATATCCAGAACCTCTAAGAGATGGGCCAGGACCTTGGGGGTATCCACAGCATCCCCCAGCGCCTTCCCGGCATCAGAATCAAAGAACTGCAGTTCCTCAGTCTCAGATTCCTCAAACAATTCCCCCTCCTCAAGCGGGGAATAATCAGCCCAGTCAGGGGAGTCATAATCATCAAAGTCAATTACCGGCGTAGCCAGTGACAGATGCCTTTTCTTAGCAGGGGCCTTTCTGCCCACTGAGCTAGAAATAATTTTTTCGAGGTTGGCCAGGCTGGCACATACATCCGAGTGCGACTCCCCACTAATGACAGTGTCACATGGGGTACGGATAAGGCGGGGAGGGGTAGGAGATGAGACGGGGAGCACTGACCCAGACGCCTGGGGTCCCGACTGCCGCGTTATGGCCTGTTGCGCACATGGTATGCAAATCAGTACATTCTCCCCCGTAAGGGGAACCCCACAACCCACACATAGCCGGGATTGTCCCGATGGGAGCCCGAGCCCGGTATCCTGTGTAGCCTCCATATGGTGATTTTTAGTCGCAATGACCAGAGGGAATGACGCTGATAAGCTACCCAGGATGCCCCTTTGTGTCCCGAGTGGGAGGATTTATAGGAGCCCAAATTACTTCTAGGGACCCTAGGAGCGGGAGAACCCCCTTAATTGCAAGGCACAGGGAGTCCTCCTGAAAGACACAAAAGAGTGGCATAAGCACACCACACACACATGCGTAATATAATACAATCATATAATCACACAATGGAGAAAAAAGGGGGCCAGCGCGATCCCCTGTCTGAACGAGGCGCATGGCAAGACAGTAATGACCATGAAAAGGAGCCCAAGAGGGCACTCACGTGTCAGCAGTAATGGCTGCCACCAACTCAGCAGCTCAGCGTCGAGAGAGAGAGAGAGACGAAGAAGGGGCCGGGCCAGTGCGGATCACACGCTGCGCCTGGCCCCGCCCCCCTCACAACCAGATAGGCTGGGCTCCGCAAATGGCGCCAAGGCAGGAGGGGGCGGGCCGCGGCGTCGATCGCCCGGCCCCGCCCCCTCAACGCCGCAGCCTGAGGGGAAGAAGCTCCCCTCAGGAGATAGTAGCAATGCAAAATATGGTAAAAAAAAAAAACACCACGCACACATCCACTAACAATCATACCACAGATGAACAGAGTGAAATGGAAGAAAGAGTGAGAGCCACATCCATCCCCCCCCCCCCGGAGGGTTAGCAGAGGGACCCAGAAGGGGGGAATCCCGCACTCTAGATGCAAGGGATAAATAGGGACAGGGCATCCCAAACCGGGATCACCAACCCGGATTCCACCTACCCCTTTATGTGGGGTCTCACGGGGGAGCATGGCTCCCTGAACACCTATTAAGGTGTCTTACCTACCCTCACGCGGACCTGCAGGCAAGGCTGGGAGGCTAGAATAGGTTTACAGTATAACGGTCCGGGCAGAAATATGGCAAAAAATGGCTTACCTGCAAGGAAGAGAAGCAGACATCTTCTGACTTGCTCGCCGTCCTGCAGAGAAGGAACTGGGGAATGAGTGGGAGGTCCCAGGTATTTATGGACCGGGAGGTGCTTCTTTTTTGCTTTCATCTCTGCAGAAGTTCGCCCTCTACTGGACCATAACCCATATGTCATGAATATTGGAAGCGGGGTGTGTTACATACTTGGGATATATTGATTTGTGGTGTTCACCCAGTGCAGTACAGGTTAAGTTCACCCTTGTCCTGGGAGGGGGGTTGATCGTGGTGAAACTATGGTGGCCAGTATGGATTGGATGGATACACACGGTCCTGGGTATATTGCCGAAACTGGTAACGGTGATCACAAGTGAAATGGACAATATAATCTTAACCTACCCAACTAGTCACGTCCCATAAGAGCATGGTTCCCACTCTAGACATGCTTGCTTCTATGGTCAACTTTTGGTGTGTTCAGGTACTGCATCCTCACAGAATGCCACAGTGCTGGGGCACTGATGGGACGTCTTATTTGGTAAGGTTATTTTTTAAATGGACCGGTGCTGTTTGGCTTAGGTGCAGATAAAGGGTAAGGGGCACCACCTGCTCAGCTTAAGCGCTGTTTTTTAGGGGGTAACATGGCTCGTTGGAGGGAAGATGGTGTATTTTGTCCATAAATGGGAGGTGGCACTACCTGCTCACCTTTGCGAGAGTTTTATTTTTTAGGGATGGGGATCTATTGGAGGATACACAATCTGTTTTGTCATCCTGCAGTCCTGTACAGAGCGCCCTCTGACATGAGGTCGGTTCTTCTGGCCCAGCTCCTAAAGGAGTCAAGCTTTACCTTATATTCAGTGCACATTTCCCCACCAGAGCAGAGGTGGCCAATCTGGTGGGAATGCAGCTCCTGTCCTCCTTAGCATCCTTCAGCTTGCACTTTGATGCTTCTCACATAGGACATGATGGCTGCCCCGGAACATGATCACCTAACATATTCTACTGGAGCAGGTGAAAGTTAGGTCATGCTTTATAAGTGCTCATGCCGAGCTGGCGTTTGTTTTCTGCCCCCCTTAAAACCCCCCTAAATACCTAATTTTCCTCTGGTTACCCTGCCAAACACTTCAAGGATCTTGACAATATCTAATTTACACTAACGCATGTTGCTAAATATTGTGAGTATCACACTTTGGCCTCGATTTAGAGTCGACAAAGCAAGCATAGGGGCATGGTTTAATCAATGAAAACTTTCACAACCCGCTACAGTGATTTACTAAACTGTCATGTAAGTTGTAAAATCTCATATCGGAGTGAGAATTCTCTCCAGTCTTTCTCTTATGTTTCTTGCATAGGCGGGATTATCCCTCTTGTGTTACTGAATCATCTGAGAAAGTGAGAATTACCACTGGTGAGTTGTATCTCGTACGCAGCGGAGTTTTTCCTGAAGACAGCATTTCATTTTGATTTGTAGTCCTGCCTTTGCCTATAGTCATCTCAGTCATGTACAAATCTTAGCATTCTAACACAAAACATCATGAATTGTGCATAGTCCATGCCGTTAAAAAGAAAATATGACATATTTACAGCTCTTGTGGATCCTTGGCAGAGCGGTGCATCTTATTTAAACATTTGAAGTGCTACGTTGAGCTACATTTGGCACTGTCCTAAACTGTTTTCCATTTTAAATTGAAGAAGAAATGGGCGAGATATCAAGGTTTATGGTTTCACCATATGATTTCTCTTCTGAAGCAAGTGGGCGTGCATAATAATCAGCATAATGGGTTGGGTCTGTAATGGCCTGAGAACTTGCTTCAGACGCTCCCAAACATGCATACACACACTCCCAAAGAGCATGTGCACACTCCCAAATGTACATGCAAGCACTCACAAAGGGCATAGGCGCACTCACAAACATACATGCACACACGCCCAAAGCGCATGCCTCCATGCGCACACTCCAAAACATCCATGTGCGCACGCTAAAGTGCGTGTGCACACTCCCAAAGCACATGCCCGCACTCCCAAAGCACATGCCTACATTTCCAAAGGGCATACACGCACTCACAAATGTACATGCCCTCACTCCAAAAGCGCATTCGCACACATGTGTAGACTCACAAAGTGCATGTGCGCACTCCCAAGTGCACTTCCGAAGCACATGTGTCTCACACATAGGCAATCTCGTAACCCACCCACACACATACACACGCACAGTCGATTGCATCCACACACACTCACAACTGATCAGACAACCAATCTCAACCACCCACGCACACACACACACACACACACACACACACACAGCCCATCATGTCCACACACGCAGAGCCGATCAAACAGTTGATTGCATCCACCCCTACACACCCAATCGCGTCCATCCACCCACACACACACAGCCGATCGCGTCCACACACACACACAGCCAATTGTGCACACACTGGCAAACAGACACACGTACAATCTCTTCCCTGCTTACCTCCGCATTGGCAAGATTCCAGGGCCCACCGTCGTCGATCGCCTCCTGCTAAATTAGTGAGTCCCAACCACTGGTCAAGATAGCACTGCCACCACCCACTGTCCCACAGTCAGAGCTCATGGCTCTCAAGCTCCATATGCATTAACATAAAAGGAGGTGAGGAGCGAGAGGGATAGGCACCACTCAGGGGAGGGGCGGGCAATACACAGGGGAGGAAGCAGGCTACAAACAAGGAAAGGGTGCAGGCTACACATATGGGGGCAGGAATTAGGGGAAGGGTCATACACGCGTCAAAGATTCATGGAATGCGATTGAACTGGCATCCGGTATTGGTGCAACAAGCTTCTCCTTTTGTCCTGGCCCCAGGCTGCTGCCACACTATTGAGAGGCAGCATTAAAAGGCATGCTGCCTCTCTGTCTTTTTTTCTATTAACCTAAAAAAAAACTTTAATCACCTGGGCGGAGCATCTATCATTTTCTTAATAGGGGGAGCAATTCTGGGGATGCTAGTAAAAAATGTGGCTTTTGGTCTGCTTTAAACCTGGCCTAGGGGTGTGACAACAACGACATATCCAAGAATCTGTTGATCATGTACATTGGGGTTGGCAAGATGCTCCTAGTCTTCAGGTTCAGCAAAGACATTTTCCACAGTGTGGGCTAACACTCCAACACCCACCCCCATACCCCCAGTGTGACTACCTGCCCTGTTAGCATGACACACAGGGCTTCACTATGAATTTTTCTATGGGACCCTGTGAAACCTATGTCCACCCCTGCTGGTGTGGGATCTAGGCCTTTATGATCTTACAGTACAAAAAAAGTTGTTGCAGAATGTGACAACTGGGGGCGGTCAAAATCCAGATAGACATCAGTGGTATAACAGGAACTGGCTTTACTGAAACATGAATGCAGTAAGTTAATGTCACCTTAAATTGTGCATTACACAGACGAGAAAAATGCATAGAGAAACCACAGCTAAGCACTGGTGACAGTGTCATTAGTCATGTCATAGCTGTAAACTGCAGTAATAGACTAAGCCAGAAGTCTGTTGCATCAACAGTTTCTCAACAGCTGAGGCTAAGTCTGTAAAAGCCATCTTCTTTATAACCCTCAAGTGTCTTTCAGGGGCTTGGCAAGGATATCTGCTGTCATATCCTCAGTAGAGCAATAAAGTAAATCAGACAGAGCAGACCTGGGGTCAGGAGAAGGTCAGCAATCCCAGAATACAGAGCAGGAGAGTCAGAAGGCACTTCCTGTTTGCAGGCTGCCTGTTCCATGAGCCACCATCTTGGATGTTTAAAGGCTCATAACATGCAGTAGATGCAGGTAGGATGATTTTTTAATGTGAGCAATCTGTATGTACAGGGTGTGGGAAACATATAAGATAGGCTCTTATTCAGGGTGAAGGACCGCTTTAACTACCGGTGCAAAAGGTTCATCATATTTTTGAGAATATACCTGGGCTACGAGTCTTGCTTTGTATCACTCCACTGTGCCAGCTGCATTGTACTTCACTTTAAAAGTCAATTTACAACCCATGGCTTTCCTTCCAGGTGGTAGTTTTGTAATTGTCCATGTTTTAGTGTCATGCATGGATTATATCTCTTCCATTGGAGCATTCATCCATTTACTGGCTTCCCATGAAATCTGAAATATATCTTCCCAAGTTGCAGGTTCATTGGTACTGGCAGTGCTTGCCTTGTATGAAAGACTTACAGCTTGCTTGTGTCTGCTCTTCAGTACTGGTAGGTTCTGCACTTACTTCAACTGTTTGTTCAGAAGTTACAGATGATGGCTGATCAGTGTCAGTTTTCTCTTTACTATTTTACAGTGAGTCCTTTGGATGTCAGACACTTCACAGATAATAGTCCTCAAGATCAGGAACACAAAGCACATCCTTCATTGGCATGTCAAAATTGTGTCTTACATCATTCGGGCATACAAGGGTTCTATGCCAAAATCCCTCTTCATGTATTTTACTTCCACCTGCAAAGTAAATAATCTCTTTTTTATTCAGATCAAGTTCTGTGAAAAAGCTTCTATCACTTGTCATGTGACTGGTTGCTCCAAGGTCAGTTCACCAGCCTTGAAATGTATGATTGTCTGTCACTTTAAATGTGGCATTACAGTTCCCTTAACATGGATCGGAAATCATGGCTTTGATTTTCTGCTTAGTATAAGAGGGACGCTGTCTCATTTTCTCTGCTTTCAAGATAGTACAGTCTCTCTTTATGTGTCCCTGTTTGTTGCATCTAAAGCACACCCTGTCTGTCTGTTTTACCTGTCCCAGTCCTGATAATTATCTTGTGGCCTCTCTGTAGTGATAACCTCCAACAATTTATCTTTGGATAACAGCATTTCCACTTTAATCTTCCATACCTGATAATTGTCATTTTCAGCTTGGCCATTGAAAGTACAAGCTCTGAGCTGCTGGCCATTCTCCCTCTTTTAAATAAGAACATTCTTACTTGTATGCAGGAGATGTCTCTGTGAAAGCTTCATTATGTCGATCTCTGCACCAGCTGCGATTTCTCCCATTTGGGGCTTTGCTCTGCCTGGGCTGCGTCTGGTCACTGGGCTTTATCCGTTAGCTGTGGCTTTATTAGGTCATCGGGACTTGGGTTCACTTGGCCCATAATCCGTTGCAGAGTGTAAGTGCTGAGTGCATCCAGATAGAAATTAGTGGTATAGTGGTATAACAGAAGCTGGCTTTACTGGAAAATGAATGCAGTAAGAGAATGTCACCTTACAGGGTGCATAACACAAACAGGAAATGAAAAAATCATAGAGCAACTGAATGCATAGTAGATACAACACATCAGTAAAATGCATAAAGAAACTACAGCTAAGCACTGGTCACAGTGGCATCTACTGTTATAACTTGTCATAGCTTTAAACTGCAATAAATCTAGCAAAAGTCACTCCAGCAACAGACTAAGCTGGAAGTCTGTTGTATATCTTACAAAAGTCACAAACATAAAGTTATAAAATGTTGTTGGGAGAGGTTTTCTATGGCTATAGGCGAGATGTAATTTTGCCACTGCCCAGAACTGACCTTTGCTTAATTAGCACTGCAAGAAAATTCTCAATGTGCCAACAGGTGGCAGCTCAAACATATTATACAAACCAACTAAATGGCCTTCAACCATATAAAGTCCACCAAGTCCATTAATAATTAGGTGCCCTCAGGGTTTTAAGTGAAATGCAATGCAATATATCTGGATGAAGTAGAACCAGATTATATTACAGAAATAGACCAACACTTTATTTAATACCAAATAAATTGCCAGAGGTTAACTGCAGAGAACCAGAGCAATCCAACTGTTATAAACAAGAAAACACTAAACTCTAAAAGCAGTGTTGCTATTATGCATTTTGGAAATATAAGGTAAAGATCAACCAGCATTATACTTTAGGTCCCCTGTAGCTACCTATTGGAGTGTACAAGTAAGAAATATAAATTTTGGCCTAATTGTAGCAATATATATATATATATATATATATATATATATATTCAGGGCTGCCATGGGGGAGGGCGGGGCAATTCCTGCTGGGCACTGCTTGCTGCTGCCACGCTATACATGGGGGCATTGTTCAATGTGCAAGTAGAAAAAAAATCTCTCTAGGCAACAGTGGCAGCCGGTGGGCAGCGGGAGAGGCAGATGGTAGACGGGACCGGTGACGCACTTGGGAGCTAAAGCAGAGAACTTTGTGCAGCCATCGGCCGCACCCACAACCCACCTCTCACTCTGCCTATCCCGCCTGCCTTTCTCTTCAGCATGTGGAGCAGCTACGGACTTCGGACTTGGCAGCCAGCAGGGAAAGGAAAGGCTTTTTTTTCTATACTGCCTTGCATTTACTAGGGGTGGGGTAGTGTGGATAGTGCAAACTAAGGGGGATGTGTGGGTGGAAAGGGATGGGCATTGTTCCTCCTTCACCATATTTATCATATTTGTGCTTCCTTGGCATCATTTAGAGAAAAGATGCACCATTTGTTTTTGCTGTCAGTCTTTTTATTTGCAGTTCAACAACATCAAACACAAATACAAGTCACGCATCACATTGAGGTGCCACAGGCACCCTGATCAATAGCACGGTTTCAATGAACATTTAGACACGACAACCATTCACTCAACACACATACAGTCTGGACTCGAATATCTGGTGAACTATGAACTATACACCGGGATGGAGGAGCTTGTCGGAGAGCCGAATCTCTAGGATGCTTCTCCCGTCTCCCCAGTTCCACTTTAACTCGCACAGTGACCCAACCCATCATAGGTGAGCAGCCTTGCCCCCTTAAGTAGACCTTTACCCCCCCAATCGCCCTCTGAAGCGGTGTCCTGATTCTGCAGCCAGGGAACCCAAATCTTCTCAAACTTATCGGGAACCCCCCTAGCCGTGTATGTCAGTTTGTACATAGTGAGTTTCTGGTTAACTAGAGCCCTCCACGCCTGTACTGATGGTTTGGCCGGGTGTTTCCAGTTAAGCAGAACACATTTCCGGGCATAAAAGAGCAGCAGCCTGAGTAATGATTTCAGCGACCTTGACAGCGGCAGTGGTTCGACCACCCCTAAAAGACTTAAGGAAATTGAGCCAGTAATCCGGGTGCCCACCACTCCACCAATCAAATCCATCACTTCTCCCCAATATCTCACCAGAACTTCGCAGGACCAGGTCACGTGTTCCCACGTACCAGTCTCCCTCTCACACCTGGGACATAAGTCATTGGTCAGTAATCCCATCTTATACAGCCGTATCGGCATGATGTATGCTTGATGTATCCACTTAGTCTGAATAAATCTGTCTCTAGCTTCTATGACCGATGAGTGTAAATTGTCTAGGATTTCTTCCCAGTCATCCCGGTCTAAGGTTTGGTCCAGAGTCTGCCACCTGCTTTCAACCTTCCCCCTGGGGGATTCCAGCCCAGCAACCAGGCACTTGTATAATGTAGAGACAGGTTTCCCAAGGTCCGTCCCTCTTACCACACTCTCCACCTGGGACACCAAAAGATTCGGACTGTCCCTGTGGAATTGAGTTTGCAGAGCGTGCCTAAGTTGCAGGTAGCGAAAGAAATCCCGGTGGGAAACTCGAAAGGTCTCCCTGATCTGGTCAAATGACATAAGCACTCCATCTCTGTACACCTGGCCCAGCATCTGGAGGCCCCTTCCATCCCAGAACTGCGGGTCCTGCATTGAGACCAACTCAGGAAGCTTGGGGTTGTTCCAGAGGGGAGCAAAGGGGGACCAATACTGGGCCTCCTCCGGATTCCTGTACAGCTTGGCCACCCTTTCCCATATGTTACACACTGCCCTCATACAACCGGTTGCCTCCCGGACCCCCCGAACCCCCCTATATACCAAGAGGGACAGCTTCTCAGGAGAACCCAACACCGCCACCTCCAGGCCCACCACCGGGTTGTTTTGCGGCTGACAGAGCCACCAGTGCACGAACAGGAGCTGCGTAGAGTAAAAATACAGTTGCATGTGCAGGACCGCTATTCCTCCCTCTGCCACCTGCGCTTTCATTATTCGTCTGTTGAGCCTAGGTGGAGACTGCCCCCAGATAAAGCCAAACAGAATTGAGTCCAACGTCTTGAAGTGGGAAACGGGTAACAGCACAACAGAAATTTTGGAAGGAATATCATTTTATATATATTAATTCTGCCCATAACTGACAACGGTAGGTTCGCCCACTGAGCGACTCTCTGCTTTAGCTTTGACATGACCGGGGAGATATTTAGGGATACAAAGTCGCTTGGTTGCCTTCTAATTAGGATCCCCAAGTATTTAAATTGTTGGACTATTTTTAATTGAGACCTTGGGGAAATATCCGGGGAAGCAAGCTCATCCACTAACATTAGACTGGATTTGTCCCAATTAATCCTCAGCCCTGAGAACCTCCCAAACTCTTCAATAGTGTCCAGAGCTGCGTCTAGGCACTTATGGCCATCCACCAGATACAGCAGTGTATCATCTGCATAGAGAGATATCTTTTCCTCTACTGCTCCCAACTTCCAACCAGAGATACGTGGGGAGTTCCTGACAATGATCGCCAGGGGTTCGATAGCTAAGGCAAAAAGCAGCGGCGATAGTGGGCACCCCTGTCTTATCCCCCTATGCAGTGCAAATGAATTAGAGTAGCACCCATTAACCCGTATCCGGGCTGTTGGCCGTGTATATAGCAATTTAATGTATGTAATGAAACTAGCAGGAAGCCCAAATCTTTCTAACACTACCCAAAGGTAATCCCATTCTACCGAATCAAAGGCTTTCTCATTATCCAATGAGATAACCACCCGTTTCCCATGATTATCATGTACAATTTGTAGATTGGACATCAGTCTACGAAGGTTCACACACGTAGTACGTCCTGGCATAAACCCTGACTGGTCTGGCCCGATCAGATGTAGAATGACTTTGTTTAGCCTAGTGGCCAGTATTTTGGCTAATATTTTAGCATCTTGGTTCAGCAGGGATATGGGACGGTAAGACGCTGTCAGTCTTTAATTGGACAAAAAGTGGCCCGGAAGTCTTTGAGACTCCAGGGCCATCTGATAACCTCAACTGGGGGACATCCTGATTTGGGATGCCCTACTGTCTGAAAACCCCACGGCATGCTTACCCCGCTAATGAGCCCAGGAGGCATTCGTGGCATGCGGGGGCATTACTCACATCCTTTTCCGGCTGTGTACGGACACTCTCGCCATAACTGAATGGCTGTGTGTGGTCACGCTCAGCCGATGGATGCAAGTGATGCTGCATATCGCCGATGTGTGTGGCTGGGATTCCATACAACTTCTCCAGCCAAATATGCTGGGGAAGCTGATTGCATGAGAGGCTGCACATGCGAGAGTGTCAATCCCGGACTTTGGTCCCCTTTTTGTCTAGAACCATCCAAGTTGAGCTAAATTGGGGATCCAGAGGATGAGAGCAATGAGAGACGTTTGCCGAATTACATAGTGGCCGCAGAGAGCCCGCGGATGCGCTGTTGGAGTGGGAAATGGTGAGAATTTACGGGTGCACCGTGGGAAGGACGGGGGCTGGATGGGTTTTGTCCTGCTTTAAAATCTTTTGGGCAACGTTTTTTTTTAATTTACCAAGGCAAAAAAAATGGATTTATACACTTGAATACTTTGAATACTTTATTTTGACCGCCAAATAAGTACAGGATACAGACAGGAATGCTTTTTGGAAGGAGATACACCATTAGAGCTATAAACAATAACATATAATAACATAATAGTAACATAGTAGTGACAAGTCATAAGGTCAGTGCAGGTTATTCAGTATAGACTGAATTTATTCATGGGGCATAACGGGTTTGAGTTTAAGAACCATTCACCCTATATTTGTTTAGTGCCATAGCGGCCAAAGGAAAAAAACTGTTTTTGTGCCTGGAAGTTTTAGTCGAAAGAGCTAAGTATCTGCGTCCAGAGCGTAAGAGCCTGAAGAAGGAATGCCTGGGGTGCGTTGAATGTCTTGGTTGAACTTGATGGACATATGTCTTTTTTCAACCGTATTAACTATGTAATTATGTAACTATGTAACTATGAGTCCTCAGCTATTTTTTTAGCCCTTGAGCAGATTCTGCCCATGAATTGCTCATCCAGAGATGGTAGGGCATCCTATGATCCACTCGGCAGGCCTGGTTATCCTCTTCAGCCTATGCTTGACTTTGGCTGTAGCCCCACCATACTAGACTGTGAAAGAGAAGGTCAGTATCGATCCTATGGCAGCATTGTAGAAGGTTTTTAAGAAGAAGAATAGCCTCTGTTGGGCCTTCTTTAAGATGAATGTAGCTTGCATGCTCCACTTCAAGACCTGCGTGATCATGGTGCCAAGAAATTTTGCAGTGCTTACCATTTTTACTTCTTCATCACCAATCGAAATGGGATGGTGCGTTAGGTGGGATTGCCTGAAGTCAATTATGAGTTCAACCGTTTTCTGGGTGTTCAGGATAAGGTTGTTTGCACTGCACCAGGATTCCAGGGTTTTAACTTGGGTCCGGTAGGTAGACTCATTGTTGTCATTTATGAGGCCTACCAAGGTGGTATCATCTGCATACTTGATGATCTTGATTGAAGGATCTGAGGAGGTGAAGTCATTTGTGTAAAGTGAAAAGAGAAGGGGAGACATAACACATCCTTCTGGTGCTCCGATGTTCGTGATCCTAGATGAGGAAATAAGGGGCCCAATTTGACTCTCTGAGACCTGCCAGTGAGAAAGCTAATAATAATCCAGCCAGATAAACTTGATAAGATGCCCAAAGAAAGCAGCTTCCCATGGAGAATTTGGGGATCAATAGTATCGAAAGCGGATGAGAAATCCACAAATAGCAATCTGATGTATGACTTGGGTCGATCAAAGTGATCTAATGTGAACTTGATCACCAGATTGACTGCGTCCTCTGCAGATCTGTTTGCTTTGTATGCAAACTGTAGTGGATCCCACTGAGAGCCAATAGCCTCCTTGAAAAATGACATTACCAATCGTTCGAAGACCTTAATGACCACTGGAGTCAGAGCAATGGGTCTAAAGTAATTCAAGGCAGACGACTTTGGGACTTGAATAATAATTGACTTCTTCAGACAGTCAGGGACTGTCTAGGGATTTGTGTAGGATCAAAACCGGGGTGGGGGGGTGGATGACATTGTGGCTGTATGGGGCGACGAAATTCCCAGCGGCAGCCCTGCATATATTTATTTAATGCTATAGTTCCCGTTAAACAGAAATAAGCTGTTGTAAACCATCTGCATATAAGAGCATTTTGTGTTTCATATCTCTCTCAAGAGAAGAGCTCCTCCACCTTTAAATGGGATATTTTTTCCTAGAAAAATGTCTCTCCATTTTCAGAAATCTCCTGAACTACACCCATGAAATGCCTCCCCATTCAAAACCCGATCAGGAGAGAGAGATTTGAAGGAAAACTCCCTTTTTGTCAGGTTTTTGGTGTTTTGCCTTATTGTTTTCCTCTTTCGTAATGTAAAATGAACCTGTGTGTTAGGATTGTGCCCCCAGATCTGTGAATTACTTATCAGCATGTGCTTTCCATTGTTCTCATATACCTGGGGCTTTGTTTTACTACAGTGGGAGTGGTTTTCATTGCCTTGAGTAAAAAACATGGACTACAAGTACCACAATTCTTCCATTGTAACAGGTGAGCTCTTTAGCAGCTTTGGCAAAGTCTAAGCAGCCTAATGACCTATCCAGCTGAGAACCCGGCCTAGAGATGAGCGAACTTTTGAAAAATTCGATTCGACTGATTCGCCGAATTTTCCGACAAAAATCGTTTCGACCCGAATAAATTCGCGACGAATCGCTATTAAAAACGGCTATTTCTGAGCCTCCTACAGCCTCAATAGGGTTGTAAACCATTCAGCCTTGCTGTAACACGCACAGGATGCGTGCTGGGTTAGTTAAATAATACTTTTAAGAAATATCACATGCAGATCAGAGGCATCGCTAATAGAATCGCAGAGCGGCACAATTGCAGAGAGTTGAAGTGGCATCACTATGAGGGGCAGAAGGAGCCCAAATATACACTGGAGTTGGCCTCAGGAGCCCAAAAATTGGATGAATCACACCCTGGAGTTGGCAGAAGTTGGCAGCAGCAGCAGCAGGAGCCCAAATATACACTGGAGTTGGCTTCAGGAGCCCAAAAATTGGATGAATCACACCCTGGAGTTGGCAGGAGTTGACAGTAGCAGCAGCAGGAGCCCAAATATACACTGGAGTTGGCTTCAGGAGCCCAAAAATTGGATGAATCACAGCCTGGAGTTGGCAGGAGTTGACAGTAGCAGCAGCAGGAGCCCAAATATACACTGGAGTTGGCCTCAGGAGCCCAAAAATTGGATGAATCACACCCTGGAGTTGGCAGGAGTTGGCAGCAGCAGCAGCAGGAGCCCAAATATACACTGGAGTTGGCTTCAGGAGCCCAAAAATTGGATGAATCACACCCTGGAGTTGGCAGAAGTTGGCAGCAGCAGCAGCAGGAGCCCAAATATACACTGGAGTTGGCTTCAGGAGCCCAAAAATTGGATGAATCACACCCTGGAGTTGGCAGAAGTTGGCAGCAGCAGCAGCAGCAGGAGCCCAAATATACACTGGAGTTGGCTTCAGGAGCCCAAAAATTGGATGAATCACACCCTGGAGTTGGCAGAAGTTGGCAGCAGCAGCAGCAGGAGCCCAAATATACACTGGAGTTGGCTTCAGGAGCCCAAAAATTGGATGAATCACACCCTGGAGTTGGCAGGAGTTGACAGCAGCAGCAGCAGGAGCCCAAATATACACTGGAGTTGGCTTCAGGAGCCCAAAAATTGGATGAATCACACCCTGGAGTTGGCAGGAGTTGACAGCAGCAGCAGCAGGAGCCCAAATATACACTGGAGTTGGCTTCAGGAGCCCAAAAATTGGATGAATCACACCCTGGAGTTGGCAGAAGTTGGCAGCAGCAGCAGCAGGAGCCCAAATATACACTGGAGTTGGCTTCAGGAGCCCAAAAATTGGATGAATCACACCCTGGAGTTGGCAGAAGTTGGCAGCAGCAGCAGCAGGAGCCCAAATATACACTGGAGTTGGCTTCAGGAGCCCAAAAATTGGATGAATCACACCCTGGAGTTGGCAGGAGTTGACAGCAGCAGCAGCAGGAGCCCAAATATACACTGGAGTTGGCTTCAGGAGCCCAAAAATTGGATGAATCACACCCTGGAGTTGGCAGGAGTTGACAGCAGCAGCAGCAGGAGCCCAAATATACACTGGAGTTGGCTTCAGGAGCCCAAAAATTGGATGAATCACACCCTGGAGTTGGCAGAAGTTGGCAGCAGCAGCAGCAGGAGCCCAAATATACACTGGAGTTGGCTTCAGGAGCCCAAAAATTGGATGAATCACACCCTGGAGTTGGCAGAAGTTGGCAGCAGCAGCAGCAGGAGCCCAAATATACACTGGAGTTGGCTTCAGGAGCCCAAAAATTGGATGAATCACACCCTGGAGTTGGCAGGAGTTGACAGTAGCAGCAGCAGGAGCCCAAATATACACTGGAGTTGGCTTCAGGAGCCCAAAAATTGGATGAATCACAGCCTGGAGTTGGCAGGAGTTGACAGTAGCAGCAGCAGGAGCCCAAATATACACTGGAGTTGGCCTCAGGAGCCCAAAAATTGGATGAATCACACCCTGGAGTTGGCAGGAGTTGGCAGCAGCAGCAGCAGGAGCCCAAATATACACTGGAGTTGGCTTCAGGAGCCCAAAAATTGGATGAATCACACCCTGGAGTTGGCAGAAGTTGGCAGCAGCAGCAGCAGGAGCCCAAATATACACTGGAGTTGGCTTCAGGAGCCCAAAAATTGGATGAATCACACCCTGGAGTTGGCAGAAGTTGGCAGCAGCAGCAGCAGGAGCCCAAATATACACTGGAGTTGGCTTCAGGAGCCCAAAAATTGGATGAATCACACCCTGGAGTTGGCAGAAGTTGGCAGCAGCAGCAGCAGGAGCCCAAATATACACTGGAGTTGGCTTCAGGAGCCCAAAAATTGGATGAATCACACCCTGGAGTTGGCAGGAGTTGACAGCAGCAGCAGCAGGAGCCCAAATATACACTGGAGTTGGCTTCAGGAGCCCAAAAATTGGATGAATCACACCCTGGAGTTGGCAGGAGTTGACAGCAGCAGCAGCAGGAGCCCAAATATACACTGGAGTTGGCTTCAGGAGCCCAAAAATTGGATGAATCACACCCTGGAGTTGGCAGAAGTTGGCAGCAGCAGCAGCAGGAGCCCAAATATACACTGGAGTTGGCTTCAGGAGCCCAAAAATTGGATGAATCACACCCTGGAGTTGGCAGAAGTTGGCAGCAGCAGCAGCAGGAGCCCAAATATACACTGGAGTTGGCTTCAGGAGCCCAAAAATTGGATGAATCACACCCTGGAGTTGGCAGGAGTTGACAGCAGCAGCAGCAGGAGCCCAAATATACACTGGAGTTGGCTTCAGGAGCCCAAAAATTGGATGAATCACACCCTGGAGTTGGCAGAAGTTGGCAGCAGCAGCAGCAGGAGCCCAAATATACACTGGAGTTGGCTTCAGGAGCCCAAAAATTGGATGAATCACACCCTGGAGTTGGCAGGAGTTGACAGCAGCAGCAGCAGGAGCCCAAATATACACTGGAGTTGGCTTCAGGAGCCCAAAAATTGGATGAATCACAGCCTGGAGTTGGCAGGAGTTGACAGTAGCAGCAGCAGGAGCCCAAATATACACTGGAGTTGGCCTCAGGAGCCCAAAAATTGGATGAATCACACCCTGGAGTTGGCAGGAGTTGGCAGCAGCAGCAGCAGGAGCCCAAATATACACTGGAGTTGGCTTCAGGAGCCCAAAAATTGGATGAATCACACCCTGGAGTTGGCAGAAGTTGGCAGCAGCAGCAGCAGGAGCCCAAATATACACTGGAGTTGGCTTCAGGAGCCCAAAAATTGGATGAATCACACCCTGGAGTTGGCAGGAGTTGACAGTAGCAGCAGCAGGAGCCCAAATATACACTGGAGTTGGCCTCAGGAGCCCAAAAATTGGATGAATCACACCCTGGAGTTGGCAGGAGTTGACAGCAGCAGCAGCAGGAGCCCAAATATACACTGGAGTTGGCTTCAGGAGCCCAAAAATTGGATGAATCACACCCTGGAGTTGGCAGGAGTTGACAGCAGCAGCAGCAGCAGGAGCCCAAATATACACTGGAGTTGGCTTCAGGAGCCCAAAAATTGGATGAATCACACCCTGGAGTTGGCAGAAGTTGGCAGCAGCAGCAGCAGGAGCCCAAATATACACTGGAGTTGGCTTCAGGAGCCCAAAAATTGGATGAATCACACCCTGGAGTTGGCAGGAGTTGACAGTAGCAGCAGCAGGAGCCCAAATATACACTGGAGTTGGCTTCAGGAGCCCAAAAATTGGATGAATCACAGCCTGGAGTTGGCAGGAGTTGACAGTAGCAGCAGCAGGAGCCCAAATATACACTGGAGTTGGCCTCAGGAGCCCAAAAATTGGATGAATCACACCCTGGAGTTGGCAGGAGTTGGCAGCAGCAGCAGCAGGAGCCCAAATATACACTGGAGTTGGCTTCAGGAGCCCAAAAATTGGATGAATCACACCCTGGAGTTGGCAGAAGTTGGCAGCAGCAGCAGCAGGAGCCCAAATATACACTGGAGTTGGCTTCAGGAGCCCAAAAATTGGATGAATCACACCCTGGAGTTGGCAGAAGTTGGCAGCAGCAGCAGCAGGAGCCCAAATATACACTGGAGTTGGCTTCAGGAGCCCAAAAATTGGATGAATCACACCCTGGAGTTGGCAGAAGTTGGCAGCAGCAGCAGCAGGAGCCCAAATATACACTGGAGTTGGCTTCAGGAGCCCAAAAATTGGATGAATCACACCCTGGAGTTGGCAGGAGTTGACAGCAGCAGCAGCAGGAGCCCAAATATACACTGGAGTTGGCTTCAGGAGCCCAAAAATTGGATGAATCACACCCTGGAGTTGGCAGGAGTTGACAGCAGCAGCAGCAGGAGCCCAAATATACACTGGAGTTGGCTTCAGGAGCCCAAAAATTGGATGAATCACACCCTGGAGTTGGCAGAAGTTGGCAGCAGCAGCAGCAGGAGCCCAAATATACACTGGAGTTGGCTTCAGGAGCCCAAAAATTGGATGAATCACACCCTGGAGTTGGCAGGAGTTGACAGTAGCAGCAGCAGGAGCCCAAATATACACTGGAGTTGGCTTCAGGAGCCCAAAAATTGGATGAATCACAGCCTGGAGTTGGCAGGAGTTGACAGTAGCAGCAGCAGGAGCCCAAATATACACTGGAGTTGGCCTCAGGAGCCCAAAAATTGGATGAATCACACCCTGGAGTTGGCAGGAGTTGGCAGCAGCAGCAGCAGGAGCCCAAATATACACTGGAGTTGGCTTCAGGAGCCCAAAAATTGGATGAATCACACCCTGGAGTTGGCAGGAGTTGACAGTAGCAGCAGCAGGAGCCCAAATATACACTGGAGTTGGCTTCAGGAGCCCAAAAATTGGATGAATCACAGCCTGGAGTTGGCAGGAGTTGACAGTAGCAGCAGCAGGAGCCCAAATATACACTGGAGTTGGCCTCAGGAGCCCAAAAATTGGATGAATCACACCCTGGAGTTGGCAGGAGTTGACAGCAGCAGCAGCAGGAGCCCAAATATACACTGGAGTTGGCTTCAGGAGCCCAAAAATTGGATGAATCACACCCTGGAGTTGGCAGAAGTTGGCAGCAGCAGCAGCAGGAGCCCAAATATACACTGGAGTTGGCTTCAGGAGCCCAAAAATTGGATGAATCACACCCTGGAGTTGGCAGAAGTTGGCAGCAGCAGCAGCAGGAGCCCAAATATACACTGGAGTTGGCTTCAGGAGCCCAAAAATTGGATGAATCACACCCTGGAGTTGGCAGAAGTTGGCAGCAGCAGCAGCAGGAGCCCAAATATACACTGGAGTTGGCTTCAGGAGCCCAAAAATTGGATGAATCACACCCTGGAGTTGGCAGGAGTTGACAGCAGCAGCAGCAGGAGCCCAAATATACACTGGAGTTGGCTTCAGGAGCCCAAAAATTGGATGAATCACACCCTGGAGTTGGCAGGAGTTGACAGCAGCAGCAGCAGGAGCCCAAATATACACTGGAGTTGGCTTCAGGAGCCCAAAAATTGGATGAATCACACCCTGGAGTTGGCAGAAGTTGGCAGCAGCAGCAGCAGGAGCCCAAATATACACTGGAGTTGGCTTCAGGAGCCCAAAAATTGGATGAATCACACCCTGGAGTTGGCAGGAGTTGACAGTAGCAGCAGCAGGAGCCCAAATATACACTGGAGTTGGCTTCAGGAGCCCAAAAATTGGATGAATCACAGCCTGGAGTTGGCAGGAGTTGACAGTAGCAGCAGCAGGAGCCCAAATATACACTGGAGTTGGCCTCAGGAGCCCAAAAATTGGATGAATCACACCCTGGAGTTGGCAGGAGTTGGCAGCAGCAGCAGCAGGAGCCCAAATATACACTGGAGTTGGCTTCAGGAGCCCAAAAATTGGATGAATCACACCCTGGAGTTGGCAGAAGTTGGCAGCAGCAGCAGCAGGAGCCCAAATATACACTGGAGTTGGCTTCAGGAGCCCAAAAATTGGATGAATCACACCCTGGAGTTGGCAGGAGTTGACAGTAGCAGCAGCAGGAGCCCAAATATACACTGGAGTTGGCTTCAGGAGCCCAAAAATTGGATGAATCACACCCTGGAGTTGGCAGGAGTTGACAGCAGCAGCAGCAGGAGCCCAAATATACACTGGAGTTGGCTTCAGGAGCCCAAAAATTGGATGAATCACACCCTGGAGTTGGCAGGAGTTGACAGCAGCAGCAGCAGGAGCCCAAATATACACTGGAGTTGGCTTCAGGAGCCCAAAAATTGGATGAATCACACCCTGGAGTTGGCAGAAGTTGGCAGCAGCAGCAGCAGGAGCCCAAATATACACTGGAGTTGGCTTCAGGAGCCCAAAAATTGGATGAATCACACCCTGGAGTTGGCAGGAGTTGACAGTAGCAGCAGCAGGAGCCCAAATATACACTGGAGTTGGCTTCAGGAGCCCAAAAATTGGATGAATCACAGCCTGGAGTTGGCAGGAGTTGACAGTAGCAGCAGCAGGAGCCCAAATATACACTGGAGTTGGCCTCAGGAGCCCAAAAATTGGATGAATCACACCCTGGAGTTGGCAGGAGTTGGCAGCAGCAGCAGCAGGAGCCCAAATATACACTGGAGTTGGCTTCAGGAGCCCAAAAATTGGATGAATCACACCCTGGAGTTGGCAGAAGTTGGCAGCAGCAGCAGCAGGAGCCCAAATATACACTGGAGTTGGCTTCAGGAGCCCAAAAATTGGATGAATCACACCCTGGAGTTGGCAGGAGTTGACAGTAGCAGCAGCAGGAGCCCAAATATACACTGGAGTTGGCTTCAGGAGCCCAAAAATTGGATGAATCACAGCCTGGAGTTGGCAGGAGTTGACAGTAGCAGCAGCAGGAGCCCAAATATACACTGGAGTTGGCTTCAGGAGCCCAAAAATTGGATGAATCACACCCTGGAGTTGGCAGGAGTTGACAGTAGCAGCAGCAGGAGCCCAAAAAATGGCCTAAAGACATAAATATGTTTTGCACCATTTGGAAAGTGTAAAACGTGGCACCATGCTGAATCTAGTCGCATGCATCAGGCATTGGTGGGTGGAAATCCTGGCTGATCCATCCCTGATTCATTTTGACAAAGGTGAGTCTCTCCACATTTTTAGTTGACAGACGAGTTCTCCTCGCCGTAACTATGGCCCCCGCCGCACTAAACACCCGCTCAGATGGCACGCTACTTGCCGGGCAGGACAGCTTTTCCAGGGCAAACTCTGCTAGTTGCGGCCACAAATCAAGTTTGGCTGCCCAGAAGTCCAGCGGATCCTCAAGGTGTGTTGGCATGGTCATGTCAAAGTATGACATGACCTGCTGGTTCAGGTCCTGCTCCAGGTCTTCCTGCTGCTCATGAGTAGCCTCACTATGCGGGTGTAGAAAGCTACTCATTAGCGACTGAAGACTGAGGCTGCTGCTGCTGATGGAGCTTCTGCTGCTGCTGCTGCCAACCCCCCCAGCGGCCATGGCAGTGGAAGGTGAGCGCAGAGGTCCCCTCGAGTCAGACCTGCGAGAGTATGGACCATGGCGCAGATAGGCATCGGCCAACTGCCTACGTAGAATGTCTTTGTAGTAGTTGAGTTTGTCCTCCCTCTCGGTGGGTTTAAAAAATGCCCCCATTTTGTGCCGGAAGCGAGGGTCCAATAAGGTGGACAGCCAGAAGTCATCCCGCCGGCAGATGGAAACAATTCTGGGGTCACTACGCAAGCACGTGAGCATGCTTCGTGCCATTTGCGCAAGTGACTCGGATGGACTACCTGTCTCCATCTCCACTGCATACTGCCACGGTGTGCCCGGGTCCTCTGTCTCTCCTTCCTCAAAAACCTCTAGCTCCTCTGGCTGCTCCTGCTCCTCCTCTCCTGTCCGCTGACTAGATAAACCAGCCATTTCGCCAAGCCTAAACTGTGTTTCGCTGGGCAACTCCTCCTCCTCCTCTTCCTCCTCCTCCTCCTCCAGTTCAGCTCCAAGGGGGTTCATGTGGCCGTAAGATGTAAACACCATGTCTCCAGTGCCCTGACCAGCCATGGTTTCCAACATGTGCTGTAGTACATGAAGCAGTGGAATCACGTCGTTCATCCCGTAATCCTGCCGACTGACAAATAAAGTGGCTTCCTCAAAGGGCCTGAGCAAACGGCAGGTGTCACGTATGAGCTGCCACTGGTTGACATTGAAGTTACACAGGGGAGTCCCCCTATCTGCTTGGATCATCAGGAAATCCGTGATGGCTTTTCTCTGTTCATATAATCGGTCCAACATGTGAAGGGTGGAATTCCAACGGGTGGAAACATCGCAAATCAGACTATGTTGGGGGATACCATTCTGACGCTGTAGCTCAAGAAGGGTGTGTTTGGCAGTGTAGGAGTGGCTGAAGTGCATGCAAAGTTTCCGTGAAGTTGTTAGGATGTCCTGCAGATGGGGGGAACACTTCAGAAACCGCTTGACAACCAGATTGAAGACGTGAGCCATGCAGGGGGCATGGGTCAGGCTTCCTTGGCGCAGCGCAGACAAAATGTTCTTCCCATTGTCGGTAACCATGATTCCCATTTTAAGTTTTCTCGGAGTAAGCCATGTTTGGATTTCCTGATGAATACATTTAAGCAGTTCCTCCCCTGTGTGACTCCGTTCGCCAAGACAAACCATGTGAAGCACTGCGTGACACCTCCGTGCCCTGCACACATGGTAGACTGGAGGGGCACTGAGACTTGAGCCTACAGTGGAGGGTGAGGAGATGGCGGAGGATGAGGAGGCCGAGTCGCACGGTGTCACAGGCCCAATGGGGCAGAGAGCGCGGAGGCCGAAGCGGCGTGACCTGTCCAAGTTGCTGCTGCAAAGGGACCACATTCACCCAGTGGGCCGTAAACGACATGTACTGCCCCTGACCGTAGTTACAGCTCCAGATGTCGGCGCTGCCATGTATTTTGCTACACACCGACAGGCTCAAGGACTGGCCCACCTTCTGTTCAACAAAAGTGTGCAGCGCTGGTACTGCCTTCTTGGCAAAGAAATGACGGCTTGGGACTCTCCACCTCGGCTCGGCACAAGCCATCAGTTTCTCTGAAAGGTGCAGATTCCACCACCTGAAAAGGGAGCGACTGCAGCACCAGCAACTTGGACAGGAGCACATTCAGCTTCTGCGCCGTAGGATGAGTGGGCGCATACTGCTGTCTCTTGGACATGGCTTCGCTGATGGATTGCTGGCGGGATGCATGACTTGGAGGAGGAGGAGCAGGAGCGACAGAGGATGGGTATGACGCACAGCTGCCTTCGGCTGAGGTGCTGGAGCCTTGGCTGGCAGAAATTGGGAGCTCACTTGGTGAGGAAGCAGACTGGACCACCCCTTGGGAGCCTCGGTTCTCCCAGGTCGTTTTATGGTGACGCATCATATGTTGACGCAGGGCCGTGGTGCCAACATTTGGACCCTGGCCACGCTTCACCTTTTGCCTACATATCTTGCATGTGGCCATGTTACCCTCCTGCGGATGCCTCAGGAAAAACTGCCACACTGCCGAGTAGCTACTTTTCCCACCCCCTGGCCTCACTGATTCACTGCTGCTGTTGCCAACTCCAGGAACCCCTGCTCCACTACCTCCCGATAAGGTAGACTGCCGCACAGCAGGTGCTCTACCCCGGCCCCGGCCCCGGCCGGCTCCAGCCTTTGGAATTGTGCCCCCATGCTGACTGCTACCACCTTGCTGCCTCAGCTGCTGACTCCGGGGCAACCTGCACCCCTCTTCTCCTGATGATGACGATGAAGCCCCTTCATCACCCGGCTCCCAAGTGCGATCGGCTTCATCGTCATCATCATCATCATCACCGGGTTGTGGCTGTACGTCACTGATGTTCGTGGATTCGTCAACAGTGTCTGGCGCAGGAGCTGGAACGCTCGCAGCACCCACGACACTGTCCACATCACTATTTGTCTGCCTAGCTAAAGAAGCCACCTCCATTTCTTGGCTGGGCAGTAGCTGCTGACTGTCCTCTATCTGATGGTCCTCCTCACTAAAGAGTGGAGCTGAACCCAAAGCATAGGATACGTCGCTGGGGGAGGGAACGGCGTAGGCCAGAGGCAATGGGAGGACAGGGACTGCTCTCGGGGCATGCCAACTCAGGGTTGTGTCAGAGGAACCTACCGACCCTAGACTGGGGGTCTCAGACGTAAGTTGTGATGATGTTGTTGATGAGCGCGTCAACCAATCTACCACGGCAGATGCGTTACTGGTGGAGACCCGACCGCTAGCAGATACTGGCAGATTAGGTCTCTCAGCGTGACTCCTGCTGCTACTGGCCCCCAGTCTGATGCGAGCTCTGCCTGCGGAATCTTGGCCTCTGCCACTCCTCTTTTCACTTCCAGGCACTTGTCTGCCCGACATAGTCTAACTGGCGTGGTAGTAGGTGATATTTAAAAAAACCCCGGGCAGCGGTGGGTCTATATGAAACAGAATATAATGCACACCAAAAGTGAGCAGTAACACTCAGCCTCCAACAGGCCTGCTTAGTGTAAATAAGAGAGCTGCTTAGTGTAAATAAAGAGGGGTATGCTATGTTACAGAATGGGATGCCTCAACAGAAGTGCACCTGGCAGGCAGCAGTAAGCCTATGCCCAGCAAAAGTGTCTTATAATATAAATATAATAAGAGCAAATGCTTATATGGTCTTAAACAGAGGCTGCTTTAGTCACAGAATGGGATGCCCCGGGCAGGAATCGAGCTGGCAGGGTCCAGTAGTGCTTTGGCCAGCAAAAGTGTCTTTATCAGGCCTAATTTCAAATATGATAAGAGCAAATGCTTATATGGTCTTAAACAGAGGCTGCTTTAGTCACAGAATGGGATGCCCCGGGCAGGAATCGAGCTGGCAGGGTACAGTAGTGCTTTGGCCAGCAAAAGTGTCTTTATCAGGCCTAATTTCAAATATGATAAGAGCAAATGCTTATATGGTCTTAAACAGAGGCTGCTTTAGTCACAGAATGGGATGCCCCGGGCAGGAATCGAGCTGGCAGGGTACAGTAGTGCTTTGGCCAGCAAAAGTGTCTTTATCAGGCCTAATTTCAAATATGATAAGAGCAAATGCTTATATGGTCTTAAACAGAGGCTGCTTTAGTCACAGAATGGGATGCCCCGGGCAGGAATCGAGCTGGCAGGGTACAGTAGTGCTTTGGCCAGCTAAAGTGTCTTTATCAGGCTAATTTCAAATATGATAAGAGCAAATGCTTATATGGTCTTAAACAGAGGCTGCTTTAGTCACAGAATGGGATGCCCCGGGCAGGAATCGAGCTGGCAGGGTACAGTAGTGCTTTGGCCAGCAAAAGTGTCTTTATCAGGCTAATTTCAAATATGATAAGAGCAAATGCTTATATGGTCTTAAACAGAGGCTGCTTTAGTCACAGAATGGGATGCCCCGGGCAGGAATCGAGCTGGCAGGGTACAGTAGTGCTTTGGCCAGCAAAAGTGTCTTTATCAGGCCTAATTTCAAATATGATAAGAGCAAATGCTTATATGGTCTTAAACAGAGGCTGCTTTAGTCACAGAATGGGATGCCCCGGGCAGGAATCGAGCTGGCAGGGTACAGTAGTGCTTTGGCCAGCAAAAGTGTCTTTATCAGGCCTAATTTCAAATATGATAAGAGCAAATGCTTATATGGTCTTAAACAGAGGCTGCTTTAGTCACAGAATGGGATGCCCCGGGCAGGAATCGAGCTGGCAGGGTACAGTAGTGCTTTGGCCAGCAAAAGTGTCTTTATCAGGCCTAATTTCAAATATGATAAGAGCAAATGCTTATATGGTCTTAAACAGAGGCTGCTTTAGTCACAGAATGGGATGCCCCGGGCAGGAATCGAGCTGGCAGGGTACAGTAGTGCTTTGGCCAGCAAAAGTGTCTTTATCAGGCTAATTTCAAATATGATAAGAGCAAATGCTTATATGGTCTTAAACAGAGGCTGCTTTAGTCACAGAATGGGATGCCCCGGGCAGGAATCGAGCTGGCAGGGTACAGTAGTGCTTTGGCCAGCAAAAGTGTCTTTATCAGGCTAATTTCAAATATGATAAGAGCAAATGCTTATATGGTCTTAAACAGAGGCTGCTTTAGTCACAGAATGGGATGCCCCGGGCAGGAATCGAGCTGGCAGGGTACAGTAGTGCTTTGGCCAGCAAAAGTGTCTTTATCAGGCCTAATTTCAAATATGATAAGAGCAAATGCTTATATGGTCTTAAACAGAGGCTGCTTTAGTCACAGAATGGGATGCCCCGGGCAGGAATCGAGCTGGCAGGGTACAGTAGGGCTTTGGCCAGCAAAAGTGTCTTTATCAGGCCTAATTTCAAATATGATAAGAGCAAATGCTTATATGGTCTTAAACAGAGGCTGCTTTAGTCACAGAATGGGATGCCCCGGGCAGGAATCGAGCTGGCAGGGTACAGTAGTGCTTTGGCCAGCAAAAGTGTCTTTATCAGGCCTAATTTCAAATATGATAAGAGCAAATGCTTATATGGTCTTAAACAGAGGCTGCTTTAGTCACAGAATGGGATGCCCCGGGCAGGAATCGAGCTGGCAGGGTACAGTAGTGCTTTGGCCAGCAAAAGTGTCTTTATCAGGCCTAATTTCAAATATGATAAGAGCAAATGCTTATATGGTCTTAAACAGAGGCTGCTGTAGTCACAGAATGGGATGCCCCGGGCAGGAATCGAGCTGGCAGGGTACAGTAGTGCTTTGGCCAGCAAAAGTGTCTTTATCAGGCCAAATTTCAAATATGATAAGAGCAAATGCTTATATGGTCTTAAACAGAGGCTGCTTTAGTCACAGAATGGGATGCCCCGGGCAGGAATCGAGCTGGCAGGGTACAGTAGTGCTTTGGCCAGCAAAAGTGTCTTTATCAGGCTAATTTCAATATGATAAGAGCAAATGCTTATATGGTCTTAAACAGAGGCTGCTTTAGTCACAGAATGGGATGCCCCGGGCAGGAATCGAGCTGGCAGGGTACAGTAGTGCTTTGGCCAGCAAAGTGTCTTTATCAGGCCTAATTTCAAATATGATAAGAGCAAATGCTTATATGGTCTTAAACAGAGGCTGCTTTAGTCACAGAATGGGATGCCCCGGGCAGGAATCGAGCTGGCAGGGTACAGTAGGGCTTTGGCCAGCAAAAGTGTCTTTATCAGGCCTAATTTCAATATGATAAGAGCAAATGCTTATATGGTCTTAAACAGAGGCTGCTTTAGTCACAGAATGGGATGCCCCGGGCAGGAATCGAGCTGGCAGGGTACAGTAGTGCTTTGGCCAGCAAAAGTGTCTTTATCAGGCCTAATTTCAAATATGATAAGAGCAAATGCTTATATGGTCTTAAACAGAGGCTGCTTTAGTCACAGAATGGGATGCCCCGGGCAGGAATCGAGCTGGCAGGGTACAGTAGTGCTTTGGCCAGCAAAAGTGTCTTTATCAGGCCTAATTTCAAATATGATAAGAGCAAATGCTTATATGGTCTTAAACAGAGGCTGCTTTAGTCACAGAATGGGATGCCCCGGGCAGGAATCGAGCTGGCAGGGTACAGTAGTGCTTTGGCCAGCAAAAGTGTCTTTATCAGGCCTAATTTCAAATATGATAAGAGCAAATGCTTATATGGTCTTAAACAGAGGCTGCTTTAGTCACAGAATGGGATGCCCCGGGCAGGAATCGAGCTGGCAGGGTACAGTAGTGCTTTGGCCAGCAAAAGTGTCTTTATCAGGCCTAATTTCAAATATGATAAGAGCAAATGCTTATATGGTCTTAAACAGAGGCTGCTTTAGTCACAGAATGGGATGCCCCGGGCAGGAATCGAGCTGGCAGGGTACAGTAGTGCTTTGGCCAGCAAAAGTGTCTTTATCAGGCCTAATTTCAAATATGATAAGAGCAAATGCTTATATGGTCTTAAACAGAGGCTGCTTTAGTCACAGAATGGGATGCCCCGGGCAGGAATCGAGCTGGCAGGGTACAGTAGTGCTTTGGCCAGCAAAAGTGTCTTTATCAGGCCTAATTTCAAATATGATAAGAGCAAATGCTTATATGGTCTTAAACAGAGGCTGCTTTAGTCACAGAATGGGATGCCCCGGGCAGGAATCGAGCTGGCAGGGTACAGTAGTGCTTTGGCCAGCAAAAGTGTCTTTATCAGGCCTAATTTCAAATATGATAAGAGCAAATGCTTATATGGTCTTAAACAGAGGCTGCTTTAGTCACAGAATGGGATGCCCCGGGCAGGAATCGAGCTGGCAGGGTACAGTAGTGCTTTGGCCAGCAAAAGTGTCTTTATCAGGCCTAATTTCAAATATGATAAGAGCAAATGCTTATATGGTCTTAAACAGAGGCTGCTTTAGTCACAGAATGGGATGCCCCGGGCAGGAATCGAGCTGGCAGGGTACAGTAGTGCTTTGGCCAGCAAAAGTGTCTTTATCAGGCCTAATTTCAAATATGATAAGAGCAAATGCTTATATGGTCTTAAACAGAGGCTGCTTTAGTCACAGAATGGGATGCCCCGGGCAGGAATCGAGCTGGCAGGGTCCAGTAGTGCTTTGGCCAGCAAAAGTGTCTTTATCAGGCCTAATTTCAAATATGATAAGAGCAAATGCTTATATGGTCTTAAACAGAGGCTGCTTTAGTCACAGAATGGGATGCCCCGGGCAGGAATCGAGCTGGCAGGGTACAGTAGTGCTTTGGCCAGCAAAAGTGTCTTTATCAGGCCTAATTTCAAATATGATAAGAGCAAATGCTTATATGGTCTTAAACAGAGGCTGCTTTAGTCACAGAATGGGATGCCCCGGGCAGGAATCGAGCTGGCAGGGTACAGTAGTGCTTTGGCCAGCAAAAGTGTCTTTATCAGGCCTAATTTCAAATATGATAAGAGCAAATGCTTATATGGTCTTAAACAGAGGCTGCTTTAGTCACAGAATGGGATGCCCCGGGCAGGAATCGAGCTGGCAGGGTACAGTAGTGCTTTGGCCAGCAAAAGTGTCTTTATCAGGCTAATTTCAAATATGATAAGAGCAAATGCTTATATGGTCTTAAACAGAGGCTGCTTTAGTCACAGAATGGGATGCCCCGGGCAGGAATCGAGCTGGCAGGGTACAGTAGTGCTTTGGCCAGCAAAAGTGTCTTTATCAGGCCTAATTTCAAATATGATAAGAGCAAATGCTTATATGGTCTTAAACAGAGGCTGCTTTAGTCACAGAATGGGATGCCCCGGGCAGGAATCGAGCTGGCAGGGTACAGTAGTGCTTTGGCCAGCAAAAGTGTCTTTATCAGGCTAATTTCAAATATGATAAGAGCAAATGCTTATATGGTCTTAAACAGAGGCTGCTTTAGTCACAGAATGGGATGCCCCGGGCAGGAATCGAGCTGGCAGGGTACAGTAGTGCTTTGGCCAGCAAAAGTGTCTTTATCAGGCTAATTTCAAATATGATAAGAGCAAATGCTTATATGGTCTTAAACAGAGGCTGCTTTAGTCACAGAATGGGATGCCCCGGGCAGGAATCGAGCTGGCAGGGTACAGTAGTGCTTTGGCCAGCAAAAGTGTCTTTATCAGGCTAATTTCAAATATGATAAGAGCAAATGCTTATATGGTCTTAAACAGAGGCTGCTTTAGTCACAGATGGGATGCCCCGGGCAGGAATCGAGCTGGCAGGGTATCAGTTAGGGCTTTGGCCAGCAAAAGTGTCTTTATCAGGCCTAATTTCAAATATGATAAGAGCAAATGCTTATATGGTCTTAAACAGAGGCTGCTTTAGTCACAGAAT